>JAUESE010000080.1:3795627-3824800 GCA_032274725.1 Malacoctenus triangulatus
GCCAAAGACACAAAATGCTTACTGCCGATTGTAGCTGGCAGGAAACACATTGCATTTTATAAGGTAAAACAGCGATTCTCACCGGCTCCCCCTAGTGAGCAGCACCTGTCTGAAACTCAGGAGTCCCGACACCGCAGTGCACTTAAACTCTCCGATGATGTCGTTAGTTCAGTTTTCACCTGAGTGAGTTTTTCACTTCAAGGAGCACAAATATGCATTCAATAAAAAGTTTTGATGACATTTTGTTATTGTTCTGTTTCATATTGCACTTACTGGCTTGCTAGAGTAGCTGATCACACAAAAGTAATGGAAGTGGATGTGATGATATTGTGATATTAGAAGAACTGTAATAGTAATTGCTCATCGCTCAATGAATAAACGTCTACACAAGTGCCTAAAATCCTACTTTGCTATTTTTGTTTATTTTCCTCCATTTCATAACAGTTTGTCACACTCGTCTTTATTTGCAGAGCAGGAATTACACTTCTCTTGGCTACAATGAAACGAATCTGTTGAAAGCTGAAGCTCGTTTTAACCTTGAAACTGATTCGCTTCTGTGTCCAGAAAAACTTGCATTTAAAACAACACAGAGAGACAAACTCCATCAAACAGGTTTAATCGCTTGAGCTGAAACAAAAGATCAGGACGTATTATAAACAACCATTTATGGGGGGGTGTATACTGTGGATATCTGGAGCCTTTCGCTTCAAAGATGCTGAACATATTCACACGCGTTGACTTCTTAACAGTGTTGCTTTAACCTTCACATTATCCATCTCAGATATATGGCTTTTATTTTTCTTTACTTAGAAAAGTATCATTAAAAACATCAGTATCTACACAAATACATTCATATTTACACACATTGCAAACTGTGTTAATCGGTTAGATTGTTGTTTAAAAAAAAATGCCTCGACAAGAGAAGGATTCAGATAATGGGACCGAGTACTTATTACGTAATTGGACACCAGCAACTTAAATGGCCTTGAGTTTGTTTTTTTTTGTCGCTCTTCAAATGTAATAAACTCAGGAAGCATCAAGTGACGAGAGAACACAAACCTAGTCAAATAAGTTTTGTTCTGGTTGGAACACATTTGTGGAATCGTATCAATACTGCACATCTACATTGTGACGCCACCTGACGAGATGTTCTCCTCTCACCGCGTCTGCTGATGAAGGACTAAGAGTCTTTCTTCACGTTTTCTGCAGTTTTATCACTGTCCTTGGAGGTCTCGTGCTTGCTGTCCTTTTTCTCCTCCTTCTTCTCCCTGCTTTTGCTCTTTTCTCTGCGGTCTTTCTCTTTGTCCCGATCTCTGTCTTTGTCTCGGTCCTTGTCTCGGTCTCTGTCCCGGTCCCTGTCTCGGTCCCGGTCCCTCTCGCGCTCCCTGTCCTTGCCCCGGTCCTTCCCGCGGTCCCGATCGCGGTCTCTGTCTCGCTCTCGGCTTCGGGACCGGTCTCGCTTGCGGTCTCGCTCTCTGTCCCGGTTTCTCGTCCGGTCCCGGTCGTGGTCTCTCCGGTCAGAGTCTCGAGCTCTGTCCCTGTCTCGGTCCTTCTCCCTCTCTCTTTCCCTGTCTCTGTCTCGGTGGTCTCTCCTCTTGTCTGTGTCCTGCTCTCTGTGCCGCTCTCCTTCGGTCTCTTTGTGTCGCTCGTTATCCTTGCCCCTGCTGCGGTCTCTTTCTCGGCCTCGCTCCTTGTCTCGCTCCTTGTCTCGCTCTTTGTCTCGCTCCTTGTCTCGTTCCTTGTCCCGCTCTTTGTCTCGATCCTTGTCCCGCTCCTGGTCGCGCTCCCTGTCGCGTTCTCTGCTTCTGTCCCACTCTTGCTCTCGGCTCCAGCGCTTCCCTTGCCCCCTGTCCCACGAGGGCCTCCCTCCATGCGAGGCCTCCCTCTCTCTGTCTCTGCGGCGGTCCTCGGAGACGTCCCTCGCTCTCTCTTCGGGCGCTTGCAAAGAAGCAGGTCCCAGTTCTCGGTGTCCTCCCTCAAAGCGGCTGAAACGGTCTCCGCTGCGAGGGTCGGCCTCCTCGCGGGTGGAGCTGCTCCTCCTCCGCATTTCGGGGGAGTGGCGGCGCCAATGGTCCTCTCTGTGCTGGTCCGGACTGGGAGCGCCCATGCGACCCGCGGGACCTATGGGGGCCTCCGAGGGGGTCGGCAGCAGCGGCCCGCTGTGACGAACGGGCCTCGGCTCGTCCGAGAGTCTGTCGAAGCGATAGCGCTCGGATCCTCCGAAAGGCTGAGGTCTGCTCTCCTGAGGCAGGAGACCCCGGTGCTCCTCGTAGGACCCTCGGTGTGGGGGGGACGACGACAGTCTGGAGACGCCGTACTGGTTGTGAGGATTGAAGTGCTGTCCCCCCACCTCTCCCCCACGAGGCGGACCTCTCCTCTCCTCGTATTGGTTCGCTGGAAGTCCCTGAAAGGGCGGAGCTGATGGGGGGCCCTGACTGTCTTTGAAGAGATGGTGAGTGTTTGGAAGCTGGTCCAGGTTCATCTTCAGAGACGTGTTGGCAGCGTCTTTACTGTACAGGTCAGGGGGGCCTCGCAGTTGGTCCCCCATCGCAGGCTGAGCTCCGTGATCGCCGTACGAAGATGGAGGGGGTCCTCGGGGTCCTGAGTAAAGAGCTGGTGGAGGGAGCCTGTTATCGAAGTGACCCGGTGGCGGCGCGGTGAAAGGCGGCGGGGGGCCTCTGTTGGCGGAGAAGTTAAAAGGCGGAGGAGGACTGGTGAATCTCGGGGGAGCCAAGTTGGCCTGACCACCGAGATTAGGAGGCAGCGAAAGGCCTATAGGTGGTCTTTGTTGTCCGATGTGCTGTTGGGGAATGGGCGCTTCGAAGATTTGAGGAGGGGGGCCTCTTTGGGCCATGGGAGGGAATGGAAGTGGTCCCCTGGGTGGGGCGATGTTCTGAGGTGGTGGTCCATGAGGCTGCTGCTGCTGCTGCTGCTGCTGCACCTGGCTCCCAGGCCACTGATTCTGATAGGGGGCGTACGAAGACGGAGGCTGTCCGTACTGTTGACCGCCGTCGCCTTGCATGGGAGGGGGGCCGTGCACGTGTGGGGGGACGTGGATGGGAGGCGGAGGCCCTTGCATGGGAGGGGGGGCTGACATTGAAGGAAGACTCTGCATGGAGGTCACCATCGTCCCCAGTGGGGGTCTCATTCCCAGGCTTTGTCCCTGCATGGAATGAGGAGGGGGGAAACTGGACTGCGAGGGAACGTCTGCGGGCAGCCGGTAGTCGTTGTTGAAGCCTGACCCGGACATGTGACGCGGCATGTGGTGTGAATGCACGTCGGCCATCGCGCTCTGAGTCAGCACTGGGATCGTGGATGCTAGTGAGGATGTGTGAGCTGCTTCGTCGTAATAGCTCGTCACTGGCATGTCCTTGCTGTTGTCGTCGTACTCCGAGTCGTCGGCCACTTTTAGAATACTGGCTGCGTTCGGCCAAATACTGTACTTGTCCAAATCTGTCTCAGCCTCAACTGGCTCGGCTTCCTCTGGTTTGGTCTCTTTTTCGTCCATGTAAGTGACTTCCATATCGGGATCCACCTCCTCCCCTAATAAAGGAATAGACACCTCCGGCTTGTCTGAGTCCATGAACAGTGGCAGCTCGCTTTTTACTTCTTCTTGAGTCACTGGCATCTCCGTCGTCGCCGTTTCTTGTGACGGCTTCGCTGCTTCAGCCGGGTGGGGCAGCTGCTGCTCTTGTAGGACAGGCTCGGACGGAGCGACTTGGTCAGCTGACGGAGCAGGCGTCTCCTCTTTGTCCTCCGATTCCTCCGACAACTTCCTGCTGCCGACAGCCTGGCGGGGATCTCGGCTCTGTCTGGGATCTCTCCTCTGGCTGATCAAGGGAGCAACAGACGAGGACTTGACGAGTTCTTCCACCTTTTTGCCGAGCTGGAGCAGCTGAGTGTTCACCAGGAGGGACTTGACAGGTTGAGCGGAGGACATCTGCTGCTCGGCCTGTTTCTGTGACGCCTGCTCTCCAATCTGTTTGAGGCTTTCCAGGATCTTTTTGGGATCAGGAATACATTCAGGTATCGTCTCAGCTGGACCCGGGATGACACTTTTGACGTCTTCGAAGATAGAGTCGTCCTCCGGGTCATACGCCACGTCGTCAACTTCACTTGCATCCATCGAATGCTGAGAGACTTCAGATTTGATTATAGGCTCGGCCTTTATAGGCAGATTATAGCCCTGGCTGGGATCGTACTCTTCCTCTGGGTCATACGGCCGATCGTCTTCATCCTCCTCCACTGCTGTGTCCTTTGAAATCTGTGCAAACTGTCTCACGATGGGGTCGAGCATCGTGGAGGTGGGAGCGGATGATTCTGCACTTTGATCCGTCGGGGAGTTGGAAGCGTCGGAGCTTTTCTTCCAAAACAGCGTCTTGAGAATGGTCTGGAGAGGGCTGGCAGCAGCTGCAGAGGAGGCCATGGAGCTGGAGGAGGTCGGGGAGTCCTTGCCTGTGGTGGTGGTGGTGGTGGTGGAGGAGGAGGAGGCTGAAGCTTTGACAGAGGATAACAGCGAGAGAACGGAGGTGGTGCTGACAGCGCTGCTGGAAACCTCAGAGGAGATGGGCGGAGGCGATCCCGGAGGAGTCGTACTGAAGGGGATTTCAAGACTCTGTCTGGAGCTGCGCTCTGCTTTGACTGACAGAGGGGCTTTCAGAAGGCCACTTTCATCCACGTCTTTGGTTTGAAGCTTGGAGCGCTTCTCCTCCATTTCTATAGGAGCGCCCGCGCGCTTTCTGTCCTTCTGGCAAATCAGCAATCCCAGGAGGAGGTTGGGACGAGCTGGTTCAAGCCCTGTGAGACAGACCAAGGAGAAAAATTGAAAAACATCGATGACAAACAGAAGGATAGAGCACGCTTGACCAAAAAAGTCTGACAAAAAAAATTGCTAACTTTGGAAATACAGGAAAGTTATTGATTACAAATGGAGGAGAGGAGCCGGCTGTTGAGTCGTAACAAGGAGCTGCAGCGCCCTCTACAGTTTAAACCCATTCATCGATCAAACTCTTGTTCAAACATGAGCAAGAATCCCACAGAATATTCTCACTTATGCAGGGATTAAGCTGTTAAAACAATCACAGTTAAGTGACAACATTATAATTGATGTATTCCTCTGAATGTTTACCTGGACCATCAAATGGTAACAGTTTGGATGGTAATGGGTCCTTGGAGCCCAGCGGGATAAGGTAGAGGTCTTTGATGCGGCGGTAGTTGTTCGCCACCACACCGAACCGCTTCCTGCTGCTGAAGTAGGAAAACAGAGAGACATAGGCCACCTCCTCCTCCTCTGTGGCTGGGTGGAAACGGATCAAGCACAACTCCTGTCAGGGAGAGAAAAAAAACAGTGTTTTAGTGCCATAAAGCAACTAAATGCAGAGATCAGGCAGTTCCTGTGCCTACAAACCTTGGAAAGGGAGGTTTTGAGCTTCCCGACATAATCCCACACTGTGCTTGGGGAAATCCGGCCGCCGACGTGAATGGTGTCAGGCAGATCCTGCACAGCACAAGCAAAACTTTCAGTCATGGTATAGTAACGCTGGAAAGAAAACTGTACTACTAATCTGACATTATCAGCATAAAAACTGTAAATCATAAAACGTTAATGTCCAAATTTTATATTGAAAATATCAATGAAAAGGAGAAAAAATGACCTCTGTCAGGTATTCAAAGGATCCTGAGACCAGGTACGCCTTGGTCACAAACTTGGCCACGGACTGCATGTTGATGAATCCTTTCCAAATCTTCTCTTGGCCATTGAGGAAGATTGCGGTCTCTCCCTCCGGAGGAGGCTCAGACGTACTGAAATAAATCAAGCAACCACTTTCAAGACACATAGAGAAAAACAGTTCTTCCTGCAACCTCATAGAAATCTAGTACTTCAGAAATACTGGTGGGAACTAAAAGCTAGTACATGAACAACACGAGGTGGATCTTCTGTGTTCGCTCAGACTTGATGAGATTAAGCACCTTGATTTGGACAGCTTGGGTGCCGCTGCAGGCGGCGGGGCTGGAGGCATCGGCAACGGGCCCTTTGATACAGCCTCAACCACAGTGGCAACAGGAGTTGGAGGCATCTCAGCCACCGTGGTGGTGGGCTTTTCTGGGGCGGTGTAGCTGACGGTCACTCCGGAGCTGTGCCTGGCCATGCGGGGGTCTCTGCGGGTGATGCTGACGGACGAGACGGTGGGGGCGACAGGTGTGGGGGCCTGAGGTGGAGGAGCCATCTTGCTGAGGTCCTCCTGATGGAGCTGTGGCTGTGTTTCAGGGACTGCTGGCACCACGGTGGGCTGGTAGGACGCCGGGTGCTGGTGTGTTGACGGGTCCTGGTGCTGGTAAGCTGCAGGAGTCTGCGGATGGTTGGCAGGAGAGGCTTCTCCAGACCGAGACGACAATGACTCCTGTCTGGGTGGTTTGGTTTCAGGCTTTTTGGAGATCCTGGCTTTTTTAGCTGCAGGCTCGTCTTCCATCTTTTGTCCTAAAATACAAGATAAAAAAAACACAATACAGTCATACATATCACGAGAGAGCAGAACACACGCTCCTAGACTCTGACACTCCTTGCTGTCTGTTTCTACCTGTGCATATTTTACAGTTGAGGTCGAACAGGTGAGTCCTGTGTTCAGCAGTGGTGTCTTTGAGCATGTTGCTGAAAATGTCTGGCATGCTGCTGCCACTGTTTCCTTCAGCAGAGGACTGAGTTAAAGGAGTGGAGCCTGAGTCATCTTGGTCCTGCGAAACACACAAGACAAGATCTCAGATGTTGCACCTCAGTTTGCAAAAAGAGATAAGCTTTACATTCAACAATCCCAGAAAAAAGAGCTGATGAAAGAAGGGAATTGTGTCAGGCAGAGCAGTTAGCAACCCGAGCTTAATGTGAAGTGCGAAAAAAGGAGGAAAGTAGGAAAAAGGGAGCTTGCCACCACTTACTGTAGCGGAAACCATGCGAGAAGATGAATTGGCAGGAATACATACATCTGCATCGGACGTAGGCGGAGCATCTTCCATATCCAGGCTATGGGAGCTAGAGTCATGCCTGTTGGTCAGCTTTGAGTGGCCTGAATGAGCCCTGGAGCTGGAGGACTGTGCCTGCAGATGGAAAATGAAGTGATCACCTTCAACTGTACAAATTCCCTAAACCAAAACAATCAACACTCACTCTATAAAACTCATGGTGACATGCAAATACAGCTGCTTTAGGATGGATGGAGGGGTACCTCAGCAGCTTCGGGCTTCTTCCATTCAGATATCTCTTTAGACAGCAGCTCCTCAGCACTCAGTCGCACCAGTCTGAAAGGAGTAACTTCACCACCTATGACCCTGTAGAACAAACCCTGGAAGCAATGGGACAGACATTAGGAGAAGCAATCAACATCACAACATGTCAAACTCTTTGAGCCTTGTGATCCAAACTCAGCACACAGTTTGTGTTTGGTGGTGACTCACTTTGTTTTTGGGATCCTTCAGGTTGAACATGAGCGATCTGTATTTGTTCTTGTACTTGCTGTCTGTACTCAGGCACAGGTTGAACATCTCCTTCTCAATCGCGAATGCGAGTTTTGCCACCTCGTTCTCAGTCATTTTCAGATCGTCGCTGTCACTCACCCTAAAGGAAAAAAAAAAAACACAAGGAGAATTTCAAAATGCTTTTCATCAGGGCTCTTAAAACCAGCTGAGATCTAAGCATTGCCTCATGGGACACTTACCTCTTATAGAGGATGTCTGTGAGTGACCGGCGAATGTTCGTCCTCATCTGCTTGTTGTGCGGCGGCGGCAAGGGGGGAGCATGGGAGGATGAAACAGCTGGATGTGAATGTCTCGAGGAGGAAGAGTGGCTGGAGGGAGCCGAGGACGAAGAGACTCTCGATGAGGAGCTGGAATGACTGCTGCTGCTGCTACGGCTGTCTTCCTTCGGCTGGGGCTGCTTCTTCGGAATGGTGAAGTTGGACTTGGTGACTCTGAGCGCCCCCGTGACGTGGATGGGTCCCGGGGGGAAGGGAGACGAGGCCGGGGACGAGCCCGTCTTCTTGGACTTGGATGCGTTTTTTGAAGATGCAGGAGCAGGTTTCTTGGATGTCTTTGAGGCGGAAGATTGAGGGGGGGGCTTCTTGCTCTTTGGGGAAACTTTGGATGCTTTCGTCGGTGGGGGCTTCTTGCTTCCTTTGGCAGTAGTCGCAGACCCTGAGGAGGACTTTGCCGGAGGTGGAGCCGGGTCCTTCTCCTGTTCCTTCTCAATCTGCTTTTCCTCTTTTGGGGGTGCTGGAAATCAAGAAGAAGACCCTGTATTTTAGAACATGCAAGATTCTCCAGCATCAACAAAGTTCGACAAGCTGTCTGCGACTGAACAACCAACAGTGTCTTCATCTCACTGAAAAGCAACCATCAGTTAGAAAATATACTGTAGAGGAAAAAACAGTAACTAAATTAATGGTACACTTACAAAAGATAAAACACAGACACAATCAAGGTCATATGAAAATCATATTTGTGTACTTTGCATGTAAGGGCTTTCAAATGAACACAAAACTGACAAAAAGCAGATGATAGCCGCTTTTTTTTTTTATTATGGGCAATGACAGCCGATACACAGTGCTGTTCATGCAGGTCTTTTTAGAGACCACATGTCATTAGGGAGTGATTCTTGAAAGGAGTGATGTGGATCACTCCTTCAAAACTCTTCACATCCAGAAAAAAAGCCCCCCTCTGCTGACTCCCAGTAAAGTTAGCAGCAGTTAACTGTGGAAAAAGGAAGCGACAAATGCTGCTTCGGTCAGCTGAACACGAGACACGACAGCTTAAATCCTCAGCTCAGTGAGGATGTACAGCATCCATATCAGTACCTGGAAGAGTATTCATAGGAAACAGCTTGACCAGAAAACAAAGGTGACAAAGGAGTGATGGAGATGCTGCATCTGAACCACAGATCTGAAATGTACTGGCAAGGTAAGGTGCAACACAAACAATCCTCTGACCATAAAAGCAACTAGGACTGGTTCATAATTGTCACTGTGTATTCCACCAGGCAATAGAAGTGTGTAAAACATTTGACTGCAGAAAAAACAATGTTTTCCAATTAACGCCATGCCTCTTCAGTGCGCCACCCAAAACAAGCAAACGCTTGCATTTATCCCATCCAGTGCTAGTTTGTGCAAAGCAACAGCTTAGAGGATTGAAAACACTGATAGTCAGTTCTAAAGATGAACATGTCAGTTCATCCCTTCGTAAACCAATGCAGCCAAACGTGCAGAAGTGGATAATCCAACCATCCTCAGTCAACACGATGCACTTCCATGACATATGTTCTGTCTATTCTGTCAGTTCATATCCTCTCCTTCAGTTTGCCCTCTACCACAATTATGAAACGCAGCAAATGTAATCGTCCACTTTTCCAGAACTCTGTCACTTGGTCTGTCCCGCCGTCTCGTGTCTGATCGAGTGCAAAATGTGTGGCAAAAAGCTGAAGCCGCTTCTTCTTCTCAGCCAGGACAACTCTGCTCAGGTCTTCAGCTTCATCTGCAGGGGGGGCCTCTCTCAAGCTTGCTGCATTCCCTTTAAGCGGTCTGGTCTTCATGGCAGAGGGTCTTCACCATCCAGCTCTTCGCCACTTCAGGGACTGGGGATGTTGCATCTCCGGAGGTGTGTGCAGAGATGAAGGTTATATATGCTTGTTTGAGTCAACTGGTGAGGACACCTACAGCCAGCCAATACTGCTCACATAAACAATTGAGGCATCCAAAAATCTGTTTATCACCTTTTATTTGAAAGCCCACCAGAAGCGATGCATCATGTTCAATATGAATCAAAAACTTCAGGGGAAAAAAACTGCTTGTTAGCCAAAAATTTAAGGTCAGTGTTCAATAGCTTGAATCAGCCAATAATGAACGATGTTCATTGCCTCACATGTACATGAGGGACTGCTCAGACACCTACCTGCTGGAGAAAGGGAGGGAGGAGGGACCTTTTCTGGGACCGACAGCACGGGTGAAGAACTCGGCTGGACTTGCACAAGCAAAGTAGACCCCAAACACGCACACACATACGCACACAGAAGCCCATTCCATTTATCACATCCGATCTCTGCGAGGAGCCCTCAAATTGGAGATCACTACCAAAAGCTATCATTACTTTCTTTGTGTAGAAATGCACCAACCCTGCATTTTCCAAAAGGTCTTTTCAGCTGCATCCTGCCTTTCCCTCGTCAGGAGGATTCTCGTTTCAGAATCGGCTCCTTTCAGACGCCAGCGTCATTCGACACTTTTTCACAGCCGCCTCTAATGCATCCCAGAAGCAAATTTTTGTGTCCAATTTGAAGCAGAGAATTCCCATTCAATCGTTTAGGACAGCAAGCTCCACCTACTGCCACTACACCCATTATACAACTCAAAATGAAATGCTCTTACTGTGTGCGATATGTGGGGTGCTCCTCAAAGTAACTATCTGTACACTCTTGAATACTTACCAAACTTACCTGTTATGCCGCTGTCAGGAATTCATTAACAGTCATTTGTGCATTACTCCCAAAAAGAACTCACAAAAGTTTGCAAATCATGTAAAAGTCGAATTCACACAAGTTCATCATGTTTTTCCCCAGAATTGCGAATCACTCCTAAATGACTTCAGCACGACAGGAGCCCGGCAACAACGTGGTTCCAACAACAGCTCAAGACCTTCAAAGAGATACATACACTTTTTGTTTAACACTGTTGGTGACATGGGTGTAGTCTTTTCTGGTGTTACTGCAATGTAATTATGGTCGCTGGACCAGGATGCAGTGGCCGGCGGGGGCGGGTGTTCCACAGCGTGCTCGTCTTCGTCGTCCTCGTCTGGATAGGGACTCTGGTCTTCCTCGCTGTCGGACTCCGCCCGGGTGGTCTTCTGCGCCCTCTTCCCACCGGCACCACTCATCTGTGTCGGAGAGAAACATACAGAACGCAGCATTTTAGTGACTTCAAGCACACTGTTTGATCAAGACTACAGCAGCACACTTATCTTGTTGTTCTTTGAATCAGAAACTCCTTCCACGTGAGGGAAAGAAACCCAAACCAACCTCCAAGTCTTTCTTCCAAAGCACTCTTCAGAGTGCAATTAATACAGAGTCAATTACTGCCATCACACTGCAGCTGAAGGAGCCTCTTGCATTTCTGTGCATGGAGCAGTGCAGCTTTTGTAAAGAACGACCGACTTCTTGGCAGCTACATTTTACTTGTTTCAGCTTATGAGCCAAAAACTCAACTTCAATGCGGTCTTCTGAGTCCTGCATTGCATGAGGTCCAGAACTGCCAGGCCTTCTTCAGGTCGGACTTTTAAAACCCAGTGAGAACTTTTTTTTCTTTTTAAAAGAATGATCACCTAATCAATGAAGCTATACTTTAACACTGCAGTATGCTTTTTTATTTTATTTTGCTGAGGTTTGAGGGCTACACACCAAAAGTAAACACTGCAACCAAGTGGATTTGTTCGCCTCAGTCCATCTTCAAGGTTGGTGCCAGTGTACTGATCATCCACTATGGGACACCAACAGGCCCACACAGTGAGCTTTTGTGGACCTGCTGACGATTGAGATGCAAAAGGCTCATCGTGAAGAAACAAACACACTGGTTGGAGTTTTTGGACATGATAAACACGATGACCGTTTGGAGTGCATGAATTCATTTGTTCTGACCTCTGTCCCATCGTCAAGACATGGCAAACCAAAAGCCACTTAGATGTGATCTCGGCCAGGAAAATATTTGAAACAGCATTGAAAATAAGATCAATTCATACAGCAGCATACACAACCACAACAGTGGTCTGCTGTCAGACAATGTCGCAGCAATAGATACCTGATAACCTTTAAACTTTTGAAATCAAGATATTTAAATTATTCAGTCAATTTTTTTTCCATAGAGGTGTAATCAATTTATTTCTTACACCAACTCACCTCTAACCCACAAAAGTTCAGATGCATCAGCTGCTTTATTAGGTTAGCATTTCTCATCAGTTGGAGAAAAACTGCTGATAACGACGACAGCATTCTCTTTGAACGGGGGGAGTTGAACTGGGACCCCCTGCTTCAAATGAATGGCTCACGTTGAGGTTTTGCCTCATGTCAATCAATCTCATCCAGGTGTGTCAGAACAGGAGACTTCATCAACATGCTGAGCTGCTGTTACCAAGATCAGGTGTGGAAACAACTGACAGCCATGGCTCACATTGATAGCTGCCCATTACATAGCATCAAGTTAGATGAAAGTCAATAACTCGTTTTCATGATTTCAGGCCATTTCTAGTTACCTTTGGTGTGGACTTGGCGTTGACCTTGTCCTTCTGCTTCGGCTCCTTGTCATCAGTGATGGACTTCATGGCTGCAGCTGCGTGTTTCAAGATGCAGTCGTTGCCGCAGTACACGGAGTCTGGCTGGGCGTTATTGTCACAGCCGGGACCGATGCATTTTGGGAGAGTGGAGCCCTCTGCTGACACTTCCACTGTGGGCGTCGTTTTCACCTCCACGTTTGAGGCAACTTTGTGCTCCGACTCCGCTGTAGCCCGCTGCTCTGCTGCCTTCTTCTCCGCTGCTGCTGTGGCCTTCAGGCTCGCTTTAGCTTCAGCTGGCTGATGCACTGCCTGCTCCAAGTCAGTACAAAATAAAATTAACAGCTACTGTTGGCTACTGGACAGTATTGCAGTACTGGCACAATTCAAAAAGTCTAACCAAAACCACTGGTTGTGTTTATTCCAATGATTGTTTTTAAAATGTGCACAGCGTTTCTTTTAGAGGGTGTGCAGGAATTTCAGAAAGTTGTGAATTCCGACTGCAAAGCACATCGTTTCTTTCTTTTTATAGAGACAACTGTTCCTAATAACACCAAGATGTACATCTGCTCTCACATTTGTTAGCTAAGAAAAAACACTTTAACCCACTTTGTGAGCACAGTGAAGGAATCATCAAGGAGCACAGAGAAGCCATTTATCACCTACACATACATTCATCATGTATCATGTGTGTATTTAGAAAAAAACTTTAAAATGCACCACAATGATTCAGTGAGCAGTAACAATCGGACCTCTGCCTTTTTTTCATATTCAACAATTTCTGAAAGCAAACTCTGTTGTGACACAGCTGCATGAAACCCAATGTTGTCAGATGTAGCTAATTCAGGTTTTCTGTAAACGGAAAATTATGGATTGTATAACCACTCAAAATGTGGTAATAGGCTTCAGGTCACAGGAATTGGCCATTTTAAATGTTCATTTGAACAGTTCTTTTGAAGTTGCATGTAAAAATATAAGCCCTAAAAACTATTGGTTGACAGCTATTTGCACAGATGTTTTTTAGATGGAATAATGCATTATAAAACAAAGAATACAGTCAATTTAGTGGCATTTTCATTTTTTTTTTAAAAAAAGACTACAACCTGCACAGACTTAAGAGAAACCAACTGTTATGGTGATTACTATCCAGTTAGGTGCAATGAATGACAATGTATTGCATCTTTTCAATGATTGGTGAATTGTTGGCTGCTACACCGCTGAAACAATCACTCCATGATTGGAACACGTGGGACAACAGTTGCGAAAACCTACCGGCTGAAAGATCTTGATCTTCTTTTTTCCAGTAGGATTTGTGGCTTTCTCTATGCGGCCCTTGATTCCCATGTCCTCTGTTGCTTTCTCTTCAGCTCCTGCAGAAGTGGAGGATAGATACGCTGCCACGATCTGAACAGCTGACGGACCGGACCCCACTCCACTCATCTTAACAGCAGCCGTGGAGAAGTGCGCAGAGGGAACAGCAGCTACGTTGAGCGTGGAAGCAGCGTTGACCTTCCCAATTTCTATGTTCATTGTGAGGCCGGATGTAGCAGGCCGGACCACCTGGTTTTTCTTTGCCGTGCAGTTGGGGCAGATGTAGTCCTCCCCGTTTCTCTCCATGAGACGTCCTCGAGCCTCAGTGATGCCCACACAGTCGCCATGGAACCATTCCTCACAGCGGTCACAGCAGATCATAAACCTATGACAGGCAGGCATTTCCAACAAGTGACGGTCAACAACATCTTATATCTTTCATCACACCTGTGCAGTGAAGCACACAATCATGACAATCAACAGAAGCCATCAGTGCTGACAGTGACTTAAGAGGAGCACTGTGATGCCAGTGCTTTGAAGAGCAAACATACCTTTTGTTGTGTTTCTGCCGACAGATGCAGTAAAGTGCATTGGGGTCGTAGCCTCCATCATCAGAGTCAGACGACGATGAAGATGAAGTGGAGGAAGACTCGTCGTCGTCCTCATCATCCTCCTCTTCGTCCTGCATCTTGGGCTTGCCTGTCTGTACAGCACTCTGGTTAGCTTTCGGTTTCGTCTCCACCTTGACAGGAGTGTTGTTCTTGTTGGTGGGAGGCACAGGGGTGGCGGGGCCTTTTCCAGGTGTCGAGGTCCTAGTGACCCGTTTTTTGTTAATATAAGTTTTTATTGGTCCCCGTTTTACAGACATGGCAGCAGCGCTTGTCTGCTCATCAGAATCAGTTTGCTCTCCGGTTTGGTTCCCCTCATCAGCACCCTCCTTTTTCTCAGAGTCCCGCTCTGGCTGAGTCAGTGCAGCATTATTGCTCTCTTCAGTACCGGGATCGCCCCTCCCGTCTTTTTTCTTTTTGCCGTTATCCTGCGAGTCAGACTTTTTGACAACATCTGTGTCGTCCTCATTTTCGGAACTTTCCTCATCTCTGACTGACGCTCCTGTTCGTCTCGTCTGCCTGCCCCCTCTGGATTTTTGAGTCTGATTTCGTGTGCTGCTTCTAGTCCTCCTCTCTGGGGAATCGCCTCTGTCATCTACAGTCTTGGAGTCCGCGTTCCCATCAAAACTTGCCTCAGAAGCAGTCTCTGCATCAGTTGGAGTTTGGGACGGAGGATCTCCACCCTCAAGATTGGATGGGGCATTTCTCCTTGCCCCCCTTTTGGTGGTTAAGAGGAATTCTTCGAGTTTGTCAGTTCGCTTGGGCTGCCTGCCACTCCGACGCACAGGACAGCGACTTTCAGGACTGTCGGTCGTCACCTCCACAGGCATCTCTCGCTTCGCAACAGTGGACTGACGGAAACCCCAAGTCTTCTTTACCTCACTGTAGGCCTTTGAAGATTTGTCTGCCTCTTCTAGCAGCTCTTTGGCCACATTCTTGCTTTCTGCCTCAGAATGGTCCTTCTGTTCACCCTCCTCTTCTCCAAGGCCTGGGCACAAACAATCATTTAAAGTAATCATAGAGTACCAATAGCAAACACAAATCCCTTTTACCTCAAAGTTCACCGCAACACGAAAGTAAAAGATTTTCTCAAATAATTGACTGATTTCACCCTTTAATTGCCACCGACGCCATAATTGTGCCCAAAAATTATAGATTCAGTTTGTGGGAGAGAAAGCTCGTTCAAGGTACCTTGAGAGCAGCTAGCCATAGGATCCTGGCTCTGCTCTGGCTGAGGAGCTAGAGAGAGCTCAGGGCTCATTTTCCCCTCCATTGATGGAAGAGTCCCTATTTGCAAACAGAATGTCTACAGGTAGAAGAAGAGCACAAGAGACCGACTATGTATCAGCTTCTCCAGGTCAGAATATGACAAATATTAGAAGTTTAAACAGCAGCAAAGTTGTTTCAAAACTTGAAATATTGTAGACACACTTAGTTACATTTGAAAAGAAAATACAGTCAAGTCAGCGATATTAGGTGATTCTCGTCCTCCTAAAGATGTTTAAAGGTATCAGTTTATACTACACTTGAGTTGATTTCTAGCCACACTACAGTTGAGTCAATTTAGAATGGAGACAATACTTAAAGGAGCAAAAAGCTTGAAGTGAAAGACACAATGTTCAATTTTGTTTGTGCCTCAGCAATAAAAGCAAGGTGTAAAAGCAAATGTTCTTATCCCCAAGAGGTGCTGTGCTTTCAGTATTTCACAATAACCATTTCTCTTCCCATGATGCTCAATTAACATTCACAAATATAAAACCAATCTTTGTTGCCATTTTTTGTTTTTTGTCCCCATCAAATCCATACTTTAAAGCAACTTTGCTACCGGGCAACAACAGATCATATTTTAGGAACACAAACTGAGAGGGTCAATGTACCTGCGTTTTTGCACTTCTTCAAAGAAAACAAGGCTTCACATCAGTAACCATCAGTCTTGATACAAGGTTAAAACATCTGCCAGGAAGAGGACAATACAAGTTAGGAACACGGTGTTTCACCCTTAACGAGCGACATGCAACAGTTTTCCGGAAAAAAAACACAAAATACACAATGAACAAAGTATCATATGAAGCATTTCAAATACTAATATAACATTAACCTGGATATTGGTTGGCTACTCGGATCCTAACCTGAGCTGGGCAGGTGCAAAATATATCCTGCGCTATCATCCTCGAATCACAACATAAAACTAGCGAGACAAGCGCTTACAAAACGTTTACGAATCACAAGCCCAAAAGCTGTGCAAATCTTTATATCCATTTAAAACAGCTTAAATAGCCAATATAGACGAGGAGATAGGAAATGATGCGCATCGCCTTTCCCGCTGCTCCAGGGCTAACTGCTAGCGCTGTCAACACCGAGGGAAAAATGCACCGGAAGGTGACGGGACACAGCAGGCGTCCAATAACGCGAGTTCGGTCACGACAACGTGCCACGTGAAGGGGAGGACAACTGTTGCCAAGAGGAAGGAGGTGCTGGAAGCGACCAAATACAGCAATGGGATGCGGTAGCAATCAAATCACCTCGTGACAAGAAAAACAAATCCGTTATGAACAAAACTATATACGGCTAATTTGACTGCACGACGTCGGAAAGTGGAAGCTGCACCGGGCCTTCATGAGCAAGAAATGACCAGATTAAAATTACCTAAGAGCCAAAATGTAAATTTATGTAAACATAGAGTTGAGCTCATCCAAAAATCATGTCACACTATACCTAGGCGAGAGAGAATTTGGTTAGGAACATAGACTCCGCCAAAGGTCCGAATATGCGCAAATCCGCCAAGCCACCTCACTTCCAGTTAGCTTACGTGAACCGCGAGGACGGTTGAACAAGCTTTCAAAGCCAACAGGTTCAGAGTTTGAACCAGCGCTTGTATACCCCACGAAAGTGTTTCAACGTTTGCCGCACCAACTAAATAGTTGTAGTTTCATAATGCAACGATGAACTGAGCGCAGCAAAGACGTGGACTGACGTAGCCACCCCAAGCTAATGCTGTTAGCCCCAATGAGCATGGTCGAGCTAACGGCAGTCTCAACCTTACAGAGGCGTCAACACAACCTATATGTAAAGGAAATACACATTTTAGCACGGCATAAACTAATGAGAACATATAACTAGAAAGTACAAGCTTAACACGGCATGAAACCTGACTATAAATTGATGTCGTAGCACACAAGTAAACGTTACAGCTAACGCCAGACTCATCACATTCAACCTTGCGTCCGTTGGCTGTACTGGTACAACGGAAGTAGCATCACAAAAAAACTATACATAGATGTTTCCCACAATGATGCTATACCGTGCAACTGAGTGATTGCAGGTTGCACACGACCCACCTAAAGACTAGAAATTTCGACGATGTGCCCTCGCTCTTTCTTCGGTCAATCCTCCATTTTCCATTCCCGTTGGAGCTAACTGACTGCGGCAGATGGCTGACTGTCTGCAGAAGCCCGCGTGTTATTACAGCGCCCCCACTGGCTAGGAGGCCGTACGCTCAAATTTGGCGCTGCATTCGGTTTTGGAGCCACAACACAGTAAAGTCCAAATTTTCAAGGTTTGGCAATATATACCCTTGGAATCCAGAAAGGCAACTAAATTCAGTTCTGAACTGAAATTTTTCTTTTTCTTTGGGAAAATGGTAAATACACCTTTACTTGAACTTGTATGCAACACATAGCAGCATAAACCACAACCCCAAGGAATCTGTGCTTTTTCTTTGAATTTCCTATGCATTCAATAGCTTAAATATTCAAATCGGACCCTGATGTCAAAGAAAAATACACTCCATGCCAAATAGATTTTTTTTTTCAGTCAGCCAGCACTCAACTGAAACCAGCACGGAGCCACATGATAAAGACTACTCAAAAATGCTATTAATCCCTAATATAACTACGTTTCCAACATGCATTTTTCTGATATAATGTATTGAGTTCCAGTAACCAAGTTCTCTGTTTGAACCCTTTTCATTTACTCAGGATGAAGCTGGAATGAGTTGGATTGCACTCCTTGGTATGCAATTGAGTCTCAGTGTAACCATGAAACAGCTTGCATTAAAACGTGTGTATTTGTTGGTTTCTTTGCAGTATACAGCAGGCAACACTAGAATTACAAATAAATAAGCACAAAATACAAAATATGTAATATACAGACATATCTGTCAGATATCCTCTCGTCTACATCAGAGGAGGTCCAATAACGTGGGCTCTACTTTCCCCCCCCCATCATAAACTGTTGCCCGTTACACTGTGTTTATGTGTTGTGATACTCTAGCATGCTCTTAGGGTTGTTGACAGCTTTTTGTATGCGCCAGCAAATAACTGTGTGAATATACTATAAGAGTTTTAACCGCCCTCCATATATGGACAGCATGACCTGCACTGTACCTCGCTGTGCAGTGGAGGTGGGTCGTGAGCCCAGACAGGCAAAAAAAAAAAAGAAAAGGAAAAACAAAATCTGCAACATTATTGAGGACAAATCTCTTGAACAAAACAATGTACATAGACATGTTTACGTGATGCAAAAAAACAGTATATACATGTACATTTTCAAGTATGGCGAGCTCAGTTATGACAGTGTCACAGCCACACTGTCTGTGCTCTTCTCCGGGTCACAGTCTTTGTCTGGTGGTGCAGAGGCCGGAGGGTCTTTCAGAGGGGTCGGGCCACTGCTAGTCTGTCCTAAGCTTTTGTTTGGAAGCTCTGCTGGAGGTTCAGCCTCTGGTTCTTGCTGTGGGGCTGTGGCTACAAACGGAACACAAACAACATATTACATGCAATGAGACCGAGACCAGCGATGTGAATGGTCAATAAACAGGCAAGCGAAGGCCTGGAGACTTGCAGGAGGGGTTCGAGTGGCAAAAAAAAGAAAAGACTACACTCTTTGTTTGAGTAAATTAGCAGCATGGTGGAAGCCGTGGAGGCCGCCGTCACCTGATTGAGTGCAGGACTTCATGTGTTCTGGCCAGTGGGCCTGCTGACAGGGGTAATCACAGTAGCTGGTGTTCCAGCAGCAGTAGAAGATGGCCTCCTTCCTGCAGTTAGCGCACCATTGTTTCTTCTTCGTTTCATCCACCGCTTGCTGTTTCTCCACCTCCATCTGTTTCTTTACCTCGCTCACCAGCCTCTCCCTCTCCTGCTCCAGGCTCTGCCTCATCTCAGCCATCGTCAGTTCTGTGGGGAAGAACGCAGTTAGGGCTCGGTGAACAAGTTGGAGATTGCTTATATCGTCGGAGGAATGAATCACTCGCCAAGATTGTGCTTCATTTCCGACAGCTCCTGTTGATGCAACCACTGCAATTTCTCTATTTCAATTCTCA
Source organism: Malacoctenus triangulatus (assembly GCA_032274725.1). NCBI lineage: Eukaryota > Metazoa > Chordata > Actinopteri > Blenniiformes > Labrisomidae > Malacoctenus > Malacoctenus triangulatus. Next base: position 3,815,155 of record JAUESE010000080.1, read on the forward strand.
GACGCCGTATCTGTGAGGGAGACACATGGGAGTGCTGGAATAAGAAAATAAAAATAGGCAGAGCTGATGTGAACAGATCGCAGTCAGAAAAGAGCCAAAAATGAACACCCACCTCTGCTATTGTATTCCCTGAACTACTCTTCGAAAGGTCGTTGTAGATTTCAGTCATTGTACCTTTGATTGCATCCATTATCTGAAACAGAGAAGACCACGTGTGGTTTCAGACCAGCCTATGTTATTGTTGAAGCACTGAGAAAATTGGAGCCCCCAAAAACCACATTTCAGTGTATCTAATAAAAACATAAATCGACCATCAATGTCAGTGCTCGATAAGAATCAAAAAGAGTCGAGTCTCGTGAATTTTGTGAGTCTAAAACAGAGCAAATGGAACAAAAACAGAACTATAAAAACGGCACTAACTTTATTTGTGTACTTGGCAATGTCTGCAGCCACGTCAGCTGAGGCGGTGGGGATGTACAAGTCTGTTGCCACCGTTGAGGTCGTAGCAGCAGCACCTAAACTGGATGCTGCCATCAGCGCCACAGAAGCCGGGCTACTCGTCACCAAGGTGACAGACGATGTGGAGGTGCTGAGAGGACTGTCTTTCTGTTGTCCTTGAGGAAATGAAAAATGAAAGTAAAATTATACATAGGAAAAGTAAGAGGCTTGTAAGAGAAGCGATAACTGACAAAGCACATGACATTGATCCATATTGTTATTTTCAGGATGTGCCTGTATAAATGGTGCTTTAAGATTTATTTGTTTTGTCTCTGTAGATTGGGGTTTGTATCTTGCGAAAGAACCCAAACTCATACTTTTGCAGAACATTTTAAATTAGCCTAAATTCCTTTTTTGAACCCAACATTTATACCTTCTATGCAGGCCCACACCCTATTCTAACTTCCATGTAATTGAAGCCACAATGTTCACCTTTAACAGCCTGCCTGGTCTGATAGCGTGTGCTCTGAGCGGACTGCTGTGCAGATGAGGAGGAGCTTCCTGCAGAGCTGTTTCCACCTGCTGGGGTCTGAGTCAGCACCTGAGCCTGGCCCTGCCTGGGAGATGAGGCCTGCGCGGCCGCCACAGGCTGCTGATTTTGTTGCTGACGCTGCACCTTCTGCATGTGCCACTTCTGAGAGGAGGTCTGAAACTTGGCGGTGGGATTCCACACCACGGCTCTCTGTACCACCGGCACCGTCTCTCTGGGCAGCAGAGGGCGCTGCTTCTTCAAAGCTGGCGTGGTGGAGGCAGAGGCTGTGGGAGGAGGGGTTGTGGTGGAGCTGGACACAGATGTGAGGCTGATGGTGGCAGGGGAGGGCGCAGTGAAGGAGACCATGGTGACAGGAATGGCCACGGTGGACTGCGTGGACGCACTGGAAGGGGTGGATGGGGCGGTGCTGGTTTGTGATGGGACTGTCGACGAGGTTGAAGCTTTGCCTACAGAAAAAATACCTGTAATTCTTACTGATGTTGTTGTGAAAGCAAAAACGAATGAGTGACATTCAGTGGATCACTCTCACCTTCAGGTTTGCTCGCAGCAGACTCTTTGACTGTGGTGCTGTCTTTTCTGCTCCTCTTCTTGTCCTTCCCGCTCTGGTCGTCCCCGAGGTCGATGACCAGCTCCCTCTCTGAGTCAGAGTCCTCCACAGGCACCGTCTGCTTCGTCTCCGGTTTCACCTGAGCTCTTTCTCTGGGAACTGATGATTCTGGGGAAGCTTTGGTCTTTTCTGGGCTCTCTTTTTCTGAGTCACTGATTATCGCGTCCTTGGTTGGAGCCTCAGACGCCGTTGCCCCGCTATCATCTGCTGCCGACTCCGACGATTCGAGAAAATCCGCTTTCCCTTCATCTTCTGGGCTCTGGGGTGGCTGCTGCTCTTTGACTTTACTCTTTGAGGGCTCTTTCTGGGGCTCCTCTCTGGGAGCAGCATCGTGACCGTCCTTGGTCTTTTGTTCATCGTCGCTGGCGTACTCACTGTCACTGGTGTCCGACTTATCTGAGTCCTCTGAGTCGCTGTGCTCCACGCCTTTGTACACATCCACAGAGATCTCATGAATACCTGCAAAATCATGACAGAGGCCATCAGGATGTAGATCACACTTAGTTTTAGCCAGCAGTGAGATAAAATATGGTCTAAAATGTCTCTGAAACTAAACAAAGAAAGGCTTCAGCCAGAATTAAACCAGGTTTTTTTTCCCACTGTGAAAGAGTCAAAACATATTTACTTCTTAAGCGTTGTGGTTTTGATTCTATCAGAATTTATAAGATGTTTGTACTCACCAAGCTGTGCTTTGCAGCTCTCGATGGTTTTGTCCAAGTTGAGCTGGAAGCGGCTCTTGATCTGTCTCTTTGGAGAGGTCAGGACTGGTGTGGCACTCTGCTGCTGCTGAACCGTTTCACTGAGCTCCTTCAGATCCATTTCTGCTTTACTCCGATCTGCAAAAATGCAGTAATCTATCAGTGTATGCACTCAGAAAAAATATATATTTTCAGATAACTAGTGACCTGCATTGACTTAGAGTGAGAGGACTTATTCTTTAACATGTCCATGCAAGGTACGGCTCCTACTGCAGGTCCGATCAGTTCACCTAGATTCAGATTGAGGATGCTTCCCGTCTGTGGAGCCTTCTCCTGCTTGGGGAGGCCAGGTCCTTGAGAGTGGAATGTTTTGGGGCTGTCCATGGAGCTGCCTGCAGGACCAGCTCGAGGATGGGCAGGTGAAGCTACACAAAGACATTTATTTATAAATTACATTTCACCTGACTGGACAAAGTAACATTTAACTTCACACATCCTCTTGGGAAGGACGGTTAATCAATACAAATCCAATTGATTTGGTGACAAAATCTTTAAGTTAAGTGCTTCATACTGTTGGACAGTTTTCGTGGAATGCAACCCAGGTGTCCCAGATGCTGTAGGACGCCTTTCGTGGAATTACCTGTACAGTCCATAGACTCCTCTCCTGTGCTGTACTGGCTGTTTGCCGCTTTTGCCTGGGACTTGTCTGCCATTTCCTGCTCCCCATCTGAACCTGTATGGGCGGAGGAGTTGGTGCTCATGGGCGAGCGAGGCATGTCGCCCAGAGGGAGCCGTCGCCCTGCAGCGCTCCTTCCCACCCCAGACAACACGGCCCTGGTCAGCGGGATCTTGGGCAACGCCGTCATATCGAAGCTCAGCTTGATCTTCTCCTGTTTCTCAGGTTTAATGGGAGTGGATGAGGGGTTGGAAGGATCCAGCAGCATCTGGAAGTTATTGTCGGGAGTGTACGGTGTCCTGAAGGGGGCGTAGTTGAAAACCCCAAACTTCTTTCTCATGTTTTCCACATAGACCTCCATCTCTTGCATGGCACTGTTGAAGATGCTTTTGGTTTTCTTCACAGAAAAGGGGATCTCTTTGGACATGAGGTAGCAGTTGTTTAAAGGAACCCAAGCTCTGGAAGACACACATCACCCACATGACGACTCAGGCCAGGATCTGCTCCTATGTCCCATTTGCCAGAAGCACCAAGAGCTGATACCTGTCATGTTGACCAAAGAATCGAGCATCCACCTGCCCGTCCTTGTCCCGCAGAGCTTTAGCCGGCCAGAATGGAAATCCTTTGAGTTTGGCCCAGACCAGCGGGTGCGGGTTACTCTGTAGGGATACATTCAAACAATGCAACTACAAAGCTGCAATGTCCCGGAACATGTTGGCCAACAATCTGTGACAACTCAGAAAAACTAGAGGTAACCTGGTCTGGCTTACACAAGGCTCACAGAACCAGTTGTCTCTCTTTTGGCAAGCGGACAGATAACACTCAGGACAAACTTCGATCTCATTCATCTGGGGGATAAAAGCAAGAAAATACAAAGAAGTTGTAAAACAGGTCTGATCTTTTAGGATTACTTACATAACAAAAGTTGACATACTCACCTCATGTTCACAGATCTTTACGATCACTTTAGCTGTTGCTGTGAGTTTGTGATTGCCTGAAATACAGACATACGATTATCTTCGACCATTTCTTGAGTGGTTAGTCAATGACGGCTATTCAAGTCTTTATTCTGCTTTTTTGTGTTGAACCATGTTGTGTTGCGTTTTTATTTGTATGCTTTCTTCAGTATGGTCCTGGCAATATGCCACATACCTCCATTGTATATGATACAGTTGTGCAAAATCCATTTTGCATCCGCCAAAAATGCCTCAGTACATCCGTACATTTTCTTTTTAATATTCTGGAAAGAAAAGAAAAAACACAAATGAAATTGCCTGAATGCCACAATTTCTCCTCCTCTGTTTTTCAAAATAAGTGTATGATCATACTTTACCTTCTCAAGTGTGCAAAGATCCATAGCATGAAATATGTACTCAGCATAATCAGGATGCTGTTCAAGAGACACAGGTTTCTGGAAAGGTTCGGTCTAGAACACGAGTTCACAGGAGACAAAAAGAGTGGCGGTAAACATACTTGGAGGCTGAACTCATGACAACACCATCCCCCTTTTACCGCACACCAACATGCTACCACCATGCTACTACTAAAAGCTCTAGAAGCCGCTTCAAACAAAAAGGAGGAAAAAACCAGTGGAGGGAGAAATCATGACGGGGTCTTGTTAGTGGTGTAATTGATTACCCAATTAAAAGTCTTTCTCTGCGTGGAAGCTGCATGGGGGGAGCGAGATGAGAAGCGGGGATGATCCTGAAAGAGAGTGAGAGGGGCAGCTGTATCCTCACCACCGGCTAGTATGCTTGCTTTCATGGTTTCCAGCCACGATAGGCCCGTTACAATGCAATGACTGCTGATTAGTTTGTTTGTTTGTTGTTTTAAAGAAAAATCACTTGCACATGCAGATCAGTATTATATCATGCTGGATTGACGCGTGAGTTTTTAGTGCTTCAGGGTGCCGAACTCCTAGCATAACTGATGGGAATACAAGGCTGGCGAAAGCAATCTAAAGAATCAGGACTGGTCAACAAGAACTCATGCCAATATCCGAGTGAGGTACATGAAAGTTTAATTAGAGAAGAAACTTAAACAAAGCTCTCTTTTTTGTTTTTTCAAAGTGTAAATGTGCCTCAACAAAGTATCATTGGCGGGTAAAGCAAAATCCTGGAGGATGCTGGATACTTACGCCTGGCTGTTTCATCTTCTGCAGGGCAAACTTTAGTAGGTAAGACAGCTGGTCTATAGTTAGCATCATCATGGCTTTGCTCTGAGTCTCTATACACTCGGCAACTGTTATTTTCTACAAGACATCAAAAGGAAATAAACACTTGCGTTTGTATCCAAGTTTTTTTTGCACAGAACAACATGCGTTCACCACTGATGTCCATACTTACTGTTAGGCCTTACACACTTAAAGATGTATCACTATACAGTACGACTACAGCTTTGTTACATTACTTCCAACACCCATATACGATTTACATTCCTGGGTGAGTACCTCACACTCCGGACAGAACCAGTCGCCCTCGGGCTCGGCTGGTAGTTTGAGACACTTGGCGTGGTACACCCTGGGGCAGAGCTCACAGCAGAGCACCTGGCCCTCGCGGTGGCACAGCCAGCAGTAGAAGTCGTTCCTGCCGTCCTGCGGTACAACATCAACAGGGTCTGTGGTGAGTGCTGGCTGCTTCACATAGTAAAAGGGACCATGTCTTAGTTCTGACTGGAATGCAGGCAAAAGAAAGACAAAGTTGGGGAACGTCAAAATCAGGCCAGAGATTAGAGAAGCCAAGCAGACATGCAAAGCATCAATACAAAGCATCTCAATAGTCACACTTCAAAACGCTGTCACACACCAAATACTATCTCACAACTCTGCTATACCATTAAATCTTTAGCATCATCCTTTGTAAAGCTCAGATAAACAATCACAATATCAAAACAACTGATCTTGGAAATCAGTTTCAGTTATTTAACCTGCTCAGTCTGTGTTTTATAGCATGTAGAAGGATAAACAACCCTGTTTAATCAGAAAAAAATACACTGTTATAAAGACTACATTTGTTCGAAAAGACATCTTAAGTGATCCAAACCAGCTTAGTTTTAACCTGCTGTGCAACACTTGGGGTACAAGGCAATCGAAGCATGCACATTAAAGTGCAACCTAGCTGTGAGCCACTTGTAATGATCTGATTTCATTCATATTGCACAACATTCTGTGAACTGACATCTTAAGAATATTTGTTGCAGTTAGAGTGACCACTGGAGGGGGGGGGGGTGCTTCCTCCAGAACTCAGGGTTGAGTATTAAACAACAAAAAGTCCTTACATCTGCGCTGTTTTTACTCTACTTACAAGTGAAATTCATATAAGTATTCAAAAGAATACATCAAAATATATGGTCACATGACTGACACCCCTAAACACGACCCCTGAGAAAAAGCAAACATGGTGTGGTGCACAGCACATTTTGTGCGATAACTTAAAGTATCCAGAGATCTCAGTTAGCACTTCATAGTTCAACATAATGAAAAAAAAACTCCCAATAGGAAATGCTATCAGAATGCAATCACAGCACTGAAACACTGATTTAACCAGACAGATTAACACTGGTTATCAGAGCATGAATCTCTCAAACTGTGACAGAACAGGATCCAGAGATTCAGAGAAGGGGTGTCTAACTCATTTTGGTGGAGAAGCCACATACAGTCCAGTTTGATCCTGCCTGAGCCGGACCAGTAAAATGACAACCTCATCACCCCAAGATACAAATGATGCAATGATTCTATTTCTGTTTTGCAGCAAGAAACATAAGCATTTTTTTTTAACCATGTTCACTTGATACCAAGAATATTAACGATCTGAAGTTTGTGGCAAGCTAATGGATTCACTGCAGCAACTGAAACGCTTTTGCCTGTTCACTTTTGGGTCTCAGACTTCTAATTTTATCAGTGACCACAAGTGGAATAATTAGGAATATCATGACATATTTATCTTTCCATTTATCGAACACTCTTTGACTAAAAGACACAGAATATCATTCATTTGTGTATGGAATAAGGACAGTGGGTGGTGTGGTACCTGGTCCTTGTTGCTGCTTACAGCACCTGGCTTCTTCTTCTTTTTCACTGGGCAGGGTGACGTTTCGTTGGAGGAGTGTCCGTTGGATGAGTGAGACGGACTGGGCATCTTTCGCTTCTGGACCATCCGCTCCGATGAGCCCGAGTCAGACACTGCAGAACGCAGTGTAGGGTTACCAAAACAGGACTGAGTGAAGCCTGCAAGCGTGCCGGCGACAATCCACAAAAACACTTGCTGGGCCGTGAACGTTGTGGTTTTACCTTTGGATCGTGTTGAGATCTCCATTTGTTCTGTTACTGTCTGCTCATCAGTGTTCCCCTCCTCTGCAACACTGCAACACACAGAAGCACCAATGTATACAATGCAGCTTATGCCCAGGCTACAATAACTGACTCACAGAGAAATTTCAAATGAAAGTACATGTTCATGGGACACAGTAAGGCCTTGATACACAAAATCACAACTATTTATCTTAATGAGCCCAGCGGCCAGGGTTCCTATCTCACCTCCGATAAATGTCACCAAAACAAAGCAAAACCTTTTCGTCTCCCATGAACCTTCAACTTGTTTGGTACCACAGCAGCGTTGAAATGGTCAGATTGGCAATGATAAGACTGTGATACATCGCTGCAGACATGTGTTATGTAACAGTCTGTCTCCGAAGACATTCCCCCTTTTACTGCTACAATGAAGTCACTCCAGACTTCCAGTCAATTCTGACAACACTGATTAATTCTTGGTTCTCGTCTGGAAGCAGGGATGTCAGCACGTTTAAAGCAATATGTGGAGCAAAATTCTTTCCTAATTTTGGGTTGAAATACTCGATTTAAATGGTTAAAACATGAGAATATTGTGCTGTATTCAAATGCATTTCAGGTTTAAGCAACATCTTTAAATTGCCTATCAAAGTAAATAAAGAAAAAACTGTCCCCAGTACTCTGTGTTAGTGAGGAAGTGGCCTCGATTTCTACTCAGTATTTACGACACAACAGTTTTACACTGAACTCCACAATAAGACAAAATCAAACTGCATCACACATGGTAAATTAGTTGAACTCTCTGTTGTTTCTTTTTCCTTTTTTTAGACACAGAATATGTTTTGCAATTTACCAGACTTCCCCTGCAGGGACTATACACATAAGACAGGATTGGTATCACAAAAGCTCCTAGTTAACAACTGAGAGAAGAAGTGCATGTTGCACATCTTTGATTCAAGCAAAGAGAAAAATAAACGGATATTGCTGGAGCTGGAGCAGCAGCAGCAGCAGCTCAATGTGTAGTGTCATTCTCCAAATATAAAAAGCAGGCATCTCTCTCCACCGGCCTGCAGGTCTAAAAATAGTAAACACGAAAACACACAACAGTTCATTCTGTAATGTCTCAACCTCGTGATATCTGACAAGTGCAAAATAGGCAGGCGGATTAAAGAGGCAGAATGACAATCAGGTGATCACAAAGCATTGCACAATCACAGCTGGGTAAAGGAGACATCTTTCAATGCTTGCCTCTGTGTGCACTCACCAAGCTTGTATGCAAAATCTGCCCAACAGGTTTCTCCCCAGGATCAGCCCAGTGATTCACCTGGGTCTGCGCCTGCCGATCCTATTGTTGTTACCATTCTCTCTGTCGTCACAGCAGACGGCCTGACTGCTCAGAGGGCTTCACTTCTGACCATTTCCCTTTTATTCCACTCAAACCTGAAGAAAGCTGCATCTGAATCTGCTGCTGTCAGACACTGAAAACAAAAAAAAAAAACCACACACACACACACTGCTTCCTCCTGGATTTTCCTGTGCACCGACCACCCCCCCTCCTCCTCCCGCACCTTCCACTCTCCTCTGTCACAACAGAGGGATGAAATGACACAGAAACACAGCACATGTGCAGGCAAAACCAGGAGGAGTGCAGTGAAAAGAAATGGCTTCCCTGGCTCCTTCCTCCAACCTCAGAGCAACATGCTGCCCTGTCCAGGCCGGGGAAGACACAGAGACACAGAGACACATCTGGGACATCGACGAAAAATCAATGCTGAACATCAGGACAAAAACACATCTTTCAGTCAGAGACCACACAACATCCAGTACAAGCCTGCTGTAAACCTGCTGATACATCCTTCTCCACACCCACCACTGCCATAACAACCGTGCCTCGATGTAGGAAATTAACAGCATACCTTTCTCCTTACTCACACACAGAATCTTCAGCCTATTCTTTAATCTCTATCAATTATTGAGGACGTTGGGGGATGAGGGAAAAAGATGGGTCCAGGTTTCCCAGAAGGCCTTCTCTCTCCCTGCTGCTCTCTCCTGCAATTGTCAATCTTTAACCTCGACTGCGAGCTGCCGATTGGCTCGGGCACCACACGGAGGTGCCTGATTGGGCGCCGGGCTCGGTGTGCCACACAGGCTCTCTTCTCCCCGCTCTCCTCAACCACAGTGCTGCAATGCAGAGAGGACTGATCCTCGCTGTCACTGGAAAACTCCTGAAAACCAAGTGCCTGGTTCCCTCACACAGCCTGAGCGGCTTTTATCAGACATGGAGGATGCAGCCCCACAGGCTTGACAAGGAGAGGATCACATTCCCTCCCTCGCTGTGCACTCAGCTCTCTGCCTGGCATCCATTTTGAAGACTCTCTCTCTCCCTCTC
>JAUESE010000080.1:3853539-3864502 GCA_032274725.1 Malacoctenus triangulatus
CACCAGCAGCAACACCAGCAGCAGCACCATCAGCAGCAGATGGGTCAGTTTCATGGGCCTGGTGGAGGAGGAGGGTATGGCATGGGGATGACCAGTCCTCCACAAGCCAGTCCAGGGATCAACGGCCCTCCGCACAATGTCATGGGGTCTCCTAGAGTTCGAGGAAGCCCCAAGACTGGTGCCAGTCCTTTTTCACCCGGAGGTATGACACCAACTTTCTTTTTACCAAATTTCCTACAATACATCAACAACAGTAATTAGCTGAGTCTAACCGCATGGTTTCTGTTACTTCATGGATTGCCTCTGTTCTGCAGGTATGAATTCTCCCATGAGTTCCACTCACACAGGGAGCTCGGGAGGTGGAGGAGGCACCACCTTTTCCAGCAGCTCATTGAATGCCCTCCAAGCCATCAGTGAGGGAGTGGGTAACCCGATGCCCTCCCCACTCACCTCCCCCCCTCCTCACAAGCCCGACAGCTCCCCGAGCATCAACTCCACCAATCAGTCTGCAGGTGGACCCTGTAAACCAGGACTCCCAGCCTATTCAGACTCCAAAAGCCCTGGCAGCTCACTCGGCACCAGTGCAGAGCAACAGTCTCACCACCACCCACACACCCCCACCGGCGACGGCCCCCCTGACAAGCCAGACAGCCAGGCCAGCAGAGAGGTCGGTGGAGAGTCCAACCGGCGGGTCCCCGAGTGCCACAAGAAGCTTCTGCAGCTCCTCACCTCCCCCACAGATGAGCTGGTACCACCCAGTCACACGCCCAACGCCGGGCCAGGCTCCACGCCGGAGGCTAAAGATGGAGCAGCTGGTGTCACCAGTCCTTCGTCCTCAACAGGAGTGTCGTCCTCCACCAGCGGAAACCACGGCGCTGTGTCCTCCTCTGCCGGCACGGGCCACTTAACAAACCAGTCCCTGCAGGAAAAGCACAAGATCCTTCACAAGCTCCTCCAGAACGGGAACACTCCAGACGAAGTGGCGCGCATCACAGCCGAGGCCACCGGGAAGAGCAGCTTGGACTCGGGGGCACCAGAGTCGGGGCCCGCCGCAGCCGGAGGGGTGCGGGGAACAGAGTCAAAGCAGGAGCAGCACAGCCCCAAGAAGGAGAAACCTCATGCCCTGCTTCACTACCTCCTCAATAAAGATGACTCAAAAGAAGGTGGTGACATGAAGCCAAAGCTGGAGGATTTGGAGGGCAGAGGTGCTCAGGGGATGAGAGTCACCAGCTCTGACCCCCACTGTATGGACGGCAAAGTCAAGTTGGAGCCATCTGATGAGGTGAGGATTCATTTTAGGTCTTTTTGCATCGACATTGGTAAATAGAATAGAAACTAAGCAGTCAAACTTGTTGATCATTCTTGTGTCTCAATGATTCAGACGGAGACATTGGAGTCCATTCTGGGTGTTCCAAGAAAGAACTCGGGCTTCTTCCCTGAACCAGACTCCAGAGCTGGAAAAGAAGCTGGAAGCAAACTGGGAAATAATCCCGACAGTATGCATGGTCAGTCAATCTATATCAATAAGTGCACTCAGATAGAAATGTTGAGGAAAAGGACTGAATCATTGCATTCGTGCCTGTTGCAGATGGAGAGAGAGGTCCCATGCACCCCGGTCAGCGTGCTGCCTATCAGAGAGCCTTGTCCATGGATGCCAAGCCAATGGGTGGAGAGATCCCGATGGGAGGCGGGATGGCTGCAAGAAGGAGCCTACCCAGTCCCACACTGGTCAAACAAGAAAACATGGATACTCCAATCCGGCCTGGAGCTGTGCCCAATGGCTTCCCTGGTGGAATGGGGGGGGGCCCTCCAAGAGGCAATCCAACAAGTAACGCACACTTTTTATTTCTGCTCAGTCTCACTGAAAACATAGACGGCACGACTGACTTGTTTTTGCAGCTACTTACTCGACATCTGTTGTTTGTGTTGTTCAGGAGCCATGGGCAGAGGGATGGGTATTCACCAGCGCCCCCCCATGGCAGGGCCAGGTGAATGGGGGATGCCAAGGGCCGGCGGGGGTCCTGTGGCAGGACAAGGACACCAAGGCATGAATCGCTCTAACCCAATGGGAGGACCCATGATGAACCGCTCCAACAGTGTACCTGGAAACACCAGGTCCATGCTGCAGCAGCAGCTGATGGATATGGGTTAGTCTCTTTGGTAGAATGTCGAAGCAACACATTTTATCTCTGAACTTCTCTTGTCTTCAACTGTTCCTGTTTGGATCTTCCACCGTCCTCTTTGTAGGTCCGAATGAAACCAACATGGGCATGAACCAATTCAGAGGACATGGCCCTCCACCTCAGTCTCCCTCCTGGCCAGACTCTGCCATGGGAATGGACAGACCGCAAACAAACACAAGCAGGTCAGAACTTATTTCGGTGACTCTCTTGAATGTGGCTTTGAATTCGTGATCTAAAGTCTTTTGTGTCGTCTGTTGACTCAGGGACCAGTTTGCACACCCACTGGATGAGCTGCTGGGGCCCCTCACCAGTAGTGAGGGCCCAAGTGACGAGCGTACACTTCTGGACCAGCTCGACTCGTTGCTCAACACTGCGGATGTAATTGCGCTGCAGGAAATAGACAGAGCCCTCGGCATTCCAGAGATTGTTGGCCAGGTATAAGACATGCATCGATACACATCGCAAATAAAGTGATCCCTTCCACCAGTGTTGGAACTGTGTGTCGGAGGTGCTGCCAACTGGCCCAATCACTTCTGTTGCCGTTTATTCTGCTCCCTCTTTCCTCACCAGGCACAGGGACCAGAAGGCCACCAGCAGGGTCAGGATCAAGGTCACAGCCAGTGCCCACCATCAGAGGCGTTCCCAGGGCCGGACTCGTCCATGAATATGGATCAAAAACCTATGTATGGCCAGGGCTACCCCGGCCCCCCAGTGCCCCCCTCCATGGGCATGCAGCCCGGATATGGAGGCAATACAATGCAAGGCCAGCCCCCCACAGGCTTCAACCCAATGATGAACCAGATGGGCCAGACGGGGGGCTTCCCTGGTATGGCAGGCATGGGTGGTATGGGTAACCCCCGTGCAAATATGCGACCCCGCATGATGACTGCCACCAAACCTCTCCGACTGCAGCTCCAGCAAAGACTGCAAGGACAGCAGGTGAGCGTGCACAAACACACACAAGAGCATTTTCCCTCCTTTTAAATAATAAATTGGAGATAAACTGGCTTTGTGGATCTTTTCATAAAATAAAGGCCAGTCGACCTGTTAGACTAATCTCTTTTTCTCCTGCCAGTTCATGAATCAGACAAGACAAGGCATGAAAATGGACAATGTTTCCGGTGGGAACCCTGCAATGCGCCCCGGCATGCAGCCCGGCGCGATGAGTGGTCAGGTATGTTAGCAGCACCTCACGTTCACTTTCATATGCACGTGATTGCTGCCTTATCCAAAGGACGGGTGAATAACAAGCAATACGTTGGTCTGCAGCCCGGCTTCCTCAATGCACAAATGATGGCTCAGCGCAGCAGGGAGATGATGACCATGCAGATGAGGAGGCAGCGGATGATGATGCTGATGCAGCAGCAACAGCAGAATCAGGGAGCAGCAGGCGGCTTCAGCCCTCCTCCCAATGTCACGGCACCAGGCGGCATGGACGGCCCCATGGGAGGCCCCCCCTTAAACCAGCCTGGGCAGCAGGGCTTCAACTATGGAGGTAATTATGGTGAGTGGACTGAGGCAGAGCCAGATGGCTGATCCAGTTCCTCCTGTGTCGTTTTCCTTTCGCACTCTTGACTGCTCCATTTGTTGCTTTTGTTGTGTTTCAGGGATGAACCAGCAGGGGGACCCCTCGTTCATGGCTCCAGGCAGCAGCTCGCCAGGAAACTTGATGCAGGGACGGATGGGAGTTCCTCCTCAGAACACCATGATGCCTGGGATGCAGGGGAACCCACAGGGAGGACACATGTACCCGGGTGCAGACATGAAAGGCTGGCAGCAGGGCGGGATGCCGCGAAACAAGTGTGTACCATCAGGATACTCATCGTAGCATCACGCTACAAGTGTGTTCCTGATGCGAACCATAGTCTAACACAAATGTTTTGTTTGCCAGCTCGTACCCCCAGCAGCAGTTCCCACAGCAGGGCAATCAGGGCCAGTTTGGACCCATGATGATGAATAACTCCATGGGTGGTCCCGGACCGGTCGGCGGGGTCAGCACGGGCCAGATGCAGGGACAAATGCAGAGCCAAATGGGGATGAATCCTATGGGAATGGGCAGAATGCCGATGGGACCTGATCAGGTCGGTGGTGTGCACACTCACAGGAAGTTAGTAGCATTATGGGACACAGATCAACATCTAACCCAACTGTTCACTTCTCACCAGTGGCTCGACTGTGTTACACTTTGGTTTTACTCCTCCTGCCATCACTCACTGTGTTTCTGTATCTACAGAAGTATTGCTGAGGACCCCGTTGCAGTGCCCCGACCCCTCCGGCAGGATCAGAAGAGGAGCTGGACACACACTCACACACAAAATGACACACTCACACACAAAAAGACACACTCACACTTGGTGGAAGTTCCCAGGATCTAAAATGTGACAGAGGACAACACACTGTTTGCCCTCGAGGACGTGGACGACAATAACTCCACTTGTATAAGGTTTTACAACCTCATGCACACACACACACACACAAACATGAAACAGCGGAGTGTGTGTGTCGGTGTATTTGTGTGTTCAGGTGACTGACCTGAGGCTGCAGCCAGGCTACAGAGCAGGACTACGGTACATGTGGCTGTGGCTGCACTTTACCCCGAGGAAAACAAACAAAAAAGATTGATGCAATATTTCTTCATCATTACAGCCTTACTAGAGATTCAATGCCTTCACAACAATGGGTTGCTTTTCTCTTTTATTACCATTTTTCTAAGAAGTCATGGAAAGCTATAAGCACACAGTTGACTACATTATGCAGATCGAAGCAATAAGTCTCGCCTCTATGCTTTAGACTGTAACTGAGCATCAGAACCCCCTGTTGAAAGTAAACGGTACTGCAGTATTAGATGTCTCAAATGTCGTCTGTGAATACGAATTGTACATATTTTACAAAATATATCAAACCTGCTTTTTAAAGGCCCATTCTTGCACAAAGTATGAGACCTGGTTGTATTTTTGTGTCCCATAGGTCAATACTGATGGGTTTTTTTTGTTTGTTGTTTTTAATGCTTTTAGGATGGTTTGGGTTTCTGTTCCCTCCTCTGTTTGTCCTCCTCTGAATGCAAGTGTCCCAAAAAAAAGTTCTGTCTTTTACTTTGTAGCAAGGCACTTTCTACTCGTCTGTGTCTGCCGTGTCGAGCTCGGACGCGGGGGGCGTGTTTTTTTTCATTGGAAGGTGGCGACGGCGGACCCTGTGAGGGCGGGGCAGACCATAAAGGACTCTGAATCTGTGGCCCCGTATCGGTCGGGAGGGAACACAGGATGCCCCCCCCCCACTCCCCGGAGTGTATGTTTAACCACACCGTGTTCTTTTGACTGTTATCCGCTCGCTGAATCTACCTTCTTCAACATGCGCAATCCAAAGATATTTTTCCACATCCGTGTATAGTTTTTCGGAGGTTTCTGGTGTACATTTTTTTTAAAGTTATATTATTCTGATGGTAAATGGGTACATATCATGGATCTGTAAATGCATAGGACACTGTGTGGACATGGGATGGATTGTTCCACAGTGGAAAGCGATCGGTGCAGCACAAAGAGGACTGGAAACCCGGCAGCAGAACCTTTTTACATGGAGAAATAAAAAAAAAACAAACACAAAAAAGAAGCTTGTTTTGCTGTGATCGAATGGAATGAAATCCACTTGTAAGACATATCAATATCTCATCTATTTTTCAGGAAACACCTTCATTTTTATGTCCGCATTTTGTTACTTCAGGAAAAAAAGGAACTTTGTAAAGTTTGTGCTTTGACAAAATACGAGGCGAGAGGTCATTGGGGTTTTCTTTATGTGGAGGGAAGATAAGCTGTCATTTTACAGGATGTATATTACAGATATTTTCTGTTTATTGATGTAAATACAAATTTCTATTTAAACAGTCTTTACTCCGTCTCTGTTGTTTTTTTTCCTGATTACGAGCAGTGAAGGCGCGATGCACTCAGTGTCCGCATAGTTCAATGTGCTTGAAAGAAGCCAATAATCGGATCAAACAGATGAGCTGTGATCCGATTATTGGAAGAAATAATGAAGGAATAATATAGTCCAATCCTTTATACTGAGTAATCGGGCTAGAAAAATGCTGCCTTCTGAACAAATAACACATTTTGATTGGTTCTTGTAAGCATCTGCCAGTCACAAGTCATCGCAAAACAAACAAGTGAGATCTTATAAAGTTCTATAGTTTACAGGCAAAGTTGGAAAGCAGCAGTACAAATACCTTGTAGCACCACTCGTGTCGGAATGTGTACTTGTTTCTAACTTCCTTAAACTTTGAACACAAATACTGCCCCTTTTCTATTCTTCACATCCTTGATGCTTTCTGAAACACCAGAAGACATTGATGAACTTCCTTTTGTTTCACAATAAAATCTACTGATTTGATTCACTGAACATGACAATGACAAGGCAGTCAAAGGCCTTCATAAAGGGTGTTAAATGTCTGAACATATGAATTGTGTACTCATTACATTCATTTGACGTATCTGTGACACCTAAACCTGATTCTACAGGTTTTAGATATGAATCTTTGTGCTACACTGAACCTCCTGAATGCTGAATTTGACCTGAGTGAAAATAATTTGGTGCTACTTCAGTATTTATTCCAAACGACCATACCTTGATTCTCCGCCAGGTGGTGCTGCTGTCTTCTCTGTACCAGTTGGCCCATTGTGTGGATTCTGCTGTCTTTCTAACCCCGTTGCTGGCTGCAACTCCACTCATGCTCGCAGGGTGGCGATAACGACCACCGAGCGTTTACTGAGGGGAACAGAAAAAAAAAGCCTCAGGAGCTTTAAATCCTATTTGGTTTCGAAACAAATACAAACACCAAGGTACGCTTCTAATGGGATTTTATGGCAATGATATATTGACTCCGGTCTTTCTATGGAAACCACAGAGTCCTGGTCCTGGATTTTTACCACAGCACAGCTAACATTGCATCAGTTTGTATGTACAGCATGAAAAAATAATTAACTTTAGAATATAGTGCTTAAGCATTTTAGTCATATAATTTTTTTTTTGTTTTTTTTTTTTACGAGAAGCCCAATTAACTATTTGCGAACACTTGAATAACAACCCTATTTCGCTACCTTCCTTTGTTTTGTTTTTGTTTTTTTCCCCAAAAAAACTTGTATGTATTAATAGCAAACTCTGAGCGACTGGCTGTACTGTGGGAATGTGCAGCAGAGGAGCGTCTCTCTCTCTCTCTCTCTCTCTCTCTCTCTCTCTCTCTCTCTCTCTCTCTCTCTCCCCGAGTGTTGGCGTGCTTCCCGGCCCATCTGCGGCCTGGCCCGTGGATTACTGTTTGTTAATGTTTCAATCAGCTGTGTGTTGAGGAATGTGGAGCTATTTAACCTGAACTTCCCCAGGTGTGCCGAGGCGCCGCTCAGTCTGGGCCCCGCCGCCCTCCCCTGCCCTTGGCACAAAGCTATCACACAAACACAATCACACACTGGCCACGCCGGGGCTGCAGCTGTGCGCATCGCACCGCAGGGAAATGGGAAAAACATTGCACCAGGGAGACAGAATAAATCTTAGGACGGATCGCCTCGCCAAAGGCCTTCTTTCTTTCTTTCTTTCTTTTTCTTTTTTCTTTTTTTCTGTCGTTCTTTTTTTAACCCCTGCCGTGCCGGGGAGAGCCGCAGAAAAAGTGCTGATTTATACGATTACAGACCGAAACAGGATGTTTGGATTGATTTATTTTTATATTATGAAGTGAAACAAAAACCTCTTTTGTTTGTATTTATTTATTCCCAATAAGCCACGCTTCTTCCTCTACAATGAATTTATTAAACACGTGCAGGCTATTTTATTAAATTCCCCCAGATTAAAACACACGTGTCACGTCTGCTGTGATTCCAATGGCCACTTTAGAAGTCTTGCCTGTCCTCGTCGGCATCTTTGGACTTGACAATTTTAAAAGTGAGACTTCCTCTTGTAATGCGATACGTTAATGACCCATAGAGAAGCAAATGACCAATTTAACTGGCTACGAGCCATTATGTTTACCAGCAGCTTTGGGTTTTATGTTACCTGACTGACTTAACAGCTTCTTGCGTGTAGCAGTGATAACCGGGCCTCACCACTCACTTGTGATCGGGAACTAAAGAGTAAATTTGAGATTTGCTATAGTAGTAACAAGGCAATAACAGCCCATAATGATGATGAAAGAGAATTTTTTCCACGCATGTGACTCGAGCACGCACACACACGCACACACACGCACACACACAAAGACTCGTCAGAGTGCTCGTTCAAAAATAATTGTCTTGTTTTAATAAAAACACCAATAAGGTACATTGTAAGAAAACAATATAGCTTCACATACTGTGGCATTGTAATATACAATACAGTTTGTCGCTCAGGAATCTGAGAAAAATTCACTTTTCTTCTTTTACAAAATGTTGGATTCTCTATACGGTTTACACGAGATACAAAACGAAAAGGCGAGACACAAACAGGAGCATTCTTTTAGGAACTCTACGAGCAACAAGCTGGATGCTGGCTGCGCTGAACTTTTGTCTTGGTCCCCCCGGACAACCCAGTCTTTATCTGGACCCCACCGGTCCTCCTCGGCTTCTTCTTCTTCTCCTCCTCCTCCTCCTCCTTCTTTGCTCAGAGCCCTCTGATGAATCGAGAGCTGTGAGAGGCAGGAGACCCTCGCCGCCGGAGGGTGTCCACACAACCAGAGTTTCTTTTATCTAGCATTTGGGAGTTTCAAACGTCCCTACACAGTTCAAGGCTCTGCTCGGTGATGTGGTTGAGGAGTCACATCAGGTACAGCCTTGTTCGGATTGATGGCGCGATGCTCCGCGGGATCTTTAGCGGCACATTATCCTGTCGTCTGAGCATCCGTTCTGCGGAGAGAGAGAGAGGGGGGAGAGAGGGTCAGTACAAGTTGTCGAACCCGTGCGCTTTTACGCCCGGACTTGGCACAGTTACGCACGCTAACAGGCTTTCAAAAACAGACTTTTCCAAAGCGCGTGTCACTCAGTGACGCGCTAAACTGCCCCTCGATTGAATTTAAAGCGCATGTTCAGTGATATTTACCTCTACTGAGATGCTGGCGAGCTCTGCGTTCAGGGTGGTGAGCGGCGTGCGCGGCACGCTGCCGGCGGAGTGCTGGCGGCTCTTCTCCGGCTCGTCCAGCTCGACCTGCAGGTCCCAGATGTAGTCGATGACGTGCTGCAGGATCTCCACTTTGCTGGCTTTCTTGTTGGTGGGCAGCGTGGGCACCAGCTCCTTCAGCTTGCTGTAGCAGTTGTTCATGTCCTGCAGGAAGACGCTCATCTGCTCGTCCAGCAGCGGGAGCTTGCATTTGGAGATGGCCAAGCTCTGGTCGGACAGGCAGCGCACCATGTCCTCGCTGGCGACCTTGCTCTTCAGGGCGCAGGTAGATCCGACAACCTTCATGGTGGTTGAGAGAGGAGATGTAGCTTTTTTTTCCAAGGATGGAGCTTGAAGCGAAGGCGGAGTAGTTCGGCAAAGAGGCTTCTCCTCCTCTTTCGGTGACAAGCGATACAATGTTGACAGTTTGCAACATCCACATGGGTGAACCTCCTCAGCTTTATACTGTAGCGCAGACGGGGGCGTGTCCTCCTCCCGCTGTTTGAAGACGCTCAGCCAATCAGACAGCAGCGCTGGTATCAAAGAGACGGCCTCTTATTGGGCTCTTACCCAATGGCCGGGCTCGACTGGTTATCGGGATTTACAATCTGTTTGAGGGATGGCGTTACAAATGGAAACAAATGTGTGTCTTTTATGGGTAATATGTGGGAATCCAGCTGTCCATGGCTTGGGGACTCTGCAGGTGTAGATTGCCTGGGGACAGTCGGAGGGGTGGTGAATGCTTGGGTATGTGCTGGGAGAATGTGTGTGGGATGGGGCAGGATGAATGGGAAGAATGGCTAATGATAATTAGGCTACCACCGTGCCCTAGATTTGCCTTTCACAATTGTTGATGGCACTGCAGATGTGGATGACAATGGTACAGTAAAAGTTAGAGAATTAATGACGCGGAGTGACCGAACAATTGTGGGAAAGACAGTCGCTTGTTTGAGGCTTTAATTGGACCAATATGATGGAAGTTTGTTGAGGATAATGTGGAATTAAAATACTCCGGTTTACACAGCTAATCCGATCACTGGGGGAGTTATGCTCCAATTTGATGCGTGATTTTGAAAACATGTTGCACATAGCACTTCTCCCTTCTCCCCTCTATAAACTGGACTCTTTCGGACACAAACTGTCCTGCCTTTTCTCTGTCTCTGTCCTGCAGCAGCAGCAGCAGCAGCAGCAGCCCGCAGATTCCTTCACATGTCTCTGCAGTGTGTGCTCAGCCCTGTGTGCGCTCTGCTCCGAGTCTTCCCCCCAGATTGTCCAAACAAGCCCGAGCAGACTGGCAGGCGCCAGCGCGCTGACGTCACCCATTCATCCGAGCCTTGACGCCTGTCAGCCTGGCGCCGCTCGGGCGGTCTCCATGGAGACGTCAAACAAGAAGGGCTCGCGCTCGGGCACTGCCTCCATTCACCTGCGTGGCGCGCGGAGCCCTGAGAACAAACCGGCTCCGGAGCTTTTGTCGTCCATTTATCACCTTAAAGCAGCGGGGTGAGATTACCGCCCTGCGCACCTGCACAGCTCAGCCTGTCAGCCGGTTAACAGCCGTGGCAACAAAGGAGTGTTGCCGCATTTTAACGCTAACTAACCACCGCATTCCTGCAAACTCTCCCAGCCCCGCTTCAATGTGGCCGCCGAATATCACTTTATAAACCCCGTGAACACTT
>JAUESE010000080.1:3918716-3944902 GCA_032274725.1 Malacoctenus triangulatus
GTGTGTGTGTGTGTGTGTGTGTGTGTGTGTGTGTGTGTGTGTGTGTGTGTGTGTGTGTGTGTGTGTGTGTATATGTGAGTGTGTGTGTGATTAAACACAGAAACAACACTCTCCCGTCCCACTTGTATACCCACTCATCTAACTTAGGCGATTTGAAGCGACGGTGCTGAAAGGAGCATTCTCCTGAGCCCCACAATGCCCCTCTTCTTTCTGTCGCGTCCCCCTCTTCCACTTTTCCTGCCGTTTCCATAATTGCTTTAATCGTTCTTGGTCACAGCTGTGTTCAAGCAGGAGCTCGCCGAACGCGGGACGACACCAGGTCCGTCATAACAGGCCACCCTGTGAGAGGCGCGGGACAGCAGGTGCAGCTTGTGGATGAAGCCTTGTGTCTTTAGCCGGTAGTGTTTTACACTCCCTTAACTGCGATTCAAGGATAATTAATTGAATCACTACAGCTGTAAAAAAAGAAAAAAAAAAGAGCCCCCCCCTCTCAGATGAAGGCAGTTTAGAGTCCCTGTTCCTCTTTTGTCCGCTTACCCTTTGAATTTACTGGCCATTTTATGTGCCTCACAAATTCGTTTTGCTGCTCGTTTATTTTTAATTCTGCTCTTACTCCACGTGTTGGGTGGTGGAACAGAGATTTCGCAGTGATCCGATGTTCATTAAATGCAGACATTCATCCCGGGCACTTTTCTCATGAATCTGATTGACCTTTTAGCTCGGTGTGATCCTCAGTTAAAGGGTATGGGTGCCTATTAGCGGCTTCATGGTTGAAAAGCTGGGTTTATCTCCTGTCTTGTCGGGTGCTTTATGTTCCATCTCTGATGATGAGGAAGGTGCAGGAGGAGAGGTATGAAGGTGCACGGGGTGGAGGTCAAAAAGCTGGCTGACGGTGCGGTAATTACTCTATTAGTGAGACGGGGCAGCTCTCCACGCTCTGACACAGCACTAATTACAACAAAAGGATGATGAACTTGATCAAGGCCCTGCTAATTCATGTTTAATTGAAGCGAGCGGGAGAAAAAAAAAAGAAGAGGAGGCAGAGGGGGGCAGCAGGTGATGCTGTAGTGAGTGGAGAGTGCATTTTGAAGGGGACATAATCAAAATGTGAACGTTTCCCGACCGTGAAAATGTAGCAGTCGGTATTTGGGGGGGGTTTTCACCCCGCGCCTCAGCGTGACCGATCGGCAGCACAGTGGCAGAACGGTCTCCCGGCTGCTGCAGTGGTAAAGGCCACTGAAAAGTAATCACAATGTCCTCTCCCTCGGAGCAGCGAGCAGGATTTCATTTCGGCCTCCATCCTGTTACTTCCCCGCTGCAGCTCCCAGGGGGTGGGGGTGCAGAGGCTGAGTGGGGGTCATGATCACACCAACAGGGGGGCCGACAGCTGGCTGCCTTCCTGACAGGAGCCTAATGGAGGGCTAATAGGAGACAGTCGAGTCCCAAAGACCACTGCTGTGACCTTGACATGAGCCTGTGGAGGCAGGTAAACAGGAGGAGGGATGGAGGGGTGAGCCGAGACTGACAGGCAGGTGGCCTTAAACTCCGCCCCCCCCCCCACCCCCCTTTACTTGACCTTTGTGTACCTCTGTTGTCTAGTTAGTGACTCCTCAGTAAACTCCAGTTTAAAGGAAAGACATTATTGCTGTCTGTCTTTCTCCAGGCAGCACGTGTCAGTCAGCCAGGAGTGTGAATGAGCGGGCGTTGGTGTTTGTATCCACAAATGTGTGAATTTTATTTGAATATCCCAAAGATTTATTCTTCTAATGTTTCTCTTTTATTGTTGTTAGTTGTTTCATGGTCTTTATGCTGAAAAATCTTTTGGGTGTGTTAAAAATGTGAGGAGAGAGCTCGGGGGAATAATCACCGAGATTACAGCAGTTTGATCTTCTTCACTGCAACAACTGGTCCTTTTTTTTCGGCAGCAGTATTGGAGTCTCTATAAAGTTTACTGCTGGTGCTTTATTTTATCACTTGATGACTCTGATGACAGATTGAGTCCATTACCATTTAATTGTGTTTCAGCTGTTGCAGAACGGAATCCATCACCAGAGTCACCTGACCTTTTACGAGGCTCTGACAGCGCATGTTTGGAGTTTAGGAAAATACTTTACCCAAGGAGAAACCTAATCACAAGTAAATGTGGCCAATAAAGCAACAGGTTTGATTCTTTTTACAAAGCAAGCCACTCAGTCCTGCTCCTTCTCTCTATTGACTGGACATAAAGCGAGACTTATGGATCCAAAGCACAAGGAGCCATTAATTACTTCACTGCATCGGAATGTGAAAGTCCTCTGGAACACAATTTGATGCCTGAAGTAGAAATGGAGACATTCAGAGTCGATTTGACTCTGACATCGAAGCTTTCTCACACGTGTGTCCACGCGTGTCGACGTATGAAGGCCTCGCTTCGTCTCTCGTCGGTCGGTCAGGAATCGGAGGGCGGTGGGCCCTGTGGGGACAGCCAATAAGCATTATCCACGGTAAAGAGAGCCGCTGCTGCCTGATCAATCTGAGCTCTCATTAAAAGGCTGCCAAGCCCTTTGCAACCCGATACAATATCAATACGGTAGCACCACAGAGAGACCTCCAGAGCTGTTAGGCAAGCCACTGGCAGCTTAACTGTCATTACCGCGTGGGCAACGTGCCAGAGACCCCCTTCGTGGGCCACTTAGGTTCCCCCCATGGTCCCAAACACAGGTCAGGACAGACAGATGGGCTGTCTGGGCAGCTGTCCCACGGACGAGGCCGAGAGAGATAGATACCGACCTGTAGGAGAGGAGACAGCCAGGACTCGCTCTCACAATGTAGGGGGGGGGTGATGTGGGCTGCATGCATGTGAGTGTGTGTGTCTGCGTGCGTGAGCGCGCGTTTGTGTAGTTACACGGAGCTGCGGTCTCACCCGAGGCTCGTTTGTTTGCCGTCGCAGCACAAACGACTACGCGGAGAGTTGCACGTTTGTGTTTAAACTGAAAGAAAACACTCCGACTTTGGTTCGGCAGCACACCCAGAGAACAGTGTTGGAGGGGAGAGATTTTTTAGAAATCTGGGTTCTGGCATATGGCCCAAGGTTCCTGCTGGGAAAACCACAGGCACTGAATAGCACTCAGCGGTGATTTCAGAGTCGAGCAAATGGGGGGAATATAAGTGGCCATACATGGAAAGGCCCTGTAATTCAGATCATTGTGCGGAGGTCTCCCCTCTGTGCTCCGGTCTTAACCCCCTGTGTGGTTCCGATAGGGGAGGGAGGCTCTGTGTGTGCGTCTCTAAACCCCCCGTAATCCGCTGACAAAAGGGCCAAGAGAAAGCCAGCCAGTGAAGGTGGGGGCTGGCAGGGGGGGGGGAGGACAGAGAATGGGAGGAGTGAAGAAGTAAAGAAGCGCTTGTTGCCTCTCCAAGCCCCAAGGGTGTGCTTAACATCAGATAAGACGGTCCCCGCTGCACCCGCGGGCTGCTGGCACCCCTCAGTAACACATCCCTCCGCTGTGTAAGGCCTCTTTGACTTGTCAAGAGCCATTGTTTATCGGCAGAGTGAAAGAATCCCGAGTCCACAGAAGTGATTACTTCTGCAGCAGCTCAACTGTAACTTCCAGCCAGTGTATTGATTTATCTGGGCATGTCAGTAATTTATTCAGCAGCAGTTGTTTACTGAAAGTTGAAACCGATATTGTCTGTAATCATCATTAAGTCAGGGCCATTAGGAGCAGTTCCCACTGCAGGTGCTAATTTGATGATGGGAGAGAAATGGCATGTAATTAAAACACAACAGATGACAGCTTAAAACCTATGAGTCCTCTGGAACCAGATCTAATTTTACCGACACGTGTGCAGCTTACAAACGACAGACTGACATCATTATTTAGAAGAATTACAGCAATATCGCGTAAAAAATGGCCACGCGGAGCCTCCGATCGCCCCTCTCACTGAGTTGAGGACGATGCAGCTCGGAGTAGATTGTGTTTTGAGTGATGTGCGATTCCCCCAGCGCTGCAGCACTCGCACAATGTCACACAGAAGTCAGTCGGCTGCTCCGAGGTCTCAGCGAGGCAGTTAGGTCGGAGGGAACAATGAGCCCCGGCTGATTTGTCTGTAATCCATTTAGTTGCGACGTGACACACTGTAGGAGGGCTTTGCCTGTGGTCAATAAGTGCCAATAAGAAACAGTCATCA
Source organism: Malacoctenus triangulatus (assembly GCA_032274725.1). Taxonomy (NCBI): domain Eukaryota; kingdom Metazoa; phylum Chordata; class Actinopteri; order Blenniiformes; family Labrisomidae; genus Malacoctenus; species Malacoctenus triangulatus. Next base: position 3,922,887 of record JAUESE010000080.1, read on the forward strand.
CTCAGCGGGCTGCCCTGTCCACCAGCTTGCTCACTTGTTTCAGCTGTCAACCCCTGTGTCAAAGGAGCTGGCGATTGTGCCGCGCTCTCGGACGCGTCACAAATGGCTTTCCCATCCAGACCTGAATGGGACAGGGAAGGCACGGACACGGGCAGACTGCAAAGCAGGCCCATTTCCCTCAGACATCTGAATAAACCCATCCCAAGCGAGAACGGCTTCGTATTTACAAAACACCATTGACAGTTGCTCATTCTCTCAATCTTAAACCCCTGGAGGTGGGGCTGGGGGGGGGGGGGTTGAACCCAAGTCAGAGACAATCGGGGCTCTGTTTGTGTTTTTCTACAACACCTCCGTGTTCTCTTTTAGCTCTCTTGGAGCGACTGCAGGGGTGCGGGGAAGGAGGGGTAAATGCCGTGACCCTACGGTGGACCTGAAGTAAACCCCCCCCCCAATACCTCCCCCCCTAAAAAAAAAAGCTTGCAGACCACCACGCTAGCCCTACATGCCACTCGGTTGCTGCTGGAAACGGCGAGCAGGCGCAGAGTCGATGACTGTGAAAACGTCCGTCACATTGAGACGGATTTCAGGCTTTCATTCAGTATGTTTACGTGCAGCACGAGAAAACTGATTTATTGAACTGATTGAAACTAGATGCACGTAACCAGCTCAGCATGACTTAGACGATCTGCTGCTTTACGAACACATCAAGATATTGCGATTCAAGTGGCTGTCAGTGGAAGTGGAGTTTGACGTAGTTTGTAAAAAAAAATTCAGGTTCAAATTCAGAGTTTTCATTGGCTCAGTTTCGTGTGCATGCACCACCTAGTGGCCTGACTCATGTACTGAAGCGTTCTCAGTGAATGCAGCATTCCAGAGGACAGAAGATTGTTCTGAAGCGGCTCCATTTTGATTGGAATTGTTGTAAAGAGGGAGCCGTTTGGGCCGGTCAGCAGAACATCTCCTCTGCTGCTGCCGGTGACATCGTTATCCACGGTGTGACTGCAGTCAGAGCTCATTACGGCGAGCGACATCTCCGCGTTACTTTGTCACACCTTTAGGAGACATCGACGGCAGCCTGGGCCAGTTTTGAACACCATAACAATATGATGCCGTTCATTTCCTCCACATCCAGAGATAATTAGGCAAACTGTTGTTCTCCCCCTTTTATGTCCCCTTGTTGGAGAGAGAGAAATCTGAAGTCTGACACACAAAGTGTGGGAGTGTTTGTGTGTCTGTCGCTCTGCCTATGTTTATGCATATGTGTGCGTGTGTGCATTTATAGTCGACGGAGCAAACCCAGGAAGTCTGTCAGCGCTCTTTGTTCTCCAGCGAGAACACATCATGGCTGGGCCTTTTGTCTGAACTGACACCATCATACAGTCTCCTTCTCTTCCTACCTCTCTCCTCCACTCTCATGTTTTCCGCCAAACTATTCAGGCAGCATCCCATCACTTTCTCCCTTGAGCGCTGGAACTATTTAAAAGATAATGGGCCCTGTGCATTATGGAGCTGCAGAGGTGGAGATGATTTTCCCGTGTCTGAGCGTGGACCGAACTCTGACAGAGTCTCCAAGATGATGGCGTGACTGTCAGAGGGGGACGGCTGAGGACAGCCCGTCACTCTGCGTTTTTGCATTCATAATGCAACAGTTTGTTTGTTTATTACACAACTTAATTTGATTTACTTTGCCGTCAGTGCTGCATACCAAATTGTTATGAAGCTGTCGACGTCTGGGCTCTCTGCAGACCAATCGGGTAGATCCACACCACGTGTACACCTGGCTTTAATGTGAACATTTTATCCGATGACATTCTTTACAAGGACGAGCTTTGTTTATCTGCTGGGAAAAAATGCCTGATCATGATGTGTGAATGTGTGTGCGAGAGAGGGAGAGAGGGAGGGAGAGAGAGCCAGCCTGAACACATCACAACGTCACCTCTTTCCTCAGAGCTACAGCCTCGCTGCAGGATTAATGAGGTGTTAAGCGCTAAAATTACACACATTCATACTTCACTGTCTGGGCAGCACATTCCACGTCGTATTAAAGGTTAAGGGAGAATATTGCACATAAACAAGAGAAGAATCACAAATTTCGAAGGCAACCAGTTGAACTGTAAGTGCAGGGAGAAATATTTCACACTCCAGTCCCTTCATCGCAGCAGAAATCTCATTTTCCTCTTTTTAACGTCTAACCACTGCTCTTTTGTGTCTGTGTATTCAAACAGAAAATTGCTGCGCAGGTTCCGACTGTCATCTTAAAACGTCTGCAGAGTGCCGAGCTTATCAGAACCTGAGGGAAATCTAAATTAAATCTTGCCGGTGAATGGGATCAGCCTCCACATTATCGCTCGTCATTCTCAACTATTAAAGTTAGTTATTAGGAAGTAAAGGCACATTTGTCAAAAGAATGTGCCGACGCCGTTTCCAGCCAAAGAGCAGCAGGAGCGTTATTGAATATGATTTCGGGGTTATCGGCTCCATGCAGAGTGTTTGGACAGACTGTGCTGACCTGGGAGAGGACTCATTGTTTTCAGGTGTCTAGTGCCGCCATTAATATTGGCACACCGCTTCTTTAGAGCTCACCGGTGAACATCAGGGACGCGTTGTTACTCTCTGTATCGAAAATGAACTTGCAGACTACTCGCATGTTTTCCAAGCACCATGAGTAACTGGAAAGATGTCAAGGAAAATACAGCTGATTGCTTTCAAACTGGGAAAGTTTCAGAGAGCGCCAAGTAACCAATTTAGGTGTTCTCACACTGGAGCTTTTTGGTCTTCGCTTTAAGACAAGCGTGTCAAACTTATTTCAGTTCAGGGGCCACATGCAGCCACACTCAATTTTCTAGGGAGGCTCGACCAGTGACATCACACCGCATCCATCTTTAACCAATGACGACAAGTTTTTTCTTTATTTGGGAGCAAAAAGGAACTACAGTCTGAAAATCTCTGACATTTAACTCAGTTTTATATATATTCATCCAAGTTGCAAGTAAACCTTTGGAATTGCTGCCATTTGCTGCACAGTTTTGGGACTTACTACTAAGTCTGAAGTAGCAAAGTAGGAAAATAGTGAACTGGTGAGATGCCAATATGCAAATCACAATAAAAGTGTGATCATTTTTTCACTGTCCTAACACCATCCTGTGGGCTGTGTTAGACCCTCCGTATTCTAAAAGGAATAAAGTATTCTTGATATTTCAAACTTTTGTGTTTTACAGGGATTTTTTTTATAGCTTTTAGTATTTGATATTTTTTTTAATTCCAAGAAGATTGTAATCTTTTGAAGTACTTAAAGCGCGAGTGTGAAACGTCTGCTGCTAAAACACGGTTTGAACATGAAGTTGTCTTGTTAAGCCCATTTTAATCTCTAACATGCTGAGCAGCACTCAAAGCAAAGGATATCATCTCCGTACTCGTATTATTTTTCTGTCGCAGAGTTGAGATGAAAACACCAGATCAGTCGAATCCTCCCCGTGTCTTTATTGCACAGCGAAGCTGCTCTTTCATTTTGGCTGCAACACTCGAATAAATAGCGAGCTGCAAACAAACACTGGTCAATCAAGAGGGTATCGGAGCCTCAGTTTGGTTTGTGCGCTGTGTCCAAGAAGATGTTGCATTGGATTTACACCATGTTGCCATGGCAACCACCCACAGTGATCGACGACTGTGCAGTGGAAACATTACCCTGAAAAAGTACCTGCTCCCAGAAAGGGAACTAAACCGGGCTGGCGGCACGCAGCAGAGACGCGGCTCCACAGCTCAGAGAGCAGACGGAGGGAAGGTTCAAAAATGTTGACAGCCACAAAAAAACCCATTTGTCACGAGGAAGCAGTGGTTGTTTCCTCAAACGTATCATGCGATTCTCTGCCTGCCGTGCCGTCCTTCAGCCAGGCTGTGAATCATTTCCGTAACCTAACCGCATGTCTCTCTCATTTTTCATGACTGAAGTTCTATCTGGGTGCATTTTTTTGGCAGCATAAACTTGTTTTGTAGTAACAATGCATCAAGTGACAACGGCGTTAAAGTGCCAGGCCGTGTTGAGTTATTGTGTAACCATCCCCCCCGACTCTGCAGCTGCCCTCGGCTTTATAGATTTATATTCTGAGTTCCAAACTGTGTCGAAGCCATAAATAGAGATAAAGAAGAGTGAGATCTGGTCTCGCGTTCCTCAGGTATTCTGAAGCATAACAGTCATAGCCTGTATTTGTTACTAATGTCATTTTGTTCATGCCAACACAACAACTTCAAGGATTACTTTGCTTCTCAGGTGTCCAAAAATGAGTTGCTGCAGCTTTAACTCTCACTGTTGACAATATCCCAAATGTTATTTTCAGACACTTTCTGAAGGCATAATTTTTCAGTCATTTGTCGGATTGATTAGCCTTGAATGTAATTACGCTGGTTCTGACTCTGATTCTTCCCGGTGTGCTGCAGAGATGAGGAGCAGCCACCAAGCCAGGCTTCTTATTATCATGAAAAAAGCATTCCATACAGTATTGCGAATGGCAGCCCCCTCTTCCACCGACACACTCACACAAACACGCATGAAGACTCACACATGCACACACAAACTTCCCTGAGAGAAAGTTACTCTCACATAGATGCATGTCGCGGCACGATTAGCATCTGAATACCAACTTTTGTTGGTAAATTCAAGGGTCCTTGGAGATTTTGCACATTCTGTTCAGAGCCGGGCCGACCAGTGGGAACAAAGTCGCACATTAGCAAAGCCCTGCCAGGCTCAATTATGACCAAAGGGACTGGCTTGATAGTGTTGCACCAGGCCGCATTCAGCCCTGGATGTGTCTATTTAAACTCTCCCGGCCACTTCCTTTATGTTGTTCAGCACAAGAATATAGCGGCTGGCGAATTCCTGTGTCAGGAGCGACGCAGGGGAGATATGGAGGTTTGCTGCTCCCGCATTCTGTTTCATTCTGCTCTATTTTATATGGAAGCCTTGGTCTGTGAGTCTACTTTTTATGTTTTGGAAAAATCCATCTGCAATGGAAGTGCTTGGTCTTTGTTCTCTCCAGACTGCATGCCTAGAGGTTTTTTTTTTTTCCTCTTCTCACACTTGCTCCGTCTTTTTCTCTCCATCTTTTTCTGTCTCCGAAACATTGCTGATAGGAAATCCAGGAGTATGAGCTTGTGGGCTACACCTCCATATTTTATATGCACTACAAGACACAGCTGATTAAATTGCAAGCGTACGCCATGACTCGTTCTTCTTCGATATGTAATAAATGTCTGATTTTTGTTTTTTTCCCGGGTTTTTCTCATATTCTGCCTGTGTTTTGTGCCTTCTCGGGGGGCTGCAGATTGGATGAATCAGACTTTATGCCTGTTTCAAAGCCCAAGGTGTTTTATTTATAGGGGGGGGGAAAGTACATTAACGCCTCTGCAAAGTCTTTGGAAGATTTATCAAGTCCCCTCTCTGCTTCCTCCCTGCTCTGTGATACTTAAAGTACAGATGGGTGTTGCTGGGCAGCATAATGTATCTCTCTGTCGATCCGGTGTGTGTTTTCATCCCTCCACTCTTGCCACCGTCTTATCATCACGCCCATGCTGTGACATGGCCGGCTATGTTGTCACTCCATTTATAATTCAGCCTTATCAATAAAAGATGGGAAGCATTAAGTTTTTATCTGGTGATGCAGCGCTGCTGTCTCTCCGAGCCTCTTTACAAGCGAATGACTGAAGAGCAAAACTTTTCCCTCTCCTGTCTGACTTCCAGGCATCACTTGGCATTAGTATAACCTCAGATGATCCTTGTTCTGTATACATGCTTTTAGAAGCGTATTCTCTATGATCTCATATTCCGCCAGCTTACTCCCACCGCCTGCCTCTCCGAGCCCCCAGCCTTTAATGAGTTTTGCTGAGAGTTATATTTACTCGTGTTGTCTTGTGCTTTTGTCTAAATGGCAAAAATTTCCTCTTTCATTCCGTCACATTGGGCTGAATCAGCACCGTCTTCTCGCAGTTCACTTAGTGCAAAAAGCTGATGTGGGCAGAGCTCTGTCAGGAAAACCAGCTCTAAAATCACCCCCGCTTACCCAAACAACGTGGCTCGCCCGGCTTTATGAGTGCATACAAACCCTCACACCGGTCATGTTGTTGGAGCCCGAGGGCGAGCCTCTCCGTCCGTCCTCCACTGTTTCCATGCGCATGTCTTTAAGGTGGAATGGCTTCAGTGTGTTTGGACATTATGGTTTTTATCTGCTTTCCTTTCTTTGCAGCTTTATGTAGCATCTGCCACCCGGAGAGATAAACAATACGTGTAGATAAAAGAGAGCGGGAGGGAGCAAACCGGAGAGAAAGAACTGTATGTGTCAGTTGGAGCTGATAAAAGCCTGAAAATCCAATTAGTCCTCAGTATCAGGGAAGGAGGAGGCCCCATGGGAGTAATGTCAGGAAATATCCAGCACCATAGCATGACAATAACACAGCATTTACATAGTCGCCTATTGATAGATTAGTGCGGAAAATCAATGTGGATGTTTTTCTTGTAAGTCAGGACTATATTTGGTCGCCTCCCCTGATGACTTTTGTCTGCATCAGCTTTTCTGAGCAGATAAACAACAACTATCAAAGGCGAGGACTGAACCTTCCTCACCACAAATCACTCCAAAAGAGGAGCCAGTGGCGGAGGATGATCCTAATTTCAGCACAATGAATCCATTCTTTATTTACCACCGATGTCCTGGAATCCATTTCAATGACAAGGTATTCACCGCTGAATGCAGATGGAGCCAATTGAACGTGTGTGTTCCTTCACCAGGGTTGGTTTTTTTTTCTCCTTTTTTTTGATTCTCCTCTTTCTGCTTGTGCCGTGTTTTCATCCCTCGCCAGAAATGAAAGAGGGACGCAGGCCGGGAAAGAAGCAGGGACTATTTCAAACAGCATTGTGCTCCAGGTCAGAGTCAGCGCGGTCCTCCAGGGAAAGCACCACATGTCCCGGGAGTAGGAAACCAGAGCAAACACAGCTGCTGCCGCGCGTTTGATTTGTGTCTGAGTGCGTGCACGTGTTCACCCGCTCGCGGTGCACGCTTTCTGCGCAGAGTGAGCCCATGGAGGTGGGCAGGGGACATGTGGGTGTTTGTGTGATGGGAAAGACCTAATGAGCACAATCTGGACTACAGCACACAGCAGAGAGATGCTGGGGACTTGGTATTAGAGCTCCCACTTACACCGTCTGCTTCGACTCTGCATAAGGAGAAACAAAAAGACGAGTAAAGCTCTTTTTTTTCATTCAGTAATGAATCATGTTTTTAGGGGTGTCAGTCTGGTTTGAACGAGTGTATCAGCTGTGTGTGCGGATCCAGACACACACGTGCATCTGTTGGTTTGTCCCTGCTTATCCCCACATGTCAGGCTGGATTCCAGTCAGGCGGTTGTTAAGGAAGAGTTGCGGTCCCCGAAGACAGAGCTCGCCGTTGTGTTGTTGTTATTGTCTTCATCTTCAAAGGAGAACGACTCTGGTCACAAGCCCCTCGCGGACTCGCAGACGCATCCACACATGCAGCCAAACCCCCCCACCCCCACCACCACCACCACCTCTCCATGACAGTGGAGCATCTCAGTGGGCTCACTGCTGCTTGTAAATTGTGTTTATGATTACGGTCACTGGAGTGTGTAGCTGCTCTGATTATGTGTCATCATAAATTAGCCACAACATTTCTGTATTTTGCTTTTTGCCCTCAAGTATCAATTGAATACTAAATATAGGACAAGAGCAGCTCATTAAAAAGAAACGACGATTCATTCATACATAATGTGCTTCAGTACCTTTTGATTAAAATTAGATGTAAATACTGTTTGCAGTGTGACACAATTATCAAATCGGTCCTTGCTGCATCTCTGGAGTTTGACAGGTAATGAACATGAGTGAACTGCAAACAGTGGATTTAGATTCTCGTGCTGTGTTTGGTTTCTGACAGCTCCAGCAGCCATTGTCTGTCGAGTTTCATCATAATTGCAGATTTTGTTCCACAGCAGAAGTCAGGTAGCTGTACTGTGGTGTGTTAGCAGGGGGGGAGGTAGCCAACAGTTGCTATGGCAAACTCATTGGGGATGTATTGTTAATGAGGGAGAGTTATCAGACAGCTAATAGGATTGAAGTATGATTTTAGCAAACTGCTTGTAGAGATTAATTAAGAAAAAAGCTCTGTTTACCACACACACTTGACTCTAATTGTTGTTAAACTTATGCAAAGGGAGCAGAATTTCCAATCTTCTGCTAATCTTGCAGCTGTTTCTCTTCATTGACCTTGGTGAGGTTGCTACATTCATTTTTCTTCCATTTTTTTGCAATTACTTCAATGTTTGCTCCTGGTGAGCGTGATGCGTTTACTTGCTATAATTTGACAATGGCACCATCTATTGAGTCTGCTTCTTTCTCTTCACTCTGTCACACTGCTCATTGACCCCGAACCACATTTTCTCTTTGTCATCCCATCTCTCCTTCACCTCTGGCCCCCACCCCACCTCCCCTCATCCCTCACATCCACACTAACCCCCTCTGGGGGGAGGTGAGTCCTGAGCTGGCCCTGGGCCCAGGCCCATTAGCCCCAGCTTGGCAGCCATGTGCTCATCACCAGAGATCATTACAACCAGCCAATGACACCACTCTAATGCATCATTAATGATTGATTAACGAGCTGAGCTCAGCTGAAACGGGTGCATTTGTATGGAAGAGTGCCCTGTAATGGCTGGCCAAGGCTTGAATCTGCTATTTTTTGACGTGTGTGTGTGTGTGTGTGTCAATATGTGCATGTGTGTGTTTGTCTAATTCCTCTCGGTTGCTCCGCTGTGCTTTTTCCCCAGGTTGAGTAAGAAAAGTGCAGACTGCGTTCTAAGGAGAGCTGAGAGGGTGACTGCAGGGGTTGCGCGATGGCCGGGCGGGGGGTCTCCACCCCTCTCCCCCTCCTCCTCCTCTATCTTATCCTGGTGGGGGTCATCCCTATGGCACAGGGCTCTGGCTACCTGTCCGGGTACCGCCTGCGGTCCCGCCTGCAGAGGGACCGGCACGTCCGCAACATCCGGCCCAACATCATCCTCATTCTCACCGATGATCAGGACATCGAACTGGGTAAGATGCGCTCATCCATTAATCCCCGGCTTTGTGTGTGTTTACGATGTGACCATGCATCTGCTTCTGGTTTTGCTTTGTCTCAGTGTCCCATGGGTGGGGATATTCTGCCCATGTGTATCCAACAGCATTAACAAGGCAAAGTCAACCTAATGCTGCCTTTTGGCACCAGAACAACTGGCCCACTCAAAGTCATGTGCTCTCTTCGCCAACTTCTCTGTCGCTGGCATGAAATGAGGGCGGCCTATGGCTTACATTGTCTGGTTGCCAAACCCTGGCCATCTCCCTACCCGCTTAAGTCCTTAAGCGGCGTATTGGGCTGGAGTGGCTGCATAATGGCCCCGGTGACATCTTTTGTCCTCCTGTGATCGCCAGTGAGAAGACTCCCATTGAAAAGCAGGAATTTATGGTCAAGCATCTGTTTTCCCAAACAATCACCATCACCCTGAAAAGCTTCTTGTACACAGGAAACCAAATGGGTTACACTTTACTCCAACGATTTATTTCCTCATCTAATTTCCCACACTTTTTCCTCCGACTGTTTTATACACTATGTTTTTATTTCTAACTCTTCACCCTCTGTTTTCCTGACTTCTCCTCTCTCTCTCACTCTGATCCAACTTATTTCTATCCCCTTGGGTCTCTTTCATTTCAACCACTGGCCCTCGGCTCTCCCCTCACTCTCCTGTCCTCCCAAATAAACTCCCCCTGTTCTCTCCCAGGCTCGATGCAGGCCATGAACAAAACTCGGCACGTCATGGAGAAGGGCGGCACACACTTCACAAACGCTTTCTCCACCACGCCCATGTGCTGCCCTTCCCGCTCCTCCATCCTGACGGGGAAGTACGTGCACAACCACCACACGTACACCAACAACGAGAACTGCTCCTCGCCGTCCTGGCAGGCCCACCATGAACCCCACACGTTCGCCGTGCACCTCAACAACTCCGGCTACAGGACAGGTGAGCGCAGCCGAGTCCAAACTGAAGCAGGTTCAAGTTGGAGGATTCACAGAGAAACTCGGGTGGTGCATTAACATACTGCTCTGCTGTTCCACATGCAGCCTTTTTCGGAAAGTATCTGAATGAGTACAACGGCTCTTATGTGCCCCCTGGCTGGAAAGAATGGGTGGCTTTGGTGAAAAACTCCCGCTTCTACAACTACACCCTCTGCAGAAATGGAGTTCGGGAGAAACATAGCAGCGACTACTCCAAGGTATTAATGCTCTCTGGTCGATCTGCGATATATCACGCCTACCTTTGCAGAATAATTCCCTCCACGACGCAAGTAAAAGTACAGCACAGAGTTTTCAGTTTACTCAGAGAAGTGAGAATATCTCTGCATTTTAATAACTTGATATTAAGTTAACATGTATTTTTCCTTGAGGACTTGTGCAGTCTCCGGCATAGTATTCAGCGCTGACCCTGCGCCTTGCTGTAGGCTTTGACATCTGCTCTTTCACGCCTACTCTGGCTGCCTGATAGAAAATCTTTCCTTGCGCCACAGGACTACCTGACAGACATCATTACCAACGACAGCATCAACTACTTCCGTATGTCAAAGAGGATGTACCCCCACCGCCCCATCATGATGGTGCTGAGTCACGTCGCTCCTCACGGGCCGGAGGACTCGGCGCCGCAGTACAGCTCTGCCTTCCCCAACGCATCCCAGCACATGTAAGCAAATCAGTGAGCTTCAAAACGGCAAAACAGACGTTGAGATATACCAGTAATGAAATGAGTGCAGTCCAGTTGTTCCCCTTGATGACTTGCAGTTGATGTCTTCTCTGTTCCAGCACACGATTGTAATAAGTAGCTCATTCTTATTCTTCCTGCAGCATCTCACAATGTAGCGTCCTCTAAACTCGTGTATTTGAGGAGCACGGCAGCTAAAACATACAGGAGTGACTTTTAATGACCTGGAATGTCCAACCCCGCTTTATACTGTCAAAAGTTTCAGAATGTTACACAACACGAACATGCACATGTGGCTAGGAACCGAAACACTTTATCTGCCTTCCCCCGCTACGGTGTAAACTTAGTTGCTCTCTCAGGGACAAGGATGAAAAGTACAAGGGTACACTTTTCCGTTTTCACATTCACAGCTATTTGCACAGCCATATGAGTCATCCACACGTTCACGCTCCCTTTCATTTGACCCAGAATGACACAAATTCCATAATCTCGGCTCGATCTCATCTTGGTGTGCCTGCAGTAGCTGGCAGCTGAGCCCTCTCCTTGCACAGCCAGTGCTTTGCTCCAGTTTATTTGGCTCATGTGTTCACATTAGTGTTATCCCCGTAATGAGCGCGGCTAATTTGTACCGTTTTGTCGGCCTTAATCAAGGAGAGACATGAAGGATGCATGTTTAATGCACAGGTAATGGTTTGGGCTCGTGACTGCACCGCATACACACATGTAGCCACACTTCAGCTATTGTCTGCCTGACCCCTCATTCTCGTGGCCAGGCTGTCTGGTGCTGCCAGCTAATAGCAGACCAACTATTGGCCCCTGGAGATACATCCAAGGCCAGTAATGAGACCACTGTTTCAGCCCCCTCCGAGCCTCTTCTTGCTTCATCTAATCCCTCCAGCATCATTAACCTGTGCCACACAGGCTTTATACACAGAATATTCTGAAAATTCAGCCCCAGTGTCTTTGTGCAAACTTTTAATTGCTCTTTCTCCATAAATTTTTCTCTCCCTGGGGTGATGTTTCCAGACTGCGCCTTCTCTGGCGATTTTTCTCACTCCATCTCCTTCTGTCCTTATCAGGGGAGCGAGGCAGTAAAAGTCCAGCACTCCTCTGGTGATAAACCCTCTTCTCACCTTGGTTCCTCACAGACCCATCTTCACACTACATTAGAGTTGGCATTGCAGACAAAGCTGTGAAACATTAGCATTTCTTAAAAGTCAAATCGATCCACCTTAAACGTTAAAGATACTTTCTCCAGGATCTCATTAGCTATTAAACAGGTTTTATTCCCAAATAATTAAAGTTCCATAGGGCTCGGAGTTAAATATTGATCAAACTGTGCTTGCTGTGTGCTGGCCTATTGATTGCAACACATTGCATTATACATGGTTTATGCAACCGCCAGTTTAGCATTGCATAAACACTTTTTTGGCTACTTTGGAAGGAAATGCACTGGAGACATTAACCAGCCCAGGCAGAGAATGTTGCTGTGAATGCACAATGTGACTGTACACATTTCTGGCACATTCTCCATAATCCAGTTTACAGCTTTAGAATATAGAAACATCCCTGTGGAAACCTATGCTTAGATGCACCGAAAAACCATGCATCTAACGATGTGACGAAAAAATAATATTTTTTAATGTACATTTGTTTTGTGATTTGTGATTGAGCTTTTTCTACCTTTTTCAGAACCCCCAGTTACAATTATGCCCCAAACTTGGACAAGCATTGGATTTTACGCTACACTGGACCCATGAAGCCTGTCCACATGCAGTTCACTAACATGCTCCAGCGAAGGAGGATGCAAACTCTGCTGTCTGTGGATGACAGTGTGGAGAAGGTAGGCAGACAAGCGGACAGGCAAACATATGCTTAACCATCGAAACACACAGAGGCACTTAAACACAGACGTACACACATTTCATCTGACAGCCTCCAAGTCCTGAGAGATCTGTGCTTGTTCTGGCGGGGGCTGTGTAATGTATTCACTGACACAGTTGGTAAATTGTTCCATTCATTTTGCCTTGAAACTGGCACAAGAGATTTGCGCTATCGAGCATGAAGTCTAACTTTTTCCCACTGCGTGGTGGTTAAATGCGGCGTGTCCTGTGTAGGTGTACAACATGCTGGTGGAGACGGGTGAGCTGGACAACACCTACCTCATTTACACCTCGGACCATGGCTACCACATCGGCCAGTTCGGTCTGGTGAAAGGCAAATCGATGCCTTATGAGTTTGATATCCGTGTTCCCTTCTTTGTGCGAGGACCTAATGTGGAGCAAGGTGCCATGTGAGTGACTCGCGCTGTTGTTTTTTCTATTTGCACGTTAGTCTGCCAAGCAACGGTGTGTGAAAATGATGGAGCTGCAAAGATCCAGATAGTTTTCACACGAGTAGGTGGATTCTGATGTTATGTAATAAGAAAAAAACAGAGTTGTCTCGTTTTCCCTGCAGTAATCCTCACATAGTGCTGAACATTGACCTGGCACCAACCTTGCTGGACATGGCTGGTGTTGATATTCCTGCTGAAATGGATGGCAAGTCTATCCTGAAGCTGCTGGACACCGACCGACCAGTCAATAGGTGAACACAGTCTGTTTTCAGTATGCAACAATGTTATTCAAAATGGCAGGATTTGGCAGCACTGTGTCAATAACAAGCTGCCTGAATTTCCTGCTAAAGGTTATTGTTTTTGCGGAAGTAATCAAATCCTGAATATAGATATAAATGTATAACGCCACTTTCTCTGGCATATAAGCGTGGCATTTGAAAAAGGAGAAAGTGTTTGTTCAGGGCAAATATCACGGAGTGGTCGGACAGGGTTTCTGATTTCCTCCTGCTTGTTCTCCAGGTTCCAGCTGAACAAGAAGGCTAAAACGTGGAGAGATTCTTTCCTGGTGGAGAGAGGGTATGTTTTATTGAGTGACCTTTTGCAGGAGATGTTCTCACTCCAGTCATCGTCCTCTGGCAGCATCAGACTCCTTGTCTCTGGCTGCTTAGATTTGAAAACAAAAATAAAATAAAATAAAAAAACTGCCTTTTTTTCCTCCTGTGTTTTCAGTAAGCCTCCGCACAAGAGAGCTGATGGGAAGGAAATGGCTCAGGAGGAGAACTTCCTGCCAAAGTACCAGAGGGTGAAGGACCTGTGCCAGAAAGCAGAGTACCAGACCTCCTGCCAGCAGCCAGGACAGGTACCTGACCTGCAGGAGCTGAGAGAGACAAAGAGCTTATTAAATTTTCAGGAGAACAAAATGGAGTAGAGTTCATGCATGGTGATGATTTGCAGTCTGGTTTACAACTGACTGAGTATAATATTCAAGGATCCACTCGACATGAGAGTCTCTCTTTATGCGTCGATGTTTGTGCGAGTAAAAAGCCTTCTGGCCTGTTGAAAATGTGAATCAAGGCAGGAAAGACTCTCCCTGGAAGTATTATGACTGCTGATCTGGAATGTGTCTTACATTTTTTAAGGCTCTTCAGAGGCATTGCAGTTCTCTGTACCGTAATTTAAGCATAACCTCATTAAGGAAAGGTCAAAGCTTCTGCTTCTCTCCACTGTAAGTTATTTTTTTCCTCGCGGTTTGTTTCAGAAGTGGCAGTGTGTGGAGGACCCGACTGGCAAGCTGAGGCTGTATAAGTGCAAGGGCATGGCGAGTCTCTTTGCCCCACGTATGCAGGCTCTGATGGCCAGCAGTGCCTCCCAGCTGTCGCTCACACCCAACTCTGACGGCTGCAACTGTGAGGAGGTTGGATTTAAACCGTCCATGCTGAAGAGGAAGAGGCTGCTTACCAAGAAGAGTGAGTTCCTCTTGTCACTCATAAGGGACTATTGTTCTCGTGGTTATTTATAGGCTTGATTTTTGCCTCAGAAAGAAACTCCTTTACTTCGAAATGTCCTTGATATATCCTACAAAGTCCTGGCTCACAGGGCTATTAATCTTAAACTAAAATAACCAGCTTTTGAAGAATTGATGAGATGAAAACAATGTGTCAGTGCTGCCATCAAGTGGTGGACTGAAGTAGATGAGTGACTTGCTCCTCACTCAAACCTGAAACCACGAATATGTCGCGTATTCTTGAAGGAGAGAAGTTTGATTGACAGATTTCAATTTGTGTGATTTTTTTTTCTGCTCATTTCATTTTCTGCTCTGCAAAATCCAAAGCAAGTCCTCCTTTTGTGTCCTATTCAGACTCCTCTGTCTCGTCTTATGTAGAGATGAAATCCAGTAAGGCCGTGTCGAGGAAGCGCTGGGCCCGCTCTGTGTCCTTTGAGCTGGATGGAGACCTGTATGCTGTAGACTTGGAGGAGGGCTCCTGGCCACACAGATCCAAGAACAGCAGCTGGACCAAAGATCAGAGGAGAAAAGCAGGGACTGAGGAAGACTCCGAGGAGTTCAGTGGCATGGGAATCACTGCCAAACCCACGACCAGCTACAAACTCACACCTCCTGCTGCTCTTAAAGTCACCTATAGGTGAGTGCACAAGTCTGCTTGAAGGAGGTGTTTCAATGAAAAAGACCGTGTGTGGAGGGTTTCCTGTCATGCGGCGTTGTTTCTGCTCCTTTAGGTGCTCCATCCTCATGAATGACACGGTGAAGTGTGACGGCGGCCTCTATAAGTCCCTCCAGGCATGGAAGGACCACAAGCTGCACATTGAGCACGAGGTGCAGCACGAAATTCAAACACCCTGTTTTCAAGGTGGTCAGGAGCCTCAGGAGGTGGTGATCTTTGGCTGATGGCCTGGTTGTTGTTTCTTTGTTCAGATCGAAACTTTGCAGACTAAAATCAAGAATCTCCGTGAGGTCAAAGGTCACCTGAAAAAAGTGCGCCCAGAGGAATGTCAGTGTAACACTCCGAGGTGAGGACTCAATAATTGCAGATCAATGTGATCACACCAGTACATCAGCAGTGACACACTATTTTTTTCTTTTCAGTTATATTCTCAAGAACAAAGACACTTTCCGGCTTAACCTGGGACGAATGCACTCAATCAAGTATTAACTGATATTTATTTCCTCCTAATGTATGACTTTGTCCCCCCCTGCTCTGTCTCACTGTCTGAGTTGTGTGTTCTTGGTCATCAGAATGCCATCCAAGCAGAAGGCTCAGTGGCTGCAGAAGGAGCAGAAACGCAGGAAGAAGCTGCGCAAGTTTCTGAAGAGGCTCCAGAACAACGACACCTGTAGCATGCCTGGTCTCACCTGCTTCACTCATGACAACCACCACTGGCAGACTGCACCCTTCTGGACAAGTGAGGAATGGCAGTAGAATGATTAGAAACACAGTGGGTCCTCTGAAATGTCAGAGGGCAGAAATCAACAGACTTTTAGGGGAGAAAGTAAAACTAAAAGAGCCATTTTTGAAGGCCTCAAAAAACCCATAAGTCGAAAAATCTCTATTTTTACATGGAAGAGAACATTTGACACCCCTTGTGCATCCCAGACTGATAATTTACTGTTAGTTGTGTTACTACTGGCTTCTACATTTAAATAGTACTGCTCTGCTTTGCTGTTACACACAAAACGACTGTTGCAGGAAGTTTATCCACTGTGACTGCAGCACACTAACAATTAAACATCAAAGAAAATATTTATTCCCAATGGTTTGGAAATATATTTTACACTTGACACATCAAAATGACTTGGAACTGGTTGTAAGTGGTCAGTGGTGCATTTACATTTCATAAAAGATGACGCCCTGATTTGTTGCCGTTTTGAGTGGCACAGTAACATCCATCAGCTGTAACATAGCACTGACAGGCAAAGTGAATTTGGGGCGGGCCTTTGGACGGATCCATGCTGATGTGTCAGAACAGAGGAAAGAATTTGCTAGCAAATGATATGTGTTCATTTAAAAGAGTGGGACAGTGAGTGGGACAGAACGTACTCTCAATTGCAGCACATGTGATGTGCAAGGAAGGAACCGCAGTTAGGCTGACCCAGGGTCATTGGGGGGCCAAGGTTCATCCATGCACATGGGAAAGGACTGGCCTGTGTGGTCCATCCAGCAGACAGGCTGTGGCTCTGGAGACACTCTCTGTGATTTTAGAGGATACACAGTACTTACTTTCTGTCTTGTATCGGGTTAAATAGCGACAGTCCACTCGGGATGCCCACGCTTACCTATTTATTGCTGAAAGCACAACAATGGGAATCAGAACTTAGGTGCATAATGGAAGAAACTGAGCTTATCCTTCATGTTTTCTGTACATTTCATGTACTTGATGGCTGTTTGGGAGTCTGGAGTTTATCTGGGAAACATGGTTTAATCTGTAAGAAGTGCTGGATGGATTACCAGAGGACACCTCATCCCACAACTTCCAGTACTTAAAGGAAAGCACACCATGTTAGGCAGATGGTCACAGTGGTTTGGCTGATCAGTGAATATTTTGTAGGACATGTGGTGTTGTGTGATCCCATGGCAAATGAGTTTGTACTTGTGTGACGCACCTGCTGTAGAGAAAGGCACTTTACTGTCACGATGCAGCCGAAAACAAAAAGAAATATTGCTTGATTGACTGAAAAACACATTGTTGTTGGCCAGTGGCACAATGCTCTGACAACAATGTGCCTGACTACACCTCATTTAAAAACATCCACAGGCGCTCCGATGGGAGCGAGTGTGGTTGCTATTTAAACAACACAGCCACTGGAGGGGAAAATCACAACGTGTCGGTCTGAAGCGAACAGAGACACCTCGGCTGTCTGTGGCGCTGCTCGCTGACGGCTGTAAGACGGAGCCTGTAGTGTTTTGGAACAGATCTTTTTGTGTCCGGCTCTGTTTTCCTGAACAGATATGGTGAAAACAATATTTTTAAACTGTCTAATAAAATCCCTCATTTTCCACTCTCACCCCTCCCTTCCTCCCCCCGCTCCCCCTCAGTGGGACCGTTCTGTGCATGCACCAGCGCCAACAACAACACATACTGGTGCCTTAGGACCATCAATGACACGCACAACTTCCTGTTCTGTGAATTTGCCACTGGCTTCCTGGAGTATTTCGACCTCAACACTGACCCGTATCAGGTACTACCTTTGTTGGGACACAATCCTAAAGGCAGATCTGAGCACTGTACTAACAATTGCTATAAATGATCCTACAACATGACTGAGGGATTATTTGTGTGTGTAGGGGGGGCAGTTTTTCCACAGATTTTCCAAAAAGCCCTCTCTGACATTTTTGTCCGTATTGTTCTTGCAGCTGATAAATGCCGTCAGCAGTCTTGACCGCAACGCTCTAAACGCGCTCCATCAACAGCTCATGGACTTAAGGGGCTGCAAGGGACACAAGCAGTGCAACCCCGAGAAGGGTGAGTCTGAAGCCTCGGAGGTAAACGTGATTGATTGCAACGTCTGCACTCATTCCAGGCCCAGATTAATGTCGCCTCCGCTTCCTTTCAGGAGGAAAGGAGCGAAACTACTTCAGTGAATACAGGTATTTCTCCCTCCTACCAGCTGATTACTTTTACAAAGACTGCAGATGGAATTCAGGTTACAATATGAGCCGAGGGAGGTTACTGCCTCCCCGGTGAGCCTTTGGTTAGGTTTCTGCTCAGCGTGAGTCATCTGGGGAGTCGAAGGAATAAAATACAATGATGCTGTTCTGAAAACGAACCCTTTTAAAGCTGCCACGGTTCCTTACCGTTGTGACCAAAGCGTTTTTAGCGTGCAGAAGCCCGAGCCAAAGAAGGGCTAAAATGCAAAAGCCTGCCTTTCAGCTTCTGCTGTTCCCCTTTGTAATGGAGCCTAATTGCTTGTCTCTGCTGTGCGTGTGTGTGCGCGTGTGCTTGTTGGGTGCATTTGTGTGATCGGCTGTGTGCGCGTCTGTGCAACGCATGTATGTGTGTGCACCTGTGTGTGTGTGCGTGTGTGTTCTGTGTGTCTATATACCTGTGTGTTTGTCTCCATGCACGTGCATTTGCCCTGCACGTGTATACGTGCTGTGCATGCTTCAGGCCAGTTCATCGTCGAAAGAGGCCAAAAGTGAAGAAGCCCTCCTCCAAATCGCTGTGAGTTTATCATAACCCATCTGCTCCTCTGTAGTCAGCCAAGCTCTCCTCCTGTCGCCATCCAGTTTTGTTTTTTTTTAGCTTGGTCAGATGACCCAGCAGCATTTACTCCAGTTCCTCTGCTCTACTTACGGTTACTCTCACTTACCTGCATTGCAAAGCTTCACCATGGTTTTTTTTGTTCATTCACCTCTCAAGTCAAATCCAGGAAAGCAATGCAGATGTTAGTTTTGTCTCATTACGTTGTGTTCCGAGTCCTGTTTTTGTCATTTCTCCCGTCTCCTTGCAGTGTTGCTAGGAACAGGCCACAACTGGGGCCACGGTTGCCAGTAAATGCCCCATTGTGGCACATTTAACTGAAAGTATTTGTTTCCCCTTCCAGAGGGCAGATTTGGGAAGGGTGGGTAGGTTAACCACCAGGATCCCACTGCTGGCCACATTAGCCTCCTCCGGCAGAGGAAGAACGAGGAGTGCAGGCAAACCCAAGGACCTTGACCACACTTCGATGGACCACAATCCGAGATACCACTCGTCTCTAATCCTGTTTTTGAGGGAGGTGCTCGTCGTTGCCGCCCAGGTGGAGGAGATACTGTGTCTGGGAGGAAGCTTCAAGACTCGATTACCTGTTTCCTACTTATTTACATCCTCTGTTACCCCCCCCCAGCTGTCAGGATAGCTACCACCAACCAGACGCTGTCAGTCAGGTGGGGCTGTTCTCTGTGCACAAGCCTTTAAGTGTGGCAGCAATGCTTGTAGATAATATACAGTATATCAGCTTTAATCAGCTTTCTTTCATGTTCATATGGAAACTGGGTGGAAAACACGCAACAACTGCTGCACAATGACGTCATGGCGTCCCGATGTCTCTGTGGCACACGCTGATCAAGTGATTAGCACTTGAGTAACAACAAGACGGACTCTGTCAGCACCCACATGTTTTGCACATGTCAGTAACATGGACTTTATATCGACCAACTGTACGAGACTTTTTCGCCATAATCTTTTGTATAATAGTTGATCTTAACACTGATGAATGTCCTCGACGAAGCTCCGCCTCCCTCACAGCTGCGGCGTGTGAGGCGACCAGAGTTTGCCTGCAACGATACAAGCCCACCCACAGACCTCCGTGTGCGTTTGTTAATGACCTCAGAACAGGCCGACACTGACCACTGTCTCACACCGATACAATCCTCCTGAACAGTCGACAGTTTCTTTACTGGACGCCATTTTACTTCCTTTGTATTGTCAGTACCACACTGTAGAGGTATCCCGATAGTTCGTTCAGCTTGCTATACATGGTGCTACAGGATAACAATACAGAAGTAAAACCTTGCTGTACAGTACAGTATGTATTTGAATGTATGTTGTGCAATTAATATAAATGTTTACAATATTTTTTATAATACTGAAGAGGCAGACCTCATTGTATGATATAAGTTGACATGAAAGGAACTTATAGAAAGAAGAGTAGTTTGAGAACTTTCATTGCCCGCTGTTTGTACGTTCATCCTCTCCTTATTTACATGGGAAAAGCACTTATTAAGGGTTCACTGTGACGAGATGCGCCATGTACGTTGATGATTATATAGTTTACTCTGTGCCAGAGGAAAAACACGACAGTGTAATACTTATTGGTGTGAACTTTAGCTATCCTGACTTTGTTAGCTTCTTTTTTTTAGCCAATGTTTCCATAGACCTGAGTGCTGATAGTAACTGTGAATAAAGTGTTGTTTGACCAGAACTGTGACTGGACTCCGGCTCTGCACTCGCGCCCTGCTGGGCCGTCTTCATTGTCCAGCAGGTGTCTCTGTTTGCCCGCGTGACCCCGCGGACACGCTCACTGCTGCGATCACACGAGGGGGGAAACAGGAAGTAAAGACTGGGTCCAATAAAAACATAAAACACTGTAAAAACTCGCTTATTAATTTAGCTGTAGGACATCGAAACATGAACACAGACAAAAATGTTGTGTGTGCAGTGCGGATATGCGAGCACACTGCTGCTACTGATTCATTAGAGGCAGAAAATGAACCTTTACAGCGTGTCTACTTATTTAGACATTGAATCACTTGTATGTGCATAGAAAAGGACCGTTATTAGCGCAACGAAGGCCAACAAACTACTGATTTTTTAATTCAGTAGTTTAATCACCTTGGATCAGTTTGGTCGCTCCCTTGTGACTCAAGCTGTCTAAGAAAGTGACTGAAGTTGAAATTTGAACTATAGAATAGATGCAGTTGGAAAGATATGATATAATGTGAATTGAATAAACCCCCTAGAAACCATCTGATCCAGCAACAGCTGACTGGACAGTTCCGTACTTACTGTGGTGCTCAAAATATGTTGTAATCAGGTTTGATCTCATTTAAAGATAATTATAGTCCAGGGCTTTAGAACAATGAAGATACGTCTTTAGTTTAAGGATAAATAAAGTTTACGATTAAAAAAAAAAAACAAAACAAAAAACAACTGGAGACGCAGATTTGAATTGTTTGGCTCCGCCCCTTCAGCTCAGGACATGTCAGGACAATGTCGAACTTGAATTTAAATCACTAAAATTCACACTTTTCAAATGATTCACGATACAAGACGAGGATTTGAATAAAAATACAAAAAGGTACCCTAAAAAAATATATTCTTTGAAAAATAAATATATGGCCCATAAACGACACAGACACCTCGTGAAAGTTGTTTATCCCGCACAGAGAAAAGTTTGGCCTCCCTGCGTGATGAGGCAGTTTAGTCCCGCAGGTTGGAAACATTTTAACCAGAGAAGTTATGGATGTGTCTGTCCCGGTGAAGGGGGCTTCCGTCTGGGAGGGAGGGAGGGAGAGGAGTGGGGGGTGCTGTTGGTAGCAGTGAGGGGGGGCCGCAGAGCGGGTGACCCCCGTCCCAACCTATGACTCACGTGTGGAGGCGGAGACTCGGCGTCGGATCCTCCACCGGAGCAGCGTCCCGTGCGCTCACAGGCAGACCTCCGCTCCGCTCCTCGCCGCCGAAGGCACCGCCGTTTCTCCGCAGCGTGCGACTCGTTTACAATGTGAGGAAAATGGCCGGGACAAGGTGAGTTCTCCTCTGCTGCCGGTGGTTGTTGTAAAACTCGTTGAAAGTGGAGAAAGTCCCGGAGCTCGGCGGCGCCGCTCTTTATCCCGCCGCCAGCCGCTTTGTGGAGGAGCAGGAGGAGTAAGAGGAGCCGGAGCAGGAGGAGCACGCCGCTCCTCTC
>JAUESE010000080.1:3986641-3997208 GCA_032274725.1 Malacoctenus triangulatus
CAGCACAGTCGGGAGTTGCTCACGAGACTTGAATGAGGCCGTTGTTACACATCCCGGTAATTGACCGCGATAACGAGATCATAAATTGAAACATAACCGGTAATTGTCATCATGTAAAATTTCACCACCGGTTATCTAAATACCGGTAACCGTTACATCCATCGTCACGACCTCAGTCCAACTATGTTGTCTTTTTCCCTATGGTTGATATCAAACCAAGTTCCATTGTATGAGGATAATATGTTTTAACTCTATAGAAACGGCACACATTTAAAATGATAAACTCAAATAAGTTTTAAGACATTATTTTCTGAGACCTAAAGAGGGAACCCTTGCATTCTGTGTATACCAAATAAATAACTGTTATTATTGCTTATAACTTCAGAAAATGAATCTTTGATCCTAACTTCATAAATGCATGTAAAACCTGCTCACAGGGGCAGCTGCAGTAATGAATGCTGCCAGCATATAGAACAGCTCTTTACAGCGAGCACAGTTTTCATCATGAGACAAGGTGATGTGACTGGCTCATTTAATTTGGGAGTGCTTCTCTCCTCCAGGTTTTCCCCCCCCTTGAACATAATACAGATGCTTGTAATAGTTTGAAGCGATCACGAGCTGTGGGTTTGCAACAGCATTGGAACTGGTTTTCCACACAGTTTGTTTCTATCCCGTGATCATGATTCAGGGACTCAATGACCTTAAGATCTTTTGGGAGTCGTCTGAACTTGTATTGTAAGTGTTTTTCTTGCACTGATTTGGAACCAGATCAAATCTTTTTGTAGGTCTGAATGTTTTTCCGTTGCTACGATTAGAGCGAAGCAGTTCCTGCTGATTTCAGTCAACTATGTTTTGTATTACAAGCACAGAATTGGAAGTGATTCTAGAAATAATACCAGCAGAGATGAGATGAACATCGATTTGTGCCTCGACTCCCCAAAATTGTAGAACTTCACAGTCTTTCTGCGGCAGATTGTAATTTCCCATAATTCAACGAAAACGGAACTGTAAATAACGTCCTCTGACACACACAATGTGGACCATTGTTTTCAGCAGTATTGAGAATGACAGTGTACAGGCCAGTGGAGACTGTGTGTGTGTTCACCCTAAATGTGTTAGTAAAGAGCTGCATGAGAGTGCAGTGCTGTTTTTAGCTGGTGGTGGTGGTGGTGGTGGTGGTGGGGGGGGGGGCAGCAGCACTGAACCATCTGAGTGTGCCCAAGTGGAGGAGAGGATTGCTGTGGAGGATTGGAACAAATGAAGCACTTGATGTGGAAAAAAATAGTGAATTGTAGGAGAGTGTTTGTGGCAGGCTGGTGCATGAAGGCTTTCTGTGTTTGTATGTGGACAATTAATGTCTCCAAGAATTAGGTTGGATTAGGGTTTGATTTCCATTTTAAGTGTTATTACCTAGCACACTGATTCAAACAGAACACTACAAGTGAGCGATATGTGTGTCTTTGCACATTGTGCCCACTTCAATTCGTTTCAAAGGAAGGTGCCTCAATACACATTGAATCCATGTGTTCTCAGGTCAGAGGCAGAGCCTGCGCTACTGGTACGACCGTGAGTGGTTGAGTAATGGTCACATGTACGGCCTCTCCTTCCTGGAAGACAACTACTCCCACCAAAATGCCAAGAAGATCACCACCACCCACCAGCTGCTGGGGGATGTGCACCACGTGGTGGAGATCCTCAACGGGCTGCAGCTCAAGATGAGCGTCTTACAGTGAGTGCATAGAAACCTGACGTGTCCCACACAACTGTGAGCCTGCTCTCATACTGGGTGAATGTTAGAATTTATGGAGCTTGGCTGTTTTGTTCTCATTCTCCTCCTGGCTGTTCAGGAGCAGCATCCACCCGGACCTGCAGCTGTGGCGGCAGCCCTGGAAGCACCTGGAGCGGTCACGGATCAGCTCCGAGTCGTGTCGCAGCAGCAACGCCGCTCCTTCCCCCATGACTCCCGACGAGGACATGAGCCGAGGAGAGATTCTCATGTCCAACGCGCTGGAGAAGCTGAGCCGGGCCGCGACAGCTGCCACCTCGTCCTCGTCCTGCTCCTCGTCCCCCTTCCCGTCCTTCCAGGACTCTTACATAACCAGTGAACACTGTTACCAGAAGCCGCGGGCGTATTACCCGGCGGTAGAGCAGCGCCTGGTGGTGGAGACCCGACAGGGCTCCGAGCTGGAGGACAGCATGAGAAGTACAGAGGAGCTGCTGGAGCGGGAGCAGCGCTACATCAGCCTGCTAGAGACAGACAAGCCCAAATCTGCAAGCCTCAATTCCAAGGTTGGACTTGGTGTACTGACGTATACAAAATTTCTCATCTAGCTGTTCCTCACACAGGGTTTTTGTCCAATTATTTGAAGGGGGGAAAAATGGATAACTATGTCACAAGGTGAAGTCCGAAGTTGTCTGCATGCTGTCTAATTTTCCACTAATCTTCAGGCTTCATTTGGTGGCTCTGGGACTCGCGCTGAAGACAAAGAAGAGAGTGAGAGAGACGTTGAAGACTCGGCAGACCGCAGCACGCAGCACCAGCAGTGGCAGGTCAACCTGCTGGATCACATCGATGCCGTGCAGGACGAGGTCTCACACAGGATGGACTCCATCGAGAGGGAAGTGGACGGTAAGGACGAGAGTCGATCACTCCTGCCTTTCATCACACATGGGACCAGTTAAAATTGTGAAAAATATTGTCACTGTATAAATTCCTGAAACACTGAAGCAGAGTTATATTGAGAAGATGCAGAGTGGCCATTTTAGTACCAGCTCCCAAACTTAAAACAAAGTTTTAATGTTTTGATGTGATGTCTGGACTCGTGTGCAACAACAAAAACAACCCCTCAGTCCTGTGCCTGTCTTCTCGTTGTCCCCGACAGTGCTGGAGAGCTGGCTGGACTACACCGGGGAGCTGGAGCCCCCCGAGCCTCTGGCCCGTCTCCCCCAGCTCAAACACCGCATGAAACGGCTGCTGACACAGCTGGGCAAGGTGCAGCAGATCGCCCTGTACAGCTCCACATGAGGGCGCCAGAGAACAGCAGCGGGCTCAGTGGGCACCCAGCGTGCAGAAACGGTGCAGTGGCTGAGGCTCCGCCGGCTGCAAGATACCAATATTAATGCAAGTCCAAGGCTTAGATGGCTCAGCACTTTGAGTCTGACCCGACCTCTGCTGCTGTTTCTCCTCGTTAAAAGGTTCTGCGTGGTGGAATCCGATGCTGCAGCCAGCCAAGTGTCGTGTAAGTACATTTATATGAACACGTGTGGAAAGGGAGCATCCTAAATCAGGATTAAACACAAAAAGTAACCTCGTAAATGCAGGAGAAACTCCTTAGGACCAGATTACTCATCTGTGGTTCCCATGCAACTCTAAACCTATTGAATGCCTTTTGTCTGAGCTCCTGCTTAAGGTCACCCAGTCTCTCTCAGTGCTTTACATGCAGAAGCTTTATAATCAAGTTGCAATCGAGTTTCTGAACCTAAACTCTTTGCAACAGAACTTTGAACACATTTTCAATTTGTCTTTTTTTTTGGTGTCGTCCCAAGGTTGAGTTTTATTTATGTCTCCTTCCATACTGTGTTCAGATTCACGCTGTAAACGTGGACAGACGTTATCAGTGCTCGCAGCCGCCACAGGACGTTTCAGTTTCTGACCTACTCGAGGGATTGTTTGTTCCTACACTGTGAAGTTATTCTCGTCCGCCAACAAAGACATCTTATTTTCAGCCTCGAAGTCGATAAGAAAACGTGATCGCAGTTTGCTCCTGAGCTGAAGCACTTCTCTCCTAACAGTCCGCTCATGTGTGTATCATTTCGATTCGGTTCTTTGTGTTGGTTGGTTCCCGTAGCCCTTACTTTGATTTACTCTTGGCATTGTTGTTGCTGTAGCACTTGAACTTGATTCACTGAAAACTGTTGTGTGGACTTGTCTCTTCTTCCTCCTCTTCTTCACCCCTGCATCTTGTGTCGGTGACAGATATGACTTAGAAAAACCTATTCATCAATTTTCCTTCCTTATTTCATGTTTCTTGTGTTCATGTTTATTTACAGTATTTTGATTGTTTGTAAATATGTCATTATTAAAATGTGTTCTTCTTTATCCACAATGTTCCAAATACAGATATTGTATGCTACTGTACTGTAAGTGTCTGGCTTAGAAGCAGGGAAAATGTCAAGACAATGCAAACAGAATTCCTGTTACATAAATAAACTATCCTTGTTATTAATCACTATAAACACCTTGTGTTTGAATCTCTCTGCTCTTCCTGTTTACTCGTGAAGTCAAAAGTTGCATCACTCAGGCTTTGATGTAACCTGCTTTATTCAGGGCTGATCTGCGCACTTACACAACCAGATTGAAACTGGGGGCAGCGATATATTCACGCAGAAGCCTTGATGTCTTCTGAACTGCAGAAGTCCTGCGTCTCCGCTGATGGAGAGGGAACATGAGCTGGAACATGAGCTCCTCGTGGGGCAACAACACAGAGGAGTGTGAATGAGTAAGACTGCAAATACCAAGTTGGGGGGGAAACGAGGGGAAGAGGATTGCGTGCATACTTTGATGTAATAAGTTTTTTTTATTGGCATAGCCGATTTGTGTGGTTACATAATCAGATTGGAAAATAGAAATTTGATGGGATTGTAATCGGTTAATCTCCAAATTTTGAGCCGAGAACATGTGGAGACGGCAGGACAAAAATGTAATGCACGAAGAACTTTAAAGGCAGGGTTTCTTTATCGATTTTGTAAAGATTTGATTGATTTTAGGATAGAAACTGATGTCGGAAAGCAGAGAAAAAAAGATGTCTCCTATGACTTCATTTGGTCAGAATTTGCCTGTCCACTGTCAAGCACCAGCTGCTATCCTTTACCTTCTCCTCCAAACGGAGGACCTTGTTACGTGTGGCTGTTGGAGCGCTCAAACCTTGTTGTTCCCGGCGGTGTTCAGCCTCACCGCGTCTGCTCCGGATTTGGGAGCGGAGTGAGAGCTCCTCGCTCCTCGCTCCTGCTCCTCCTCCTGTCTGTGGGCCGCAGCGCCTCCTCCTATTGGCTCCTCCGCGCTGCTTGCGCCGCAGCGTGTAGTTCCGCCCCGAGTCACAGCGAAATACTAGTTGAAGCAGAGGAAGCAGCAGCGGGCAGGAGCACCGTGAATTACACACGTAAATACAGATTTAACCGACGATATCCAACTCCGAACCCAGCCAGGAGTCCGCCGGAACTCACGGGATATCTATTTCACCGACGAGGTGAGTCGAAAATCCGCATTTTTCCTCTGCCGTAGCAAATTTTCCATTTAGCACTTACAGATGTGCCCGATGCCACAGGAGAGATTATCTCACTGCTCGCCGGATCAGCCAACCTGTTCGTGTCGCTGTCTTTACGGTCCCCCTTCGGTTGTCGCGTCGGACGCTGTTCGGAGTTAAAGCAACAAAGCGGAGCGTCGGCGTGACCGGAGAGGACCACATGTTAAACAGCGGGAGAGAGCCGGCGGGCTAAACAGGAGGCTCAGTCTGAAAAATAAACTGCAGCTCAATTGAATTGAGTTGGTTTTTATGCCGCTGCCGTGTGTCTCCTTAGTGATGCGACACACCGTGTCCGTGTCGCCCCCCCCCCCCCCTTCGGCGCTGGTTCTCCCCGTAACGTCGCGTTACAAGTGTTGGCAGTACTCATTTGGTGCTCAACGTTTTGTACCGACGAGGGGAATATGACGGGTCGTAGCGAAATATCGAGGAACGAGGCCATTCCCGACGCGTTACATTGCAAGTAACTGAGCTGAAACTACATTCATGCTAGCTTAGTTTGTAGCTTCCTCAACTTAGTGTGCTGAAGCTATATACCAGCCATGGCTATTTTTCAATTAATACCTAAAAATGCCTTATTATTAGCGCATTAAGACAATGTGTTACAAACAAGTTTTAATAAAGATATTATAACACTATTATCGTGACCTTCCGCTCTGACTCAGTGTCCGGCTTGCCACCTCCTCTATTGTCAGGGTGCGTGTCTCTGTATTTTGCCCGTTTCTCTCCCAAAAAGCTGTCCCCGTCTGGACCTGGCTTGATCCATCATCATCAAGCAGATCAATCACGGTGACGTAGCTGCAGGTGTAGCGCCGCTCCGGCTCCCCATGATGGATGGCAATGTCGCAGGCAAGCATGCGAAGGTCAAACAGGTGGGAAGTGTGAGAGAGTGGGCATCAGGTGTTTCCTCTTACTATAAATAAGTGTCTGTATGCTCGGTGTTGAGAAAAAAATATGAGGGATTGTTGAACTTTTTTAAGCCCAGCGGTAGCACAGAATATGAGGAAAAATTTGAGTTGAGATGAATAAACTACGTAGGAAAAGGTCGTGACCATAGCGAATGGATTTGAAATGTGATATCTATACGTGGGGCACCTGAATCTGGTGACGATCCCATTGAAATGTTAAAAGTTTAATGTTGGTGGTGTTGAATTCAAACCGCCCGTCTCATCTCCCTCAGTGCCCCCCAGCCGTGTCACATGGTCAGCAAGGCCTGTGTGCTGATTACACAACGAGCCACAAACAGGATTTTGTTGTCACTCACAACACAGCTGCCGGAGACGGTTGTTCAGACAATAGATGAGAAACGAGGAAGAGACGCCTGCTGTCTGTGAGCGGCTTGGCCGCTCACTTTGTCAGGGTCGTGGGTAGTTTGAGGACGACATATATGTTGCAGTGTGTTCCCAGTCCCTGGTTGATCATTGTTGGGGGGGAAGGTATTGCGTCACTAGTGGGAGTGTCAAGTTGTTTATTAATCCACACACTGTGCTTCAACGCACCATAAATGTATTTTTACTAAATATTATTGGATTCCTCCATTCAACGCAAGGATCCACCTCCCATGAACTCACCTGAGTGCGACATTTTACCCTTTTCTATTGTACCTGCATTACAAGTGATTAAAGCAAAAAATAATCCTTGTGTGTCAGAATAAGGAAGTGACACTCTTTAGGTGCCTTTCAGCCTGGATTACAATTTACACTCCGTGTATTACAGGGATTACCAAGTACATAAAAAGTGAGGAACGCTCCTTGTGTAGCAGAGGATTTCTTGCGGGGATGAATGTCAGGAAATAGCACTCGCTGGAGAGATGCAGACAGTAATTAAGCCGCGGCGCTGACAGTCACAGTCTGCCTTGTGTTTACTTTTACCCCAGCGTTACTGTGCCTGTCGGTTTGCCAGCCCTGCAGGGCCGAGCGCAACCTGCATCGGACGGGGACGCCTCAGCGAAAAACTGAAACGCTTGATTACCCCGTCTGCAGCAGGTCACGCCTCATTTAGCCCGTACTTTTTTGGGACTTGTGATGTCAGATGTGTACATTTAGCACAAAATGTGTGTTTCCTGACAACTGTGTTGCCAGAGACTGAAGGCAGGACTGTATTGAGCATCGCTCACTCAGCTTGACCCTTTCCAACTGAACCTCTGTAATTTAAGACGAGTCTGACCTGCGGATACAGAACCATATGTACAACCTGCTGACAGCTTTTTTCCAAGGTATATTTTGCCTTTATTTCGTTTGCCTCATAGCTCTTAATTACTACATTTTTTCAGAGTTGCGGGGCAGAAGTAATCATGTTACTGCCGACTTTCTGCCTTTATTCTGACAGTGAACTCGGTGGAGCCTGGAGTACACCAATCACTGTGTTAAAAGTGGCTGTGGTCATGTGACCGTTAACAATTTGGTCAAATCATTTTCACTCCCTGAATAATGAGACTTTGAGGTTTTCCAATTTCATGTAGTTTTTGCTTGAAAACGCGTAATTAGCATTTGCAATAGTGAAGCTGTTCGGGTGTATTCAATGTTTTTCGTAGTCTGTAATGTTGGGATCAGCTGCAGCACACTCACTGCGTCTCTGAAGAAGTGGCACCAGTCTCTGTAGGAATCACCAAACTTAAATGGCAAAGGATTAGAGCAGCACCAATCAATCCCTGCCCCATCTGCGTTACCTAGCGGAGAGCCTGCGCAACATCAATGACTTCTCTTTGCGTGGCTTCAGCAGTGATTTATCAGGATGTTTTCTCTCTACGTTTGTCCCAGCCAGCTCGCACCCCCTTCTGGAGGAAGAGCTCTGTCTGTCTGTGGTCATTTCCTCCACCAGCATCAGCAGGTGGGGGTGAGGAGAAGTCAGAGCACAGGTGGTCAGCTTGTTGATCCAAAGTGTTGGATGCCAGCCAAGCCGAACCTCTCTGCATCCCCGCTGTGTGTCTGTCGACGTGTGTTCCAGGATCATACGTTTCACACGCCCGTACTTTATATTTTCACAGCTGCACGAACTCCTTTCCATCAGCTTTCAGTCTTTCAGCTTTTTTGTTAAAAGAAAGAAGACGTTGCTCCATTTCCATTCCGACAAATCTCAGTGTGTTCACAAGCATCTGTGCTTGTGAAGGAGAAAAAGAGAGACGGAGAGTTGGGAGACAATAAAAGAGGATGTCCCCAATCTCCATTTGTCAGTGATACAAAAAAAAGCTGGCATGCATTGCACACTGCGCTCTCAGCACCTAAATATGTTAGCAGCAAGTCTCTGTAGTCACAGTGTCTTGCTGTGGACCGAGCGTTAATGAATTATTTCATCCTCAGCGAGTGTTGCTGTCCAGGGAAAACGCCGAAGAAAGTTAAATGCTTTCGTGGTTGTTGCCGTGACGAAGCGATTGTTAGCTCCCCGCTGGTTAGGAGCGCCCTCTCCCTCAGGCTGTACTTCTTCTCCATGCAGTTTAACTCGGATGGAGGCGATGGCCGAAAAAAACACCCTGATCCCGAACGATTCAGTGAGGCCGGGCACCGTGGCAACATGTGTGCCACTCTCACTGTGAGTCGTGATTCGCACGTTGACACGTCTCCATATCCTGCTGATACATATTAGTGGGACAGTAACTGTCAACTCCCTCTTTATGACTCAAATGATGGTTCATCTGTGCATTGGAACGTAATGATAAGTGCTTGGAGACCCTTTAGGCCAAGTGACAGAGGGTCCACGTTATGTTGGTGGTTGTTATGAGAGGAGAATGACGTTATGTAAATGACGGTGAAAAAGGTCGCTCGATTTCGGCGGCGCCACCAGCTGAGCTGCGGATGGCTGAAGGGAAAGGGGGGGGGGGGGACTTGCCTCTCTCCATGGTTGCCAAGGACACCGTCAACCTCCACAGTGAGCATTTGCAAAAGTGAAGGCGCGACAGGAGCCACCCCTGTGTTTCTCTGGGAGATTGAATTGTCAGTAATCAGTCATAGTGACAGCCACGCTGACCACATGGATCGCTCTATTAGCAGAGGCCGTGTCCCTGTGAGGCAACAGGCCTCCACAGCAGTGATTCATACGCTGAAACACGCCGAGACACGTTCTGATTCAGAGCCCTCACTGCGCCCGCAGACGCGGCGCTCTCACGTCTCTGGGCTCTCATGTCTCTGTGCTCCGTTAATGTTTTATAGAAGAAGTGTCTCGCGTTTCCACCCAGTCTGTTGAAACCAATGCAGCGGATGTGCTTGTGAATTGATGTTTGTGTGTCCAAGCAAGTTTGCGAGCAGTGCGCACACATGGCCTCGCTGCTGCTGCTGCCCCTTCGTCCGGCTTGACCACGGGCTGCGGAGCCCGCTGAGCCTCCAGCAGGGCTCCTCTCCTCCGGAAAGCCTCTCACATCGATCAGCTGTAAACCACAACACGCACACACACATATACACACGCCTTGACATATACAGGATCTCTCTCGTACTTTGTCTCCCTCCCAACTCTCCGCACAACTGAGCATGGCCGAGGAAATCCCCACAGACTGAGCGGCAGCAGCGTGGCGGAGCAGGAGCAGGTACTCTATTAGCACTGAGTGCAGGGCCGACAGCGCCGGTCATTCAGCCTTATTTATAGCCATACACCAAGAAGGGCAGGAAAGACTCATTCAGCCAGGCTCACACCTCTCACTGACCCTTCGCAGCAGATTTATCAAGGCTCGTCTGTATCCTGGCACCGTCCTCTGTCGTTTTGTGGTGTTTTTCCCCCCCTCTCTCCTTGTGCCTCCCTTCGTGTGAGAGCTTTATATTCTAATGTGCATTGATTTATTGATGGCGCCCGTCCTGTAGCTACAGATATCTAAACCACCGTTCGGAATGCCATTCCCTTATTACGTCTGTTTATCAGTGCTTGAGAGGATCAGCTGGGTCAGTGCCATGCAGGGCCCAGCGGAGTCTGAGGAGAGATGAAAAACATCCTTCATGTGAGTGTTTGGAGCGAGCGCAGGAAAACATCGACTGTTTATTCCTGTTAATCCACACACAGAACTCATAATATAGAGCCAAGGTTGTGGTTTCTTATGAGATGCTGTGATCTTAATTCCACACTATATCTCAGCAGATGGCTTTATCTTTCTCAGGAGATATACAAGACATCGGCCCTTTATTTTCCAACACTGCAGTGCAGGTTTCTCACTGTCACTTTCACATCCAGTGCCTGGACTGTTTTTATCTGTGTGTTTGCTGTCAGTGACCGAGGGTTTTCTTGGTGGCATGTTTGTTGGTTCCTGCTGTTTGTCATTTTCTTCAGTGAATTCCTGCAGGGTCAGA
>JAUESE010000080.1:3997308-4010538 GCA_032274725.1 Malacoctenus triangulatus
TTCAGTCTCTGAAGGGGACAGATGTGTGCATTCATATTTGTGGTACAACAGTAGTAACTTGACAAGTCATCGCTGGCATTATGTGCTATCACACAATCACTGTTTGGTTTTATATGCATGTACTTCTCTCAGTCCTCTGGTTTTATGGCTTGGGGCTGATGTGGGGTGTTTTCTTTGCATTTCATTTCTGCCTCCACCCTCCTGATAGGAATGTATCTATGTTTTCCTCACCCTTTAAGACTAAATCAGCAATAACTGTCTTCAAAGCTACTACATCCATGCTTTCTTCATTCATCCAAGTTAGCTTCATGCTAGTAAGCACCCAGCAGATAATATTCTCCCATGGAATTTTGTCATGGTATACTTTAATGTGAAGTTATTGCTAATAAAATATGATGTGAAATCCTATGTTATAGCTCTTTAACACTCCGAAAATGAGAAATCTCTCATCTTAATGTGATCCTGGACACAGGGCATAACTCTGTGATCTCAGTGTTACAATTAAACGGATTAACCCTGGTTTGGCTTTGCAACGTGGTTGAATTTGGGGTCTTGTCATGAAAGTGAAGTCAAAACAAACTGACTGGTAGGACTTCCTTAAAACTGATATGCATCTTAGTGCAGGAACTCCTACTTTATTTATGAGCACCAGAATAGCTGCTCAGATAACTGGGTGAGGCTGTATAGTACAATGCAGTGAGCAGGGAGCCCCCGCCCCACCACACACACACACACTCACACACTCACACACTCCCACTCCCCCACACAGAAACACCCAAACCCACAAGCTCTGGACAAACCACCTCTGTTTTCTACCATCAGACTGACCCATGGATAAAGTGAGTGTATAGTCTGCTGGTGCCGAACGTCAGCTCGCCAGTGGAAAATACTGTCAGGCTCTGCCTTTGTATTACTGCTGTAAATACAGTGAGCCACTGGAGGATATGACGAATCATTTTACAAACCATAGCGCTCTATTTAAGGAGCCAGTCGGCTGTGATCACAGACTTCCTGTAGTTTCTGTGTGCATGCGTGTGTGTGTGTGTATTTCAGTGAACTTTATACAAGAGGTGGATCATGCGGACGATTCCAATAGCAGGGCGGCTCTAAATCAATACGGCCAGATGCTGCTCTTTAATCTCATCAGGACATTAGCAGATAAAGTGGCCCTTCATGGATAATGTAATTTTTAAAAGCCCTCCGAGAGAAATGAGAGGGGTCTTGCTCTCAGTGGTCCTGGAATGTACATGAATGTGTATGCAGCACAGGTTCCTGGGGCCTTTTATCTGTTGGTCTGTGGGTGTGTTTGGAGGTTACTGGCCTGTTTACAGACGTCTGCGAGAGGGTGCAACTGGGGCTGTCCCTCGTATGTGGATGGAGGTCAGCGTTTGGCTACGAGCAAAGGGGGGCCCCCCTTTTTTTGGCACAAGGATCAAGTGCAGTGGCTGCAACGTGCCAACCAGCATCTTTTGCTGATGAACCGGGAAAGCACAAGCACACACATCCAAGTGACGGAGGACCACAGGGATTTCCTTTCTAAAATGATGCAGTTACACGCTTCATTAAATAGATGACTTCAAGAGACAAAGACATGCACGTTGAAAGCAAACACCACCAATCAGAGGACGCGGTGCTGCATTGTTTCCCCTCCTGCTGCTTTTGTTCCGTCCAAGTACAACCCTCCCACAGCACGTTTATCACTTGCATTTTGAGTTATGAGTGGCCGGAGCCTCGAGGACATTAAATGTAGTGATGAGCTTGTCAGCCTGCCTTCAGCTCTGGTGGAAGAAGGGCTGAGTCAATTATAGTAATGCAGCATTTAGCATTTATTAGATCTTTTTAATCCTGGGGGGATCAGATGAGGAGATGGGTATTTTAAGGTGCTACATTTGTCTCCGGCAGACCGAGCAGATCTTACGGCTTCTTTTGTGTCTCGGTGTCCTCACATCTTTTACAGGAACCTCTCGTTCCGGTGTAGGATCATGTCTCAAAGCACTCCCACCCATTGTTTCCGGAGTGAGTGTTGTTCTCCATTTTCTCCTGGGATATTGGATAAGAATAGACCAGGTTTGATTGAATCCTGAGGAAGAAGAAAAAAAAAAAACATCAGAAAGACGTCTTACCGCGGTTATTTGTTTCATCGTCAAAAAAGAGACGGGGGGGAGCAGTCCCCCTTCTGTCAGCTTGTATCAGGAGAATCATATAAGCTGTAAGGAGGATGATGGCGCCTCAGGAGCACAAGCTGTCATTTAATTAAGCAGACATGGCGCACAGGGAGCTGGGTGTGAGCGCGCGTGCGAGTTTCTGTGCCGGTCTTTGTGCACAATCGTGTGTGTGTGTGTCTGCTGACAGCAGCAGCAGGGGAGGCTTGGTGCGGTACGTCAGCTACTTCCATGATGGAGACCAAGAGAGCAAACCACAGATCAAACTCTCCCCTGAGCTTTTATCTGTCGCTTCAAGAATTGAATAAACCGGAGTAAAATGCAGCTTTTCTATATGTATGTATCTAATGTTGTTATTGAGCAGACATGAGCGAGTGGACAACGCAGGAAGCATGGATTGGGAGTGAAAGGGGGGGGGCCGAAATGCCAAACAAATGGATTTTCCTACTTTAATTCTCTTACCAAACGACCAGGGTTAGAGCAATAATCTGGAGCTGAGCCTTGTCACAGTCCATTAGCTTTACTTCGACGCGGATTGCCGCCTCTGCAGACTGCGAACTGTAAACACTAGTTTGGCCCGGTTATGGAAAAGTTGCGAGATCAAGATCATTTCTTGTAAACGCCCCCCCCTCCCACCTTGTCATCCGCACCACTCCCATCACGGCGCTGGAGGAAGTTGCTCGGCGCTCGTTTGCAGCCCTGACAGCAAAACACTCACTGCACATGAAGAGAGGCAAGGCACAGCCGCTGGGTTGTCTGAGTGGTTGGCAGGAGGG
Source organism: Malacoctenus triangulatus (assembly GCA_032274725.1). Lineage (NCBI taxonomy): Eukaryota > Metazoa > Chordata > Actinopteri > Blenniiformes > Labrisomidae > Malacoctenus > Malacoctenus triangulatus. The sequence continues at coordinate 4,000,247 of JAUESE010000080.1, forward strand.
TTGGCATCCCTGGAATTTATCTCGGCCTGTTTTTTTTTCTTCTGTGAGGTGAAGCTTGTTGAAGTGCTGACGGAGAGCCGAGTCTGCAGACGCGGCCGTGCACCTCCGTGATTGGACTGTTGGAGGAGAAAGCAGCAACCTGTGTCGCAACTGCTGGTCATTCTGACCGCTGGATCTTCAAGGCCCTGTTTTTGAATACAGATTTGGAGGATCATGCCAAATTATGCGCCCTACCCAGACCTGGGTTAACCACAGTTATGAGATGGTGCCATGATTGTTCAGGATATTTGTGTGTGCTCGTAAAACACGTTTCCATCATCTTTGTAGTTCAAGCATTCATAATGAAGCATTAGGCATGCATAATAAAACAAAGGAAAGTGCCTGGAATACAATGGATAAGAAAGAAATGTTTTATTTAAACAGACCATGCGTTCACAATGGCCGTGCAGCTCTCTGTACACATGCAAATACAGTTTCATCAATCCGATCTAACCTCTGTTGGCTGTCAGCTTGAGTTTATCATGAGGTTAGCTGACAGCAGGCTAAGGGAGGAGAGCAGTGCGGAAAAAGATTGGATGCTGGGAACAAAGAACACCTCGAGACCGCAGCTGATCTTCACTCCTCGATATTTCTTTATTAGGCACGATTACGACTGTCAGCGCAAACGTGGTGATGCATGATGTGGATTTTTCTACCAGTCCCATAACCAGTAATTGCTTACTCATGAGGGCTGATAACTGATGACATAACCAATGATTGTATGTCATGCTTTTATAAAACTCTTCAAAATGTGTGATTATAAAACTGTAGGTGGCATTAAATCATCACTACCATTCTGATATTTAGCAGTGACACTAAAACTATAGATTGACACTTTTTCAAACAAAGAGCCATTAGAGTTACAAAGTTTCTGCATGACATCTCGGGAGATTGTTCATAGTTAAAGATGCACTTTTCACCGTAAACATCCACAAATCTAAAAGGTTTCTTGCAATAATTGGGACTGAATCTAATCATTATTCTGGAGCTATGTTGTTTTTGAACAGCCTTCAAGCAACAATTCTCTCCCCCCAAATACATCAATACTTGTCAGACTTCAGGTAAAGCCTGTTTGTAAAGTGAAAGCCACTAAAACCTCTTTAAGATTCTACATGAATCGTTTTTTAGCTTAACTGAGAAACCTTAAAACCTCATGTAATGTATGGGGAAGCAGGAGCTGACTGGGTCTATCGCTCCAACAAAAACTATTCAAGCTGATGTACAAAAAGTGACTCATTTGTAATTTTCCACATCCAGATGGAGCAGAAGCCCATATTAGGAACACTTATGTTGAATTGCAGGCGTTCGCTCAGCCTCCATCATAGCCGCTGTAATCCTGTTCGCGCCGCGCAGGGTGACAGTGCGTGGACCGCATGTCAGCTTCACGGTATATCACCATGGCAGCGCTCCTTGGCGGCTGAGTCAGGGTCTTCATAGAGACGCAGAGGCAGGTTAATACCAGGTCATCATGGCACGGCCACCTCGGTCAAGCCTGAACCAGAGGGGTCACAGTCAAAGCATGGACATGGCTTCAATGATGATGACACCAAATAAATCTAAAGCCACTGTTGCCATGGTGACAAACGGGAAAGAGGGCTAATTGAAGAGGCTAACGGGAGGGGTCAGCGTGACGGCGGGGCTCTGGGTCGTCCATCACGCGGCCCGCTCAGACCACCCTGACGACTCAAGGTGAGACGGAGACAAAGACGGGGGTCGAGAGAGAGGAAGACGAGGCGAGGAGGGAGGAAAAGTGATTGGAGGATGGAGGGCTGCGATCATCATTCACTGAGGGTCCATCTGCTGACACGGCAGCTACAAGGCGCCGTTTTTGTTGGCAGAGCCAGCGTGTAGCGAAAGTAGGTGTTTTGGCTCGATCCTTTGTGTCCACATCAGCGTGTATTCAGGCGCCTCAGTGTTAAGGAAAATCTCTCTCTCTCTCTCCCTCTCTCTCTCTCTCTCTCTCTCTCTCTCTCTCTCTCTCTATCGTTCTCTCTCTCTCTGCCCACTGCTGGAGGCATGGGGAGGTGTATGTGTGCGTGTGTGCGCGTGCGTGCACCTGCCAACAGCGAGGAGCGAGCTGTGCTAAATAAGTTATCCATTTATTAAACAGACGGATTTCAGCACGTCCGTGCGCTTCTCCCGATAAAGTCGTGGTGTCAGACCTGAAAAACCCCACGGTCTCCCCCAGGCGCCGCTGACATCCGGCCGGAGCTGTCGATGGCTGACCTTTACCTCACTTAAAGAGCTTCACCGCGTTCTTTTCTGACACACTTTGTTTTTCTCATTGTCCATTCTTCCAGTAACCCCCCCCCACACACACACACACACACGCACACACACACACACACACACACACATGCACACTCCCCACTGTGTGCTAGCGATATTTAGTCCAGAGATGAGGCTCCACTGACAGTATCACGTTGTGCTGGTAAATGGACCTTAGAGGGCGATGAGGGAAATCGTGTGTGAGAGCTGCCGTGTAATCTTCTGTTATTCATCCTCATGGTGGAGGGAGTAAAACGGCAAGACTGGCGGATCTCATTCTGAACCCCCCCCCCCATCTGTGCCCCCATTAATAGTATTGTCTGAATGTGGGACAGATTGCTAATGGAATTCCCTCGCTGTCTTTGCTGTCACATTTACACTAAGCTCTGCCGTCACATCTAGACAGCATGTATTTCACATTTGTGTCCCGGCGATCGTCGGGGGTAAATGGAATTGAATAACACAAAGCTCAACAAAACATGTGTTACAGCAGCAGCAGCAGCAGTCATTTCTGCAGCGTATCTTATTCCCCTCGTCTCCTTGCCTCACATCTGTCCCATGGGTCTATCCCAGTTTAGAATAAACATCAGCAACGAGCTTTGTCTCTATGGCAACAGCTGTGCATGCTGAACAGTACAGCAAGTGTGGAGGAGGCAGGAGAAGGTGGCGATGGTGCTGGATGTTTTTAGATGCCGTCCGCCGCTCTAGCAGGTTGCTAGACGAGCGAGCGTTTAGGGGATGTGAGAGCAGCAGAGTCCTCAGAGGACACGTCCCTCTGTTTTTTGGGTAAAAAATCAAAAGTGGTGCGATGCCTGTTCGCCGGAGAAGCACAGCCTGTGATCACAGGCGCGCATGACCAGTTACGTCAGATCACACCTCAGATGGGAATCTGCCTCCTCGCATGTCTCTCATGACCACTCGGGATGTGATCTCTCATCTCCCTCCTTTGTGTGTAAGTAAACATCAACATAATACAGTCACCAATTAATAAACACATGAAGAGCCCTTTAACCAAAATACAAGAGACATTCTCAGCCTCTAAAGTGTAGTTTTATTTGCAGTTACTATGATGTATTTCACATTGGAAACATATTACTGCTAATTATTCTAGCAAATTACGTTGAAATGAAAGAAACTAGAAAGTATATTGGCATATAAATGAATTCCAATTCAATTCACACACTTTGTGCCCTCCTTTCACCCTCTTATTTATGGTTACACAGTTTACTAACAAACACATATCATGCCTGGTAGAGAAAGAATTATGTCGCGTTTTCTTCTTTTTTGTGCTGGATGAACACAACATGTCTTTGTGTGGTAAAATGGAAAAGTCTGAATGCAGCCATTTGTTATTCCTAACCTGCTGGGCATGGCCCGATCACGCTGGTAGGGCTAAAATTATTCAATTATTTCTGCAGACTTGAGAGAATCAGGTCCTGCTCTGCTGTGGGGTAAATTGATTGTGAGGGTTATTTCACAGGTGTAGGTCTGACGTGTGTTTAACATTGTACACGAGGTAAAAACTGCAAAAAAAAATGCACCCAAAGGAGACTTTCGAGACACAGGTGTAAGACAGGATTGTCTGCGTGTTGAACTGCTTAATACAACCAAATGTATTCATGATTCCTGGATATCTGAAACCGTAAAGGTGGTCTATCCGTGGGGCTCATGGACCCACACTGGCTTCCCCACTGCTGAAGCCACGCAGCCCCATCAAAACCACCCCCAATCTTGATCCCTCCTAATGCTCTTTGGTTGTGTGCGCACCTGAAAGTAGAGTTGTTCACTTGTGATTGAGTCATGTTGCTGCAGGTGTGAACGGGGGCCTAAGAGGTCAGCGGGGTCGGGGCAGTGAAAGCCACACAGTCAGTCTGTCAGTTTAAGCCCACCCTGACCCTCATCCCCCATAACACCTCAATTAGGCGGCTAGCTTGCTGCAATTAAAGCAGCCTTTGCCTCCTACCGGCTCTCTGTGACAGCCTGAGGAAGTGTTGGATTGATCCGGCCAATACGCTCAATCTGCTCAAGCACGCAGAGTATTTGTTTTTCTTTTTTCCTTGTTCACTTGTCTAAATATTATTTAGTTCCACCCTTGAGCCGGCTTTGTCAGCGGGGGACTTTGCTGGGCATGTTTTCACTCCCCATTTCTGATCGCTGAGTACTTCCAACTCTGGGTTTTTCTCCACATTATTCTGCTCTGTTCTATGCAACTCCAGTGTTGCGCTCAGTTGTACCCATCTGTTTCCCCAGTTGTTTCCATCCCTGCGCAATCAGCAGCCAGGACAGGATGACCCCTGACCCAATTCATGCGTTCACAGGCAGATGTCTTATTCTGTTCAGACCTCCGTCAGGCAACCAGAGGATGAAGCCGCTGGCAGTCATGCGATTTCATCCTCAGTGTAGTCTTCTGTTGTAAGTTAGCTGCCTGAATCCTCCCCAACAACCTTGGAGATTATCAGATAGCGCCGGCTCAAGGTCACGTTGAAAGGAGGGGGGTGCTGGCTCGGCCTCAGGAAGTGACCGTAAGCTACCCTGCCGCCGCCTGGTCCTCTGCCCGCACTTCGTAGTTTTTCACTCTGTCAACATCACGTGCATTTTGTCCTGATAAACATTATCCTTTCATATATATCAAGCCTGTTTGTCGTGTGGGACAGGCTGATTTGTCTTTGTCTTCCAGCTGTAAGCACTGACCTAGAAGCAGCAGCACCTCCATCTGCTGTTATTTGCAACCCGAGCCGCGCTCTCGGGCACAGCCAGGTAATTCAATGCTACTTCCTGTCCTCACCTTGTGCAAACAGGCAAGGCCGAAGAGGTACCATTTCAGGAGAGGTGGGGGAGGGGGAGGGGGAGGGGACAATTTTGTGTGTCACTGTCCGTGTTCTGTAATTATGCGCCGGGACAAACGGCTGGCTTCAAGGGGAAAACAAATGAGGTGAGCTTTAGAGCTTCTTGTTAAACCTGGCCTGATCCATCTTTGTGTGTGTGTGTGTGCGTGTGTACATGTTTGCACACCACCTGTGTGGGCTGGAAATGTGCCCTTTCTCTGAGAGCTGAGAAAACACGCGCTCTTCCTTCATGTATTTGTACTATACCCTGTTGTCAATAAAACAAGACTAAGCCATATATATGTATAAGCACAGTTCTGAAAACATCAGATTTTCATTTGAAAGTCATTTGGTATGTCAGACATACAAACAAAGAGGTTTTGCATGTTTTCAATTCTGCTTGTGAGAGCCTGGTTATCACTTTTAGTGAAAGAAAGTAATTTCCTGTACTGGAAATATTGCACTTTATGGGGTCGATCATCCCAAAGAAAAAACCCAATTTATTTGTTCATGAATTGTGCTAAAAATAAACTTTTCGATTGTATGCTAATTTTTCAGATTACCCCCGACACTGAACAATGCAGCTGCAAACACTGTAAGAATTGTAAATGTCAGTCTCATATTGAACTGGGACACACTCCAGTAAGTGCAATCACAATGTAATGATTTTCTGAGTCCAGCTGCTCTTTTTATGAAAAAATAGCAAAGCAAATGTTTGAAGCGCATTAAAAATGAACGATTCTTTACTTCTAGTGACTGATGATGTAAGTGGTCACCCAGCTTTCTGTTTTTGTACTTGAAGCATTTGTTTTTGCGGGGTTGTTGAAGGTAAGATTGATGACTCAATCCCGCTGACCTGAATATAGTAAACACTTGTGACATACTTTTTATGAAAGACATAGAATATTGGCTTTGTGAGGATGTTATACTTTATCTTGTCATTGTTTTTACCATCAAATACCAAGTTTGTAACCTCAATTGAACCCACTTATTTTGCACATTGTGAGATTAATGACTCACTAACATGTTACAATGATGAATAGATATTATCACCAACCTGATACAAATACTGGAAATCAAAAACAAAGTACTGGTAAGCATAGTCATTTGTCATCTCAACCGTGTGTTGACTTAATGTGACGTTAGGGACCGTTCAGAGTTGTTCTCAGAGGCAAAATGTTGTCCATGAGTAAATTTAGAGTCCGTGCACGATGATGAGTTGCATTTTTTTTTTTTTTTATCTCTAACACACCTCCATTACTGCAAGCCAGTTCTGTCTGTACAATCACACAATTATCAGCCTCAGCTTGATTCTCAGTGACTCAGTGAAAGCTTCCACATGAAGGGGGGGACTGCCTACAATGCTGTTGGAGCTGTGGTGCAGGATCTTGAGGTATGAAGGGAGCTATTGGCTGAGAGATACAAAATGTTCCCTTTAAGGGTTTTCCAGCACTTTATAGTCTGGGCAAGTAATGGAGATGTAAATCGATAAATCACGGGTGACGATCGCCTTTGGCTGCATCAGACAGAACTGAAGCCCCAAAAAGGAAACGTTATCTCAGACATCGCCTGCCAGTTCTGTTATTCATTCATCTGTTTTAGTCAAATGAATTATTAGACAGATAATCTGCATGAGGTGGCCTGTAGAATGGTGAGGCGTTGCAATGTTTCCTGCTTTCACTATACAGCAGGAGCAATGTATGTCCTTATCATGATTGGGAGGCTCGCTTCATACACAAGTGACGACACAATTTTTTGTTGGCCTCGTCTGTGTGTGAAAACGCACTAACTGCCCTGATGTTATACGCGTGGTTCTGTGGACCTTGGGACTTGCTTTCATTCTTCGTGGTGCTGCGATCTTTCCTCAGAGGGTCCATACAATTCCAAAGGCTCCACATAGTTGCTGCAGATTTGTTGGCTCCCCATCCATTATGTGAATCTCCTCTTCTAAATTGGATTGAGCACTGATGACTGTGGGGGCTGTTCAGGAAACCAGTCTGAGATGATTGGAGCTCTGTGCTGTGGGCCATTCACCGCGGTCATAAAAGGATGATCAGCAACAACGCTCAGAGGTGGTGTTGTTACATTTTAAACGGACCCTCAAGTGTTGCCAACGGGCCTGAAGTGTGCTAAGATAATCTCTCTCGCCCATCTCCACCTCCGACAGCAGCCTGAACCACTCGTACAAGACTGGAGATAGCAATCAGGGCAGATATAGATCCTGATGTTTATAGTTACTATTCCACTGATAGCTGATACCAATGCCGGATGTGAATGAATTCGAAATTCATCGAAATGAAAAATTCTATCTAATATTAATAATTGCTTTATAACTTGCCTGAGTTATTTATGAGTGAGTGGACCACCTTCGGATTTTATCTGTAAACGCAGGTGTAAGCTGAGTTACTGAAGGTGAGCACAGCAAAGTGTAATTTGTAAAATTGTCTAGAATTGTCTGATTGCACAATGCTATCCTGGTTGTCTATCCGAGCATGATTGGCCATGCAATTGATTTACTATGAAAAAAAGTGTTGTCACTGCAAAATTGGGACTGCAATTCTGTGTGGGAAAGAAGCGTAAAGCCTTAACTGCAGAGGCTGCTGTTGGACAGAAAGGCAGCATCTTCTTTGAGGCTGAAGTCAATGCTGCCAGCTTCGCACGCGGCGTTGTGCTACTTTTGTGTGCAGGCTGAAGCTTGCCATATGCACTCGATGTGACAGACAAACACCAGCACCTTCCATCGGCAGGCACCACTTCATTTGCTGTCAGCCGATCGCCGTCCGACGGACTGATATCTGCTTGAAACTGACTGTAAGCCGATACGCCGTTGCAGCTCATTGACGCCAAATCCTGACTCCATCATTTGAATGGAGAAGAAGAAACTAAGACTCATCGTCAAGCGGACTTTTTTAGGATGATAAAAAAAACATGAAACCTTAGCTTTTTGCTTTGTGTGGCATCCTGTGTTTTTTCAGACTATTCAGTACTTTGTGAAGAGAGCCGGTCATTCATGCACAACAACCACTTTCTTTGGTTGCTTTGGTGCTTTGGTTTCTTTGGTTGGATGACAAAGTATTTGCAACAGTTGTAGAGATGTGCCTGTTTTTTTATGGCCATTGAGTGTATGTGCTTGCATTGTAATAAAACCCCCACAGGACTGTGAGCGTACCTTCCCCTGTGCCTGTTGTCAGCTGGAATAAGCTCCAGCCCCGTATGACCTTACTGTAGGCAGAGCAGACGAGGAAAATGACTTGACGGATCGGGTTGCCGGTGGGAGAGATTTTCTGCTCCAGGATTTTTTTATTTTTTTTTTGTTGCATTGCACGATTGTGTCTGCTTTATTGCTGCTGCCGCTGCTGCTGCTGCTGCTGTTGTTAAGGTTCATGCCTTTTCTTTTTCTGGTTGAACAGAGCGGCTTCGAGCGACCAGACAGGAAGATGGACGAGCTGCAGGACGTACAGCTGACTGAGATCAAGCCGCTGCTGACCAATAAGGTGAGTCGCGGTGGGAGCGAGACAGTGACGAGCTACTCAGGCAACAGGCGAGATGCTGCGCATCTGAAAACATCTGTGTCACCTCCCACGTTAAGTGAAACAGATGTGCAGCGTGCTCCGTAAGCGAATGAGCCGTATACGTCGGGTAATACAACAGGCATGCAGACTCTGCAACCCCGTTTGTCAAAGTGAATTATTTATATCAGCTCAACTGTTGAAAGGAATGAGAAAAAGAGGGGGGAAAAAAGTGAGGGAGCGAGTACGCAGAAAAATAGAGGTTGCAGACGGATCGAAGAGAGAGAGAGAAGCGAAAGGGGGGGGGGTGTAATGCAAGAGAGTCAGAGAAAACAGTCCAACAAGGAGGGAGGCAGATCAAAAGAGGAGCTGCAAGAAGCTCATCTCCTTTCTTTCTGGGAGCTTGAAAGATTTTAGCTCGCGAGTGACGGCGAAAGCAGAAGGGAGGCAAAAAAAAAAAGAAAAATACAACCACACCAAAACAGCGGATCAAAGCACTGCTCCCATCCTCCTCTGGCCTCCTCCTCCTCTTCCTCCTCTTCCCCTCAGCTTCATCCCAGCCGCTGATTAACTGATTAGAAAGAGGGCGAGTTTGCGGAGAAGCAGGAGTGTTTGTTTTCTCCCTGGGCAACAGCCACCGACGAAGAGGCGGGTGAACGCCTCCGAGGAGGGGGGAGTGGGGATGTGAGGGGGTCTGGGGCTGGGGGGGGGGTTCGCATCACGTCAGTGGCGAGAGGGAGATTGTTTCTCCTACTCCGGCTGCGAGTCACTTAAGGTAAATGTCTTTTATCTGCGAAGAAGCAGTGTGAGGAGGATAAAAGCTTCAGGAAAATCATGACGACTGAACGAGACTGACCTCTCACTCCACCTAGTGGCCGGCTCATTACTAAGACAACCCAGTCCTGAGAGACGCCACCGCCGACGCCACCGCCGACGCCACCGCCGACGCCATCGCCGTCACTCTGATGACAGAACTTCCGCTGTTAAATTTGATCCCGCGAGGAGTTGAAGGAAGCATCACACACGTTTTCATGATTCAAAATCCTGCAAGCTCAGAGGAGGAGCGCCAGTCGTAACCATAACAACAGTGCTGACCGATGAGATATAATTAGCAAATGTATATGATTACATGTCTCTTCAGTGAAAGCAGAGCATACTAATGAGGAGGAGAGGAGGAACAATCTATAATTAGTTTCTATTGAGAGCAACAGTTGGGCACAACAGCTAATCATCCAACGATGAGCCAAAACAAAATGTTCTCATCTTTTACAGACAAAGCAAAGAGTGTTGATGACCATGTCTGCTTCTCGCTGTTAAGTAGAAATCAGTGAGATTCAGACAAGCTTCAGACCGGACAACAGAACGCATCAAGTGTGACGACCGCGGACCACTTGTTATCATGTATCAAATAAGTGATAGTATTAAGGATGTCTAATCTGTGGGCGTCTCTAATCACCACTTGCAGAACTCAAAGTAGACAATCAGTTTTTATTCCAACTTGCTGTGTTTCTCATCCATCTCTTTAATGTGGGTCTGTTAGTGATGCTAACTGTGAGAAACAAGTAACTGAACTTATAAAGAGTCCAGCGTCAGTCTGATGAGTGCTTGATTTCTGTTGATCTGTTGACTCCGTGTCGTGAAGATGTTTCGA
>JAUESE010000080.1:4036162-4047117 GCA_032274725.1 Malacoctenus triangulatus
CGCAGGAAATCTGGCAACACGCTGGCTGTAATTAAGCAGCTGGTTGTCCGCCATTTTGCCGTATTGTTTTTTTTTTTTAAATATAGCTTTTACTAAAAATCCTACATATAGCACCTTTAATAATAGCTAAAATCCTTCAAGACCTAATAAGTTCCATATTTATGAGCGCATTATTACAAATTATCTGATATTATTCACTTTGGAATGATTATTTCCACTTTCATTACATGTATATTATCTATATCATGCACCTTCTGATCTTTGCTTTGGAATTCTGCTTATTCTCCTTGTTCTGCTCATCACAGCTTGCACATTTCTTCCACTCCTGAGTCTAATATTGAACTTTATCCTCCAAAAAAAACAACAAAGAAATATGTTTTGTGTTTATTAGTTTGTGTTTGTAACCGCCTGCTCCGTGTGCGGTCCGTCTCCGTAGGCTGCCACTCTCTGTCTGTCCTGAGGAGAACCAACTCACCCTACCTGGATGGTGTGAAGCACTATCGTATCTCCCAGCTGCACAACGGCTGGGTCCACATCTCCCCTCAACTCACCTTCCCCTCCCTGCACCAGCTGGTGGAACACTACTCAGGTTTGTGATTTCCTCCCCTCGCCCTGCGAAATGCATAAAAGTGGGTCTCTTAATGGACGCCTCCTTCTACAGAGACCGCCGATGGACTGTGCAGTCGGCTGGAAGCGCCGTGCTTCATCCAGGGTTTGGAAGACGCGGCAGAAATCCGTCCCGTTCCCACAACCATCCGCAGACCGACCATCAACTGGAGGGACATCAGCAGGTACGCCGGCCCCTCCCATTCTTGTTTTCGCTCACCACAATATGTCACCCTACGAGCTGGTGAGGCGCTGCACATGAGCACCTGCGTGGGCCCCGTGTCAAAGGCAGGATGATGATTCTCAGGTCTGGCTGATGAAGGAAGGTGTTGATTCACCTCCACAGTGAGGTGTGATTCAGAACTGAGTAGAAGAGTAAATAACACACAGAGAAATGCCAACAGAGAAGAGTGTGATTGCACTGAATGTGTGCCAGGTTTGATGATGTGTAACACAATCACTTCTTTTAATTTAATCACCGTCTCCGCTCCTGTGTTTTCCTTTATCAGGTCTGTGATCCTGAAGAGGCAGCGAACAGAGTCCGACAACTGTCTGGTGAGCGAGGGGCTGAGGGAGGCCATCAGCTCCTACCTCCAAATGACGGAGACAGACGACTGCTGCTGGGACACCTGAGAGCCCGAGTGCAGGACCGAGGGGATGAATTCAGGCAGGTGGAGAGGAAGGCAGACTCTGTCCAACTGCAGGAGGAGGCCATCTGCCGTTGCTGAAGCAGTCCTGCTGGTACTGCCCTGCAAGAGCCAGCAGGCAGAGACGCTGCGGGTGTGACACGGCAGAGGGACAATGTGTGGCAAACAGTGGAGCCGTGGCCTGTGTGGACCACATTCCAATGAGTTCTTTTAATCTATATGGCCAGTGTGGACTGGTGACTTGTCCAGGGTGGGTCACGCTGTCACCCAATGTGAGCTGGGAACCGAACCCCAGCGACCCCATGAGCCGTGGAAGGAAATATGGTCCCGAAGAGGAATAAATCAGTCAGATTCATTTGCTCTTGAACCCTCAGATTGTCTCAGTGGTGAAAAATGTCCCTAAAGCTGTTTGGTTTAAATCACAAATATAGGTGTATTTCCAATATTTGGACAGGAAAGTGGTACAGAAGTTCTTGGCTGCACACTTTACAACTGGACAAATAAAGACACTTGGAGTTTGACTAACCTTCACAGCATTCAGATGTCAACCACTCGGTGGCTCCTTAAAACAAAGCATCATTACATTAGTGGGCTTTTTAGCACAATGGATACACACACATCAATCTAAGCCCACTCCCATCCACAAACACACACTTGCTTGGAAGACGCACACACATGCACATGCACACACACACTCATACACCAACTTGTCAACTTGTGTGGTTTACTGTGATAAGTGAGTGGATGGCCTGAGTAAGATGTCCAACATGAGCCATAATGTCTCGTGGTAAGGTAAACACAAGTTATAAAACACGTGTAAAAAATAGTGTTCAATTTGTCAAGTTCAATAAAAAGGTGAGACTTGTGTGACTGTTTAATGCCTCGTGATATTTTCAATGATCAAATCAGTTAAGATCTTTTTTTTTCTTTACGGTGGAAAATGAGTGCAAGAAAAAAAACATTACACACGGATTGTAGCTATGCATCCTGGGTGTTTGCTATCAGTGAAATGTGATTGGTTGCCCGTTGACAATGACGTTGGCTGGGTAAGCGGTGTGACACACATATATACACTTTAACAAAGGCAAAAAGCGTGCAGGCTGTAATTTTTATATAGTGGAGTGATCATCTGGGAGGCGAGAGCAGGGAGAGTTTGCTGGTCTGCCAGCAGATGCCGCTTAATTACCTCCAATAATTCATCAAAGCCTTTCACTTCCTGCCCGAGCAGCTCAGTCCAGGAAGAAGAAATAATGGCGACGCTTCTGGGGTCCGAGTCCCCTTTTAAAGGAGGAAAACGGAGGCATTGCAACGGCAATATCGTCTCAAAATTCACGGCCAGCAAGATTACTGGCAAGAGTTTCAGCCGAGGGACGCAGGTGAGAAAAGCGGCGTCGGTTCGGACGGCTGAGACGTGTGAAAGTTGCTCGGTGAGACCAGGGATTTGCGCTCGGAAGCTAGGCCGAAAAGCGAGACGTTGTCCTGGAGACTCAGCTGGAGATGTAGTCGCTCCGAGGAGCTGTGGCTCCGCGGCTAGTTTGATCGTTATTAGCTGGTTTGAAGCGAAAATAACGCATGTAGTTAAAGCTTGTCCGTCGGGAGTATTAAATTTCCCACTGACACGCTCAAATACCGTTGTGACAATAGCAAAATATGTGAGGAAAGCTCCGCTGCAAGTAGCTCTTTTGTTGTTAGCTCCATGTTAGCTTAGCATTCGAGGCCAGGTTGGAGGCGGATTAAAAAAAGCTCGAAACTGCAGTTTGTTGGACTGCATTTTTCCTGTCCGTAACAACTGGACCGGTGTCAGAAGTTAGACCGTGCGTTTTTATTTTTCAAGTGCAAAAGTACTCGAGTGTGTGCTTTATAATCAGGGTCGTTTGCTGGTGTTAGCTGACGGTGTAGCGCCTGCTAGCTAAGCCAGCTGAACAGCTCAGGTGATTACGTAACGACACAGTAACCACAATAAATATCGTCTCCATAAATGGAGACTACTCAACAGCTGTCTGTGCACGTTAACGTTTGCACGGTTACTTTGAATGTATACAAACACTTTATTTACACAACACGTGTAACTTCCAGGCAGCGCAATCATACGGTTCGAGTCGGACTTCGTACCAATGATAGTTTACATTCGTGTGTGATTCAGTCCACCTCCCTTCCCAACTGAAAATACATTTAATCCTTCAGTTCATTTCATCGAGTTGTAATTAACTTGTTTATTTCAGCGTTGTCCCTTGTATCCAAATCGATCAAATGTATTTCCAATGTGCGTGTGAGCAGTGGCGTGGCCATGTTGACCCTGCTGTACACAGCAGGACCACAGACGGACACAGTCAATAGTCCCTCAGCCTCATGTACGATCTCTGCTCAGATTCTACTGACAAAAGCAGATTCAGATAAGTCGTCAGAGGACACTCATAAACAGCTACAGTTTGAGTCGCTTTCTAAACACTGGTGGACCCATCAGTGCTGCTCATAGATCATGTCTCTTTTCTCACGAGAGTAATCAACAAACAGTCTCAGAAGATTAGGCATTCAGCTGCGATGAGTGTGAGTTGACACACAGCGGAGAGTTTTAGTTTAGCAAATGTCACAGGGCTCTGAAACTAGTTCTGGCATGTTGTTGTTTGCTCTCTGTGTTTTCTGTTCTTTTGATCTAACTCAATAACAAAGATAATGAGACTCATCATTTTCAGATAAAAAATTGGATTTTATCCATATTTTCTCATTTAAAAAAATGTAGAAAATGTTAAGTTTCAGTAGTTTACTGCACGTTCATCTCAGAAGATCTTAAAAGAAACAGTTGTTGACATCTTGCACAGCAAGGACCGTCACCACAACAGATGTTTTCATCATCTGCTGACCAACATATGTTTGTATGCAAACGTCGCTTATTGTCACAGTAAAAGTTCCACTCCACGAGTGTTGGCTCCACATAAAAAGAGCAGAACACAGCACATGTGTGCTGACATCACTGTTCTGGCATCCAGTCTACTGCAGGGTGAGATTAAAGATCCAGCAACACCCAAGTACTCACAATACATTTATTTTTACAAGCTATACGAGAGGCAAGTTAGGCCAGTCGTGTCTTGTGACATTTGTGGCTTTTTACAAAGGTGATTAGTGAACTTTCCAAGTGTTCGTAGGTTTTAAAGTGGCCTCTGAATGTGTGTTGCAGCTTCCAGGAGGTTTGCTCCAGGAGAGAGATAAACGTGCCAAATGGCACAGCATCCCCACTCTGCTGCAGAAGCTCTATGAGAGCAGCCATCCGAACAGTGACCTGTCCCAAGCACACAGCTTTCTTAAGGTAAGCTCAAAGCCTCAGTTCACCCAGCCACATTGAGACTGTGGAGTTGCTCGTTTTAGCCAACAGTCACTGTGCGTGTTGCTTGAGTTGTGAATGATAGTAATTACAAGTGAATGTGGGTTTTTTTTTGTTTTTGTCAGGTATTATCATCCCAACTGTCGATGGAGGCCATGTCCTTTGTGACAGAGGACAGAAAGACCGCTCAGGAATCCACCTTCCCCAACACGTACACCTTTGACCTCTTTGGTGGGGTCGATGTGAGTCTTACATTCCTCATGGTTAAAGCTCTGTTATTGTTTGACTAAGGGTCGCTGGTGTGTCCTCTTTAGAAAATCCACTGTGTGTTCCCACTGAGATGCTGTGGAAATAGAACGAGTGTTGTTGTAACATACAGTTGGTGACTCACTTTCTCACTTTTTCTTGTGGACTGAAGCTGCTCGTGGAGATCCTGATGAGACCCACATTAACTATGCAGAAGAAAAAACCCAAAAGTAAGACTGAATCTCTTCACATGAGAAGATGGTTGACATATTATCTCCTATACTTAAATCCCATCCGTCGTTCTTCCCCCACAGTGAATGATGACCTGGTCAAAGACTGCCTTAGTGTTCTCTACAACTGTTGTATTTGTGTAAGTATTCTATCACACGTTTCTCATCCAAAGGCCAGCGATGCATCATGCCTCCTTTCAATTCAGCTTGTGTGCCTAACAAGACACAGTTTCCCTTTAGTCTGCCTGTGGAGGGAGCTACTTCAGTGACGATGTTCAATTCCTTCTTTCCCTCCACAGACGGAGGGCGTCACAAAGAGCCTGGCTGCGAGGGACGACTTTGTTCTCTTTCTTTTCACTCTGATGACAAACAAAAAGACCTTCCTCCAGACTGCGACCCTCATTGAGGATATTCTGGGAGTGAAAAAGGTCAGTCGGACCTCTGCATGTGACCACTTATTAGTCAAACTCACAAGCTTTCTGTATCTCTCTCTCTTTCAAAAACATACTGACACTGAGTCCTTTGTTTTCATCTGTGATTTATTTTTCTAATTGCTGTTTATGGTTCATACAGTTTATCTGTTATCTGCATGCTGACAAGTTTAATGCTCCAGGTGTTTGCAGCTTTATACCCTGAGCCTAAAATCCTGCTGTGTGCAGATTAAGCTTCCCTTGGAACTTTTTGAATAGGTTTGTGTACCAAACACTTAGTATGATATTACTATATCACCATATATATTTAAATTGTATTTATTATTAAGGGTGATGATCTACCACAAAAAGTGTTTTATCTTTTTTTTTTTGGCTCTATTCACACATAATTATTTGCTGTTGACTCAAATTGACAAAATAATCAAATTAAAGTCCATGTTTCTTTGTGTCTAGTTGCTTCTGCACTTCATCACTCTGCATCTGTTTGTGTTCTCCAGGAAATGATCCACTTAGAGGGCATCCCCAACCTGTCAGGTCTGGTCCAAAGCTTCGACCAGCAACAGCTGGCCAACTTCTGTCGCATCCTGTCCGTCACCATCTCAGAGCCAGACGTGGGAAACGACGACAAGCACACTCTGCTCGCTAAAAATGCGCAGCAGAAACGCAACGCGAGCCCCTCGCGGGCAGAGGTCAATCAGGGTAGGTCGGCTTCGGAGTTTGAAACCAATCGAACGCGTAACAAACGTTGTGAGAGAAACCACAGCTCAGACGTGCTCCTTCCAACAGTCACCCTGCTGAACATCCCTGGTTTCATCGAGCGCCTGTGCAAGCTGGCCACCAGGAAGGTGTCTGAAGCCACCGGGGCGAACTTCCTGCAGGAGCTGGAGGACTGGTACACGTGGCTGGACAACGCTCTGGTGCTGGATGCGCTCATGCAGATGGCCACCGAGGAGGCCGAGCAAAGCAGTACAGAGTCGTCAGACGAGAGCTCCCTGTCCACCAGCCCCATGAGACATCGACTCCCCCAGTCCATGAAGATTGTCCACGAGATCATGTACAAAGTGGAGGTGCTCTATGTGCTCTGTGTCCTGCTCATGGGCCGACAGAGGAACCAGGTACTCGCTCACACGCCGTGAACAGTGGTGTTCAGTTTTAGTCCGTTTCCTCCCCCACTGACGCCTGTTTTCTGTCTCTTCAGGTTCACAAGATGCTGGCCGAGTTCCGTCTCATTCCAGGACTCAATAACTTGTTTGACAAGCTGATTTGGAGGAAATACACAACATCCAATCACGTGGTACACGGCCAAAACGAAAACTGCGACTGCAGTCCAGTATGAATCCTTCAAACCAGCATTTTAGAGAAATGCCTGAGCAAAAGGGATGATTTTTGACTGTAAATAACATCATTAACACTCTTTATTCTGATCATTCAGGAAATTTCCTTCAAAATCCAGTTTCTGCGGTTACTTCAGAGCTTTAGCGACCACCACGAGTGAGTCTAAATTGATTCAGTGACTTTTTGCATGATTTTACCTTTTATAATTATGTTTAACATGCTTTTCAACCCGCTTTCTGTCTTTCAGAAACAAGTATCTCCTCCTCAATAGCCAGGAGCTGAATGAACTGAGTGCCATATCCATGAAGGCCAACATCCCGGAGGTGGAAGCGCTTGTGAACACAGACCGAAGCCTCGTGTGTGACGGGAAGAAGGGCCTCCTCACACGCCTCCTCACGGTCATGAAGAGGGAGCCCCCAGACTCATCTTTCAGGTGAGCGTCGCGGAGAGACGAAAATGATAGCCCTGAAGTGAAAATCACTGTCCATTGTGTTTGCGCATGATGGTGTCTGATGTGTTTCTGAGTCCTGCCTCATTATTTCTGCCTTTTGCCGTGTTTAATAGATTCTGGCAGGCGAGAGCAGTGGAGAGTTTCCTCAGAGGAGCGACGTCGTATGCAGACCAAATGTTCCTGCTGAAGAGGGGGTTACTCGAGGTGAGACTGCAGGATTTCTTATCGCTCATGAATGTAATTTAAAGTTGTGACTTGAGTGAAACTTGAACTTTTTCCTGTTTCCATCCCCTCACAGCACATCCTGTTCTGCATCATCGACAGCGGTTGCACGTCTCGGGACGTCCTTCAGAGCTACTTCGATCTCCTCGGAGAGCTCATGAAGTTCAACATTGATGCCTTCAAAAGATTCAACAAATACGTCAGCACTCCTGAAAAGGTACATTTGTAAATAACATCTCCAAGTGTGTCACCATTTTTGCTTCACATCTTAAACAAATGTGGCTGAAGTGAAAACATTTTTTATTTGTAATATTTTTTTCTTATTTTTTCCCCCCAGTTTCAAACCTTCCTGACGCAGATCAACAGCTCTCTGGTGGACTCCAACATGCTGGTGCGCTGCATCGTGTTGTCACTGGACCGCTTTGAGAGCCAGACTGAGGACGTCAAAGGTGAACGAGAGTGTTAACTCACTCATGAAAGAACCTTCAAAGGAGGGACTGAAATACTCTGACCAGATCTGTCCAGTTTTGGCTCAAAAGAGACTAATCATTATTTTTCAAAGCCCAAAATTTTATTTCTGTAAATCAATCCTTTGTTAAATGTTTATCGGCAATAAGAAATGTTGTGATCGAGGCGATGAGTCATACATGTTTCTATCTAAAGTCTGCCTGATGACTCTCTGATGTGACCAAAGCTGCATTTGTCTCACGAGCTCTGAAGAGGAGAAATCGTTTTAACTCAGAAAACCTGATCAGTGAGGTCAGGCTTAGAATAATTTGTTGTTTCACGTCCATGTTTGTTTGTTTCTTGCTGCAGTGGTGGAGGTGCTCTCAGAGTGCCGCTTGCTCTCCTACATGGCTCGTGTTGAGAACAGGCTGTCGTTCCTCTTTCGACTGATCAACATCATCAACGTGCAGACGCTCACACAGGTCTCGCTTCATTTTTACCTGATGCTTTTCTAAATAACATTTTTTTTTCATGTAAATTACAAAAAAGTCTTTGGATTTGAACCTGATCCAATGTCAGAAGCTGTTTGTATTCGGGATGAATGTTGTTTTGTCACTGAGGTGTCGCGACACGTTTTTCCCCCGCAGGAGAACGTGAGCTGTCTGAACACCAGCCTGGTGATCCTGATGCTGGCCAGAAGAAAGGCCAAGCTGCCCTTCTACCTCAACGTCCTGCGGGAGAAGGAGTATACCGAGAAGTACCCGGGCTGCCTGCTCAACAACTTCCACAACCTACTGCGCTTCTGGCAGCGCCACTACCTCAACAAGGACAAAGACAGCACCTGCTTGGAGAACGTAAGCAGCTCCCCCTCCTGCCCACACACGGTCATAGCTTCATGGAACATGTCGATTGATCAGAAAAGGGAAACCTCCTCTTAGTGTTTGCTGATTTGAATCCTAAACTTTAAGCGCAGCATTACAGTGTAACGACACTCGGGTAGCATTCGCCTAAATAAGTGACTTTTATATTCTTGGAGCTCCATTTGAGTCGTGAGCCACATTATTAAATCTTTCGTTGCAGCAGCCTGTTGTAGGTTACAAACTGTTTGTGTCGCATGAATTTACAGCATTCAAAACGAGTCTTATGTGAAAGGACAACACCTTAAACCACCTAAATCACTGTATAGCTCATTTTTTTCTTAATTTCAAAAGAAAGCAGGCAGTAATGTATTTAATAATTGCAGTTTAGCTGTATACATTCAACAAGCGATCCATGAATTAATATTTCTGTTGCATCTGGGTTTTATAAAGCATCGGCTCTGTCAGCCATGTTGTTTTTCACGTGGCCTGTGCTGATGTTTTGGGTGGTTTTACTGCCTCCCAGTGGCTGAAACCACCAACTGCAGCAGCCACATCAAACTGTTTCGTAGCTGTTCACACAATCAAAACGACTCGTATCGTTTATGATCTCACTGGTCTGCTGTCCAGTCATGTCCTGTCCTCACCTGAGGTTGTGCTCCGTGTCCCCTCAGAGCTCCTGCATCCCCTTCAGCTACTGGAAGGAGACGGTGTCAGTGCTGCTGGGCTCAGACAGGACTTCTCTGTGTGCCATAGCCAGCTACATCGACGAGCCCTACATGGACCTAGACGGAGACCTGCTGGAGGATTGACCTCCAGCGCGCGTGCACGTGTTGCACCGGGGGCCAGGGCGGGCCGGGCCGCTGCAGGGAGCACGGACACCTAAAGCCGGTGATGGCTCCCGCTAGCTGAGCTCGGCTAGCGGCAAAAACATGGATGCAAAGACCCGCCCGTCCACCGCCTGTCTGTACCTTTCGCATGGAGTTTGTCACCACGGAGACGAGCAGGGCGGGCCGTGGTCCCCTCAGCAGGAGGAGAGCTCGTATGCCCACCCCACATTGGCCACAAACGACTATCAAAGGACCTTGAGAAAAAGAGAAAAAAAAGCCCCCCCCCCTGCATTGGTTGTTTGCTTTAGGTGAAATTCAAATAGAGCCTTTTATAAAACCTATACAAAATTCTATGAAAAATATGTATGATTGAAGAAATTCTATGTAGAGACAAAACAGCCCAACGGTTTTCACATGAACTGGGTTTGGAAACGACCACAGCTGGGAGGGGTGTCCCAGGGCTGCCAGGAGTCACCAGCGTCACTCACACTACCTTCACACTCTCTGCTGACTCCACTACCTGACCTGTGGGGGGAGGGGGCGTCGGACCCTCTTAACTGAGTGTTTCCCCCCCCCCTTCCTTTCAGTCCGCCTGTGGCTCTGTATTTTATGAGGCGGCTGTCGTTGATTGGTGCTTTCTGGCTCTACTCGGCACATCTTAGGTGGCTTGAGGGGCCGGCCGACGTGCTAACATATCGCACGGGGTTCCCCTCACCTGCAACAAACAACATTCTGTTGTGGCTTCAGAAGCTTCACCCAGGGACTTCTCTTTCTTTCTTTTTTTCCTGCGAGATCTTTGTCGGGTTTGTTTTGAGTTTGGTTGGAAGCGATGGCTTTTAGTTGTGGACAAACTGTAGAATAAAACCTTGCACATACCGTTTTTATTGCTCATCATATTGCTACACATTTGTTCATTTCAAAAAAAAAAAAACATCTTCATCCTGTATTGTGAGAGATGCTTTGGGTAGAGAATAAACTATGCAGGTGTTAGTGAAAGGACATTTGTTTCATCCCACACCGTTTTTTTTTTTTGTTTCTTTTCTTTTCTGTTGTTCTTTTCTTTTGTGACTCAGCCTTCAGCCAAACGTCGTCCGCTCCGTTCTTCGGTAACTTCGGCATTTCTCAACGTCTTGGAAGTACAAGCTGAGAATGACAATCTTTCTCCGGGGGGGGAGGGGGGGGCACTGCCGGCCCGGGCCGGAGCAGAGCAGAGCGGAAGGTCTGAGCGGAGAACTCGGTGTCTTAAACTGAACAGTTGAAGTACAACAGATTCAGCTACCTCATACTTTGTCCCGACGCCGTGCGGATCGAACCACTTCTACATGTACAGATTT
>JAUESE010000080.1:4119858-4132371 GCA_032274725.1 Malacoctenus triangulatus
GACCTTGCTTCATTTCCTTTTGGTTAAAATATTTCCACATCTGTAATGCTTGGGTGCGTTTCAAGAGTTAAACTCATTTCACAACAGAAAACCTAATTTACATTTGTGAGCTGTGCAGTGAGGAAGTTATCATTCTGTCCTCTTTCATATTAACATTGTTAACATTGTCATGTTACCTTGTAAGATGGGTGTTTGAGCCTGTTTCCACAATCTGGAGGAGGAGATGTTTGGACCTGGTGGAATATCTGATCTCTCGTCTTAAAGAGCGACGGTTCAAGAGACGCTCAAACAGCAAATCAGAAGCTCTATCCAGACTACAGCTGACAAACTTTTCTCAGAGCTGGAGAAACGTGGGTAGTTTGCAAGAAGATCTCATTCCCAGTTCAACAGCAAAGGGCCGATGAGGTGGAAAGGATGACTGTTTGAGGATGCATAGCGAACATCTATCGATCCCTCTGATACAGAGAGCACAGACAGACGGTGCTTTTTGTTTGCGAGACCTGAGTCACCAAGTGAAGCTGCCTGGTAATTTGAGGAAGGACACGACAGCTGACCTGAGCGGGACTGAGGCGAGCTGCATCATCACACCCCAACAAGACTTTCTACTGATCTGGTCGTCACACTGAAGCAGTCAGGCCAAAGAAAAGGGAAGTCAAGGGCCTGGATATTGCCTGCACCTGTAACCCCCCACACACACCCCAGGAGGACTAAAGGCTTCCCTGGGGAGGAGCTGCTCGAAATACACGACTCTTACACTGGGCTACCGACTCAAAAACAGGAAATAAGAGAGAAATGTTTCTGCTGGCTGTGTAACGCTCGCCTCAAGGCTTCATTACAGTACAGAGGAGCAGTGAATTAGAAGTGAACAGGTTCCCTGCTTTCACCCAGTGTGATCTGTGATCGACCCTGAGGAAGAGGGTCAGATCTGAAGGAACGAACCAACAATGGTTCTACTATGTCCAGAGGTGGTGTGTGTGTGTGTGTGTGTGTGTGTGTGTGTGTGTGTGTGTGTGTGTGTGTGTGTGTGTTTCTGTGTTAATCGCTGAAAACCTTTAGAACAGATCCACACTCAAACGCCTTTTATTTCTAATAACATCTGAACTCACAGAGGCGTCGTGCTGTTGCTCATGTTTTTTTTACACTCACCATTTTACGTTTTTTTTTTTTCCTCCAGATTATTTTTATTAATCAATTCACTATTTGTCACCGGTAAGTGTGGCAGCTGCTAACAAGCTACCGCTGGGTGCCAGTGCCATGCAGAGGAATCTGCCTGTGCAGAACAATTTCATTGTTATCCCTGCAACAGTGGAAAGTACAATTCAATGTTCGGTGAATCTCTCTAATAAGGACGGCCCAAAAAAAAAAACCAAGCGTTGAACAAAACACTGAGAGGAAAAAAAAACAAAAAACGCTGTTATTGTTTTGTTGACTGTATCAACAACAGATAAATAACAGATTGGGGTGAAATGGGAAAAATAATCAGGACCACAAAGGATCTTTCTCATTCTGTGTGAGCGTCCTTTATGGAAGTGTTGCTGTCAGTATGTGGAAAGGTTCACTGGTTTCCTTATGAGGGCCAAACAAATCTGTTGTTATTACTGATCCAGCAATGGTGTAAGATAAACCGGTTGATGATGAGTCAAGAATGCAGGTACGAGGACTTTCTTTGTGTTCAGACCTCCTTTGATGAGTCGATGAACAGGATTCTCGCCCGGCCAATAGCAGAGGGAACAAACAGCAGTCTGGTTACACCTCTGAATGTTGTGTTTTTTTTTTTAAGGCTCATTCGTGGTTTGAAAGAAAAAAAAAAAAGATGTGAAATGTTCCCTCATTGTTCGTCTTTTGTGTTTGCCGTTTGCTACATTTGCGCCGAACCCTTTTGAGAATCATCGTCGAGGAAAACAAACATTTAAAGCACAAAATGCACTAGTTGGTCGTTGTTATTGACAGAAAGGATTTTAATTGAAGTTATTGTATTTTTTTGGAATATAAAATTAAATTTGACCTAAAAAAAAAAAGAAGAAAACAGCAAAAGAAGAAGCAAATCAATGTCCTTCCTTTGAGTCCTCATACAATTCATTTCCAGGCCTGGTGCTGAACAAACAACGGGGCTCGGCTGCTTGGTGAGTATTCAGTTTATTCTGTAAAGATTCAGAAGTGTAGAAAGGATGATACAACAGTGCTTTATGATCAGACTATTTCATAAAAGTTTTTAAAGTGATCATAACACCGTAAGTCCAGATTCCATTTACCTCAAACCAAAATAAATTTGTAACATTCGACACAAGTGCATACACTGCTGGTAGGAGATCAACCTCCAATTTCACTTTGGATGGTATAGCACCGTTCTTAGCTATTAGCAGCTTGACAAAGATGCAGCTTAGTAGGATTCATGTAGTGACTGTATGTTTATATAAACACAAGAAAATTCAGAGGAGAGGAAAGACCTCCTCATTTGGCTCTCTAGCTAGCACAATATCTCACTCTGTCAGTGTCTTGGGATCGAATTGGTAATTTCGCTTTGAACAACATTTCGCCAGTAACAATATTTGATACGATTACAGCTTAAAGTTAAACATCTCCAAGTGTACAGAAAGCAGCACAAGATTTTTTTCACAGATATAGACCAACAGTGACCATCAATGCACTGGCATGTTTTTTTTTTCTTCTTCTTCTTTTTTTTTTTTTCATCTGGACAGCACAGTAGCTGGAAAGCAAGGTGATGGACAGACAGGTCATATAAACACATGGACAGAGCTGAGTAAGGCAACGTTAGCGTGACAGGCTTCTCTCTGTTCAGTTTGCAGGGCAGTGTAGTGTATTGATCTCGACGGAGCCGTCAATACCTTTACTGTGGAGCGGTGTGACTTGTTTTTTTTTTTTGTTGTATTTTTTTTTCTCGTTGTAGCATTGCTGTCTTCATTAGTGCATTGTATATAGTCTCTTGCGTGTAGCTGAACTGCAAAGTGATCACCAACATTTATACAGATCTAAATAAAACATGTCTGATTGCATCTGGACTTACAGTGACTATAGAAGAGTAAATAGGATTGAAAAAACCCAATAACGGAAAAAAGTAAATTCAAGGCAGTGCTGAAGTACTGGTTGCTAAAAAAGTAAAAAATATCACAAAGCCAACAATAACATTTCCTTGACACATCTTTTTGTTTGTCCAGTCAGTACAAACCCTCTTTTATAGTGCAGTTTCAATCATATATATATATATTTCTCCCTCTGACCCAAAAACAATATCTCTCGGCCCTCTCCTACCCTATCTTCGCTCATTCAAGTCAGTTTTCCAGTCAGTGTGCGTCGTTTCTTTCTTTTCTTTGATCCCTCGTACTGACCTCATTGTGCACCCTCCCCACACAACCACAAAGAAGCATGAAAGGCTTAAACATCACAGGACTCAAAGGTGAGAAGTTATTTCTTTTGACGATGGCAGGAAGTGATGGCAGATGGAAGAAGAGGAGGAGGAGGCGGAGGAGGACAAGGAGGAGGAGGAGGAAGAGGAGGAGGAGGAGGAGGGGTGGGGGGTATTCACAGTTACAGTCAGAGTCCAACGGTCCAGCTACAATCACATCTGCTGTCATTATGAACACTCCGCTTTTTTTTTTTTCGTCTTCTTCTTCTGTTTTTTCGCTCTTTCCAAACTACGGCCAGGGGAGCCGTCCTCCGGCGGGGGCCGTCCTCTGGCGGGGGCCGTCCTCCGGCGGGGCCGGGCCTCCTTCGTCACACCTCCAGCAGCTCCATTCTCAGGCGATCCCTGTCGGTGACACACGGGCAGACACAGCAGACACAGACTGTGAGGGGACGGCTGCCAAGCTCCGCTCCTTCTCTCATTTTATCACTGTATTTGTAACCAAAGTACTATCAGGGTGGTAAAAAAAAAAGAAAGAAGAAGAAAAGACGCCTATGCACGGGTTATCTTGCCCCTTGGAAATCCATCTCCCCAAAAACAATCGTCATGATTTATTCATATATATTAGCATGCGCGCCCAATCTATAATTCACCAGAGCAGGCTTCTACTTAGCTAAAAATAGCTGCTTAAACACAGACCTTTGATTGCCTGAATAAACTGCTCAGCATGAGTACCTGTACGCACGGCTCCTCTTACCTTTCTACTGTACATCACGCAGCAACATTACAAACAACAAGCTGTCATGCTTTCATCACCCCGGCCGGCTCCTATTGTGTTTTTTCTTCCCTGACTGATAAACGGCACAAAAAGAGTGTAAACTCTTCCCCATCTGCTCGCGTCAGCATGGTTGGGACTCCAGTACCTGGCTTGATTGGCATCCGTCGATTGTTCAATGAGCGACTGACTCGCCACTGGCTGCTGGTGGTCCTCCGCCCTCTCCGACCAGGGGTCCTGCAAGGCCCCCGGCGGCGCCGAGTCCTGGGCTCGGCCCTGCGCGCCGCCCCCCTCGGAGCCCATCAGACTCAGCAGCGGTGAGTATGAATCCTGCCACACGACCCGCTGCCCCGAGTTCAGTCCCGCGTCTCCTTCAAGGTGCTTGTTCACGTCTTGCTCTGCAAGTTTCATTTTGGCCGACGGGGGGCCCTTCGGCGACGCGGCCTCCGCCTCCGCCCCCGCCCCACCCCTCGTGTCCTCGGCCTCGGCGGGCGGCCGCTGGTAGGTGTCCAGCCACTTCAGCTGGCCGTTCTTGTGGCTGTACCGGCTGTCGCTGAACCAGCGCACCACCTCGGACTTGGGGAGGCCGGTCTGGACGCTCAGCTCCTCGTACTGCTGGCTGCTGGGCCAGCGGGTGTTGGAGAAAACCTGCCGGAGGATGTGCAGCTGCTGCGGGGTCTTGTTGCCCCAGGGGGGGGAGAAGGATGGCTGGCAGGCAGACACCTCCGCTATGTCAGACTTGTGTTCTTGATGTGCAATCTCAGATGTAATCTCGGGTTCATTCATCTTCAGCCTCTTGAAGTTTATCTTGATTGGGTCAACTCTGAGCTCCGGGCCCATTCTATCGCCCACAAACGAGTCCTCCTCCTTAATGAGCTGCTGTAAGATTGACATGCCTTTTATGGGAAAGTCTTTGTTGCATTTACCCTCATCTAAAATGGATGAGCAGCTTTTCGTAATGACAGTGGTGCTGGTGCTGTCGGTTGGGGATTTGCTGGCATGATTTTGGTTAGGGACACTGTCATTACAGGTAGTACTCGGGTATTCACTGTTAATACTGCTGTTGTTGGTCTGGCGAGTGTAATTGCTGTTTTCCTCGTCGGACTTCGTGACGTTGGCCGGCTCTTGTGAACTGATGAGGCTGCTGCTATGATTGTTACAGGGGGCGTTGGGTTTGCTGGTGTTTTCGATGATCACTTGACTGTTGTTGGAACCGTTCGAGCCTTCCACTCCGGCCGGCAAACTGTTGCTCGGCGCCGGCGGCTTGCCGTTGGTGTCAGTAACACAGTGGTCTTCATTATTGCTAATGTTGGCAGAGCAGGTGGCAACGCTGTTGATGCTGTTGGTGGGGCTGCTGTTGTGCCCCGACTTCTTGGTGACCGTCTCAACGCCGTTACTACTGCTGGAATAGCTGCTGATGCTGCTGCTACTGCTGCAACTGCTGCTGCTACTGCTGCTTCGACTGCTGCTGGTGCTACTGACACAAACGCTGCTTCCGGCCATGTCCAGACCATTGCTCTTGTCTGGCTCCACAGTGGGTTCAGTATTCTTGGACAGTACCTGTGCTGTTCTGACTACGGATGGAAACTTTGGGGGGACGATGGGAGTGGAGTACGCGACCCTGGTGACGTGGGGGTTGGTTGACAGGCTGGCCTGCGTGGCGATGACGCCCAGAGGCCTGGGCTTCAGCCCGCCAAACGGGACTTTGGCCATCGGGAAGTTTGGTCCTTTCGAGCCTGGGTTTGCAGTGACAGTATGGTGGGTGACAATGTGATTCACTTGTCGCGGTGCAGCCGGTTGCTTTCGGGGGGCTCCGCCTTGGAATACGGTGTTGAACATTTTTCTCCTGGCCTCCTCGATCTCTTCGGGAGACCAGCTTATGCCCTGTTTGAGCCTTTGGGCGGTAAACCACAGTTTGATCTGCTCTTCGGGGAACTCTGAGACCACCGTCAGGTAGCAGAGCTCAGCTTTGGTCGGGTAAGGGAACTTGCCAAAGGATGTCTTGAGAAAACTGCTGGTGTCCATGGCGGCATCGTAGGTGGGGATGCTGCTGAGGGGGATCATCACCTTTGGAAGGTCTTTATTGGAATCGGAGGAGGGGGGGGAGTAAAGGGAGGGAGTGTGCTGGTGAAAGACTGGGTTGGACACTGTCGTCGTCATCACGTGAGCGACAGTGGTCCTCGGCATAGCTGGGGCGGCAGAAATGCTGAGAGCCCCGTTTTGGAGTTCAGGCACATTTGTCAACATGCTGGAGTCTACATCCTTTCCAGTGTCTATCTTCCGTACCTCTACGGTGTGAGAGACCACAATCTTTTTATGTTCCCCCTTGGCTTTCATCATCTTTGCGATCGGTGTTTTGGTGAGGGAAATGCCGGATTCTTTGTATTCTTCTCCGCTGTCCGTGAACAGGCTTTGCTCCACAGTTGTTACTCCTTCTCTCTTGTTGACAGTGAGAGAGGCGGTAACCAAGCCCTCCATTATCTTGGGGTGGGCCTTGGCGTTATGCAGGGCGAGCGCCTCGAAGCGGACGACCGACACCCCGCAGTTCAGGCAGTAGAAGGTGGGCTGGGCCCTGAAGTCTAAGTGGCAGTTGTGCATGTGATCCAAGAAGTAGTTTAGATCTCTGGACTCGAAATGGCAAGTCACACAGCTGTATGTACCTCCTTTCTGTGTCTCACTGCCACTGTCAGATTTGGAGGAGCTGTGCGAGAAGTGGCCAGACTCCTCTCCAGAGATGCTGAGTATGCTGTCTTCTGGGATCGTTGGTAGGAGTTCTGGGAGCGAGCCCAGGATGATTTCCTCACGCACATGTTTGGATTTGGATGGTATCATGCAGGGTACAGTGGATTTCCTCTTGCTGGCCATAGTGCAGCTTTGTGTAAATGGGAGAGTGATTGATTGGTTGTCCGGTGTGATGAGAACAGAGGGCGGGTGGATAGTGGACAGGGTTGAATGGACTTTCGTGTCATGGACCAGCCACTATGACATCACAGTGTTGCTTCATGCCTTCTGCCACCTCAGGACTGCTGGCACATGGACAAATTCACCAGCTCCCAGGGAACCTGCAAGAAAGGAGCACAAAACAGAGCAACAATGAAGCCTCAATAAAACTCCAAGAAAGCGATACAGGGGGGAAAAAATGGCTGGATGAGCTTCAGCTTGGAATATATAGGTTACACTGCTTCTAAATAAAAGTGTGGCATGGTTTTTTGTGAGCAGGATGCCGAGAAAGCGAGCAGCCATACACTGACTAATCGGTGTAGGTGGACGTGTAGTGTGATAAGTGTAGGTAGCGTTTATCAGTAATTACACCAAAGCGAATGAGTGTAGAGCTTCTCTTTGAAACGGGAAAACTCTGCATTGTGCTCCTAATGAAAATAAAAGGTCACACTGAATTACTGTTCAAAAAAGAAAGAAGCCATAACCAGAAACACTCTCATTTTCCACACACAACCCCCCCCCCCCCCGATAAAAACAAGAGGTTGGTGCACAGGATCTGTGTTCATCTACACACAAAATGACATGGAACTGATTTTTTTGGGATATTGAAATAAATCAGCCTTAGATATATCAAGGGGGGCGAACTTAATCAGTAAACCAGAACAGGCGGCCACACGCACACACACACACACACACACACACACACACACACACACACACACACACGTTTTCAGTCGGTGCAGCCTGTCAGTGTGTTCTGGTTATTTACTTGGATTTACAGGCTTCTGTCTGGCTGTCACTTTTTATGAATTCCGAAAAAAAGACGGAAAAAATGACAAAGCCAGAAATGACGGTCTAATCTCAGGGATATTTGTTACACCCCCCCCCCCCCCTCCCCTCCCCCTTTTTTCTTCTGCAACAGTATTGGCTTTTCTAGTTACTAGAGGTATGTGACCTTCGAATTATTTTGGAGTTAAGCTACATGATATGAATTGAACATGTGATGTAAAAACTGCTGTTGTGGCACTAATGACTGGGAATAAGCCCGTCTCATGTAAATATAATGTGCTGGATTTGAACGAGTGCTCGAGTCCTCCTCTCGGAAAGGGTTAATCTCGGTGAATAAATACAACCCACTGACCACCCTGGGGATTTCACACCCATTGAGAGGGGCGCACTTCACTATGAACTGATAGTGCTGAATATATTCCTCCTCCTCCACTGTTCAGCATTGTCTCTGCTACCACAAAAAATTCAGAATATGCACTCGGCCCGCGTCTGCCAGAAATATTTAGCTCTCCCTGCGTGCGTGTTAGTATAGGTGTGATTATTTTTAAATTATGCTGAATTTTTTTTTCTTTGCGGGGGATGGGAGCGAGGTATTACCTTTATTTAACGCGTTCAGAATTTGTCACGCGCAGGAGGTTGTCACGTCGTGCTCCTCTTTTGGTTCGACGTTGTGAAGCAGGCACATGAAGGTTAAGTGACTTCTTTTCTGGCCTTTTTTTTTTTTTTATTGCTGCCACACTTGGATGCCAGCCATATGTTTTACATTAGACGGTACAATGCACCTTCCTGGCATAACCTGGTGTCAAGATGGAAACGAGGTGACGAGCGTGTCCTCCGTGTCTGCACACAGCAGCAGCGCCGCTAAGCACTCGAAATACCCTCGTACAGTGACTACAAACACATCTGAAGCCAGATACAAGCTGCTGCCTCAGTCCGACTCATTCTACATTTGTTCAGCCGGCGGCGTGGAGATGCATACATGCACACGAATACACTCCGCAGATCTCTGGGTGCACAAATCCGTGAGCAAACCACTTCAACAGGCTTCCCCTTCCCACAGCACTCCAGACATACGGATGGAGATGGATTTTTTTACTGCTGCTCCTTCTCTCATTTCTGCGTTATTATAGGACACGCCTCTGTTCCCTCGAAAAGCCTCAAAATATATTAAAGTATACAGGGCGAGACAATGGAAAGATCCGGGCAGTGTTTCATGCTTGATCCTCCTGGTTTTTAATGGTTATTTTACCACTGAAAAGTACAAAACATGGAGGGGAAAAAAAACAAGCAAAGTGGAGAGTCTGCAGCTTCTGCCCTCTGCTTGAACTTTTGACACACACACACACACGCACGCACACATGCACGTACGTGCACACGCACGCACGCGCACACCCGGCTGTACATCACTCCCGTCCTCATTTCAGAGTCTACCGAGGCATCGCCGTGTGACAGGCTGCTGAAAACTCGACTTGTCCAATCATCTAAGCCCGTCGCTCATGTTTTACCTTCGCTGGCGAGATTATCATCCTGGGAAAAACACATCATGTCTGCAAACGCAGCTGCCATGTCACTCTGAACCTGCTCAAATCCGCCACAACTCCACCTGCACCGTTTCTTTCTTTTTTTTGGTGCAGTTTTGGGGCTACAAAGAAAGTCATTTTTGGCGTACTCTGTGTTTTCGAATCCCTTTCACAGCCCTTTATATCACTGCCTCCACGTGCATGTGCTCCATGGCCGGCTGGATGGTAAATAAAAGATGAACCTGTTCCAGAATTAAAACCCTCAAATGACAGGCCAACAGTACACACTGATCCCAGACAGACTGTGACGTCCTTTATGTAGCTACCTCCTTTCCATTACCGCGAACGGCTGCTGCTTTCTGGCCCGAAAAAAAAAAAAAGAGAACCTAAAACAAAACAAAACAAACAAACAACAAAAAAACTAGGTCATCGGCATCTTATGCAGTAATCCCGGTTCACTGCATCCAGTTGTGGGCATGTGCTGTATGTTTCGCCGCCAGAGAGGTCATGATATCCTCTGACGGCACACTCGATTAACCCCTGGTGAGGACACGGCGTTCATTGAGTTTGTTCCACCGAACGGGGGATTTAGGAGTCGGCTTTCACGCAACAGAGGGATGTAGTCATCCACATCTGGAACATCTGTGTGAGAAATGTCACCGGGCTATAGGAAGTTGGTGAGAGAAGCGCAGGCGGCCAGAGTGACCAGACAGCAGGCTTTTAGTGTCAGGACGCCTCCGGACAAAAAAAAAAAAAAGAGATGTGTAAGGTAACGTGGGCATGGCTGTGACTTATATAGCTGCCCACCCCACACACACACACACACACACACCCCCAAGGGGGATCCTGTTCTGTGACAAGACGGGCGCGAGCTCAGTACAGAGAGAGAGAGAGAGAGAGAGAGAGAGAGAGAGAGAGACACTCCCCTCACTGAAAGAAAAAACACTCAGCTTCCTGCATGAGAAAACCCAAGACGAGCCAAAAGTTGAGAAAGGTTACATAAAGAATCAGGTCACCTATCAAAAGAATGGCCTGCTTTATCTGGCGAGCGAGACGTGCGATCAGACACAAGACAAGGGCTTCCCAGACAGCGAGCCGCTCAATGGCTCCCTGTGAAAAGCCCGGCCTTGTGTTTCAGCGGCGAGGTAGACGACGCTCAGACGATCGCTGTCCCCGGTGTGTCGTATGTCCTCGCACCGCCACCGGCTCTGTGAGGAAGGCTGAAGGGGGGGTTTCTTTTCATCTGGGCGGACCGGGGGGGGGAGAGCCGCAGCTGAAGCGAAGTGGGGGGGGGGGAGAGCGGCGGGGCGCTCAGACGGGCTTCCTTGGACACCCACGCTGGAAGCGCGAGCGGCGAGGCCCCTCGCTCGCCGGCCCGCGACCACGCTCCAACCATTCAACTTTCCGAAAACAAGCATTTCAAAACAAATGGGATTAGGCTAGGTTTAAACTCTAATGGGCTTTATACGTTCCGCCTGATTTAATAGCAGCTTTAAGATTTACAGGAGGGCCTCCCTTATGTGCTCTTACGCGGCCATTTCCATAACAATATCATATTTACATCTCATTAATATTTAATTATACTCCCTATACTCTTACACGGCAAACACACGAGTGGGCTGCTCCCGTTTCAGCAAACCGATTGAAAGAAAGCAGCATGTCTTCCCTTTCATCACCTCATAAACTGCTGCAGTAATTACAATATTACAACGGGAGCAGCGTGCCCAATCTACAGCGCTCGGCTACGAGCGGGGAGAAAGAGGGAGGCGAGGCTGCAAAGTGGCTGCGAGACATTAAAATTTAATTCAAAACAGTCCACTGATTCAGACACTCCCAGATTGTCGGGTCACCTACAGTTGACACGAACAAACCCAGATTGGTGTGTTTTTGTTGTGCCGCCTGTCACATGAAGGCGAGCGCGGAGGCTGGAGGAGGAAGAAGGACAAAGGAAGACAAAACTCAGACATTTGGGAGCGAAGTGAGAGGATGACTGATGATGATGACAGCCTGCGCCGTTTCAATATTCCTCCCCGCTGACACCTCGTAGGCACACGCGTCTCCCCGCGCCCGCGCACGCACGCGCGCTCCCTCCTCACCTCCACAACATTTAGCACCTGCACCGTTCTGAAAATCTTTCTCTTTGAACTGAATAACAGGCGAGGAGGCTCTCTGCGTGACAAGTCGCAGACGAGCCGAGACACACACACACACAAAAAAAACAACACACGCGCACCAAAAAAAGAAGCACAAATTCTCTTTCTTATGACAACATTTGTTATTTTTTGTGCGTAATTTTCTGTGACAGTGATCTGCGGCTGTCTTGAGAGTCTGCTCCTTTAAAAAAAATAAGAGAGAGAGGGAGAGAGAGAGGCAGATTCACAGAATGACCTGCCGTCCTCGGGGGGTTTGGGGCGGAGAGGAGGGAAGTCCTGACAGATACATTTAAATGATCAAAAAATCTGTTTAGGGGAAACATTTTCTGCCAAATGTCCATTAAATAGATTAACGTCATGCGCGTGGATCAGCTGGACACCCAAATATAAGCCAGAGACAGAGAGCAATTACTGTCTTGCACAGAGAAGAGATTGGGAACAATGGCGCCTCATTTATAAGGGAAACGTGATCCAGCGCTGGGAGCCTTTCGACGGCTGCCTGTCGAATTGCGATTGTTCTGTTTTTTCCGGCGCGTGTCTGATTGTCCCCCTGGCATCATGATGCCAGTGTGGACTCCTGCTTTTTTTCTAGGGTTGTTTTTTTTTTTGTTTTTGGTTTGTTTTTGTTTTTTTCTGGGCAGTGAGGGTGGACAGGTCTCAGTTTGCAGAAGGGGTGGACATCTTTGTGTGTGAACAGCACTGTACGCTTGCCAGCACGAATAAGTGTCAAGCTCCAAGTGTTATACGTGTGCTGAAAAACAATTGAGAGTCACCAGGGTCATTAGCTCCGTGCTAATACGCCGCACGCACCCGCTGCGTCTTCGCCGCCCGTCCAGCCCAAAGACGTACGCCGAGGGCTTCAGCGTGTCTCCATTGTGGACTCTAATTATTTTCCTTTACATGGCTCTGTGTGTGTGTGTGTGTGTGTGTGTGTGTGTGTGTGTGTGTGTGTGTGTGTGTGTGTGTGTGTGTGTG
>JAUESE010000080.1:4161970-4176867 GCA_032274725.1 Malacoctenus triangulatus
CTTCTCTTCTCTTCTCTTCTCTTCTCTTCTCTTCTCTTCTCTTCTCTTCTCTTCTCTTCTCTTCTCTTCTCTTCTCCATATTCAGTTTCTTTTTTTTTACACCCTGTTCCTTTCACCTTCGTGAAACCTGAGAGTCTCAATGTATCCAGGAAAGGGAATAAAGTTGGGATGTTGGAATTATTGGAATGTCCACGCAACGAGTTGTCATTTCTACATCAGATGGAAAGTTCACTCAACCTCATCTTGCATAAACTCTCTTCCTCTGCTTTTCTGTTAACAGGCTGCTTTTTAATGGTCCTGTCACGCTGGGAGGAACCTGTATAATTATTACATACGGCCGATCAGCCTTTGCTCCGCGGCCAAAGTCCAGGGTCTGTAATGTGACGGCACTTTGTCGCACCTTTTCTCAGTGGTGTCCACTGAAACGTGACGGGCCCTTTATCGGACGGCCTTCCTATCAGATCCCCAGGAGTTCATGCACAAACATGCTGAACACAACGTCCCCAGGAAGTCAGGCTCCCTCTCGCTGCCAATGAGATAGCGGGCCGAGCTTTATTGTGGGTCCGGGGCTACACATTAATCCACTCAGCTGGATCCTGCAGCGCTTGTCATGTGACGACTTCAGTCATTACCAGGAGTGCGATCGTAATTGTTGTCGAGTCTTTAAGGATGTGGTAACAGGAGGGAACATTGCTGTCATAACAATTTAAGCACGAAACGAAAACATACCTGCACAGGAAAATTTTTACACGATCACATGACTTGAGGGGAATAAACGTCTTTCTGTGAGAGCACAAGAAAGCACACGACTGCTCAAAAGCCAGCCTGCCTTGATGTGTGTGTGTATGTGTGTATGTATACCATGTCCATGGAGACATCTGTGTGCGTGTGTGATCAGTGCATGATTCACAGTGTCACAACTGTGCGCAGAAACAACTGGACATCCTGAGCGGAAACCGCAGCCACCGAAGCTGCGTTTTCCTGCAAAATACAACCGAACACTCTCACAAAGAGTCACTTGACTGGACCCTCATATAGGAAGTGAAAGAGGAAGCCCCTCGTCCATCCTGTCCTTCATCCAAGTCTTTGCTCTGCGCTTCACGTGAAGCCTCGCTTATAGGCCGTCAGCCGCACTGTGAAACTTTAACGTTGCAAAACGGCGGTGAAAGAACTGGCTGGGGCTGGAAATGTTGAGCTGTTTGGGGGTCAAATGTCTGGCCGGTTGACATTTAGTGACAGATGATGAGTGGCTATCACCGATTGGATTTTTTTGACCCGCGAACTGATTTCGAGTGTTTGCTTAAAACAAGGAGCACTTTGTTTTACTCTCCAGATATTTGTTCGATCAATCAGGTCTTTGTTGATGTCAGATTTTGAATCGAATCTTTTTTTTCTTTCTTTTTACTGTGTCACAGTCATTCCCAACACAATAATTAGTGTTTAGATAGCCGAGCCGGGCCCGACCGACGCGGTCAGGGCGAGTTGGGGATGATATCCCAGATGGAAGCGGTGGGTCGAGCTGGTCTGTGGGGGTCTTTGGAGCGTCCCTCCTGGCTGGAGGCCTCTGGCTGTGTTCATTGGCGTTAGTGTACGTAGCCTGGCAGCCCGCATTCCTCCGCCTCTCCCCACACAATGGTGAGTATCTGCAGCATTCCTCTGTCTGTGTCCGCTGTCTGAGACGCAGCCAGGCCCTTGGCGAGTCCGCGCGCTCGGCCAAGAGGTTGGCACCGCGTTCAGCCGAGCCCCATGAAAACGTTTAAGTGTTTTCACTGAACATTAGCCAATCTGAGGCATCGCCCAACGTGGTAAAATCAGCCACAGTTAAATTTAGAGTGGACATCTTTCCCTCGGTAGTTCTTAGAAATTACGAGCCGGCTGCATCGGACATTTTCAAATAATATATGAGGTGATGATGCTTCTCCTTTAACCTGCTTCATCATCTTGTTCTGGCTCTTTTTTACTGTGCGATCCTCCCTTCTTTCTGTCTGTTTTTTAAAAATGCAAGCGTGTCTATTCTCAACCATTTTCTTTATCCTTCTCCAGCTATTCTCTCTCTCTCTCCCTCCCTCTCTCTCTCTCTCTCTCTCTCTCTCTCTCTCGCTCTCTCTCGCTCTCTCTGCATCAGATGCCCCCCCCCGGGGGCCGGAGGGCGAAGTGCGAGGCTCCCACATCAGGCCCAGCAGCCTATCACATGCGAGGGAAAAGAGCTGGCTAATCGTTTCTACAACGGCACCCAGCACACTGTCACACAGCACCACGAGCCCGTCTCCTCGCCAACACTTCTACTGTATTATTCCACCGTCGGTTAGAAAGCCACATGTGATGCAGGCAAATGCGCAAACACGCAGCCGCACACAAAGAAACGCTCTGTTTGAAAAACCGCAAGTACGAAAAACACACAATTGTGTGAAAGGTAAAATACATGCAAAAAACCAACATTAACATGCAAACCTTGCATTTATTTCTCGTTTCACATGTGACAATCTGCACTTACACAATAGACCCGCTTTTTTAAATTGCTCTGTTTGTTAGGATTCTTTAGTTGATGTTCAAAACATGTTTCATTGTTCCAGGTAATCGTGCAACCTGCAGGTGACATTGTGGCAATGAAATGATGGTTTAAAGGTCAAACAAATAATTTGACTGATGTCTAAAATGTGATGTTGGATTTTACTTTTCAGACAGTCGTG
This sequence comes from Malacoctenus triangulatus, assembly GCA_032274725.1. Lineage (NCBI taxonomy): Eukaryota > Metazoa > Chordata > Actinopteri > Blenniiformes > Labrisomidae > Malacoctenus > Malacoctenus triangulatus. The sequence goes on from JAUESE010000080.1 coordinate 4,164,661, forward strand.
TAACAGAATTGACTGAGAAATTCATGAAAACAACAGTCTGCACTGCCTGTGTGAATAAAATCCTGTTCACTGAATACACTTGATACCATCAATTGATTAACCTTTCTCATTGAGGTTAAAATGAGACGAGTATAAATTGCAGTAGAGCCCATCTGGTTATTTTTTGCTGCATCCTTAACGTTCACAATTGCGACCATACGTCACGCGCTCCCCGCGCGGCGCCTCGACCTTCATGGGCAGCGCCTCTTTTCAGAGGGGAAAGTGCTTTTGCACCTGTGGTGTGACTCAGGAACAGCTTTCCCTCAACAGTGGGGTGAGGTCAGCGCTGTCAGGGGGTCACGCATGACCGAGGGAAACCTGGTCTCCCCGGTTAAAGCGAGCAGCCATTACCCGAAAAAAAAAAAAAAAACACCTGCCCGGTTTAACGTGGTGCAAACAGCTGGTGCAGAGCGGTGACAGAGTCTCCTGTGACAGTGAAATACTCCCAGGGATCTCCTGCACAGAGGCTGTCCGAGGGTTATAAACTCAATTTACAATGTGACTACTTATCACACATTATCGCGCCGGCCTTCGGACTATTACAGTCATCCAAATATTATTGTAGTCTTGAACTGGGGATGATCTGTGTTCAGGAAATTTGCTCGAGGATCTCAGAAAAACAGATCCAGTAAAGACAAAAAAAAAGAAAAGAGAAGCCTCTGGGTCGGCCGGAGAAGCGCCGGGCCAGTGTGCTGTGGTTGTTGTTTCTCTCTTCCTCTGTTAATGAATGCAGAGGTGATCTGCTTGTCCGAGGAAAAGAGCAGAGGGGAAGCCTGATTTCCACTCCATTTTATCTGTGCCTTCCAGCCCCTGCCAGTCAGACCCCCTGTGCTTTCACATGCCGGGGTCCCACAGGAAGCAGCGCTCCATGAAGGCCAAAGGTCGAGGAAGGGGAGAAAGCCACTCGTCCTTTCATTCATCACTGAACTAATACACAACACCAACACTGCGACTGCTCGTGCACTTCTTTTTCAGGGGGGGCTTTTCGAAAGCCACTCTAATAAAGTTTTGTGAACTTGACAATGTGACTTTGAGTATTTTTAAATTTTATTGGGTCACTGCATAATTTTAGGCTTAAGGAAGTCCTGTTTTGTGCCTGTAGTTGATTTAGCTAAACTGCACTGAAATAACCGACTTCCTCTACTTTTATACGCCAGCTGATGAAACTGTGGCCTCTTGCAGTGGATCCACATTATTAGTGGTGAAACTTTCTAAGGTTTGGAGACAATACAAACAGATATTTGCAGTTAAATGTGCCTGTCCAGACCTGTCCCGGTGTGTTTTGCAGAGGATGAATTTGCCAGAAGATGAGACACAGTTTTTAAAAAGTCACAATAGGTTTATTGATCCATGATAAATGAAAAAAAAGTAAATGAGAAAAATAATTTGCACTTTCTGCATAATTGCATATCATGATGAAAAGAAAAAGGCAGATAACACCTCTGTCCAGCAGAATCAGCTTCATATAAAATAAAAGAAGTGTAATTTGTGGCATCACATGTTTCAGTGTGTTTTCCATTTTAACAAAACATTAAGAACAAAGTTTAATCTGAGATACAAAAAAAAAAATTAAGCAAAGCAAAATCACCAAAATCAAAACTGAGCAGTAACTGAGGGATTAAGGTCTCGTGATTCTACAAACAGGAAATGTTCTCTGATTTTCAAGTTTCTCCTTCCAGACAAAATAGCCTACAGATATGTCTGTATAAAATAAAAACCTCTCATACATGTCCCGCATGCATGCTTCTTCTGCAATCCCGCATTCATGACTTGTTGCAGCTTCCACTACATTGATTTGACTGGTGTCCAAATGTCCAAAATCCGAGGGGACCGTGTGTGTCAGAGAGCAAGGCAAGCTGTCAACATGAATGCCACCCTTTGGGGGAATCAGTTCTGCAGGGAACACACACACACACGCTCACACACTCACATTAAATACTCGGGTGAGGAAGGGTTGTCACTGGTGGACCCGGTTTCGTGGTAACAGTTGGCCCCGGACAGTTTCTCGCATTTGAGTTTGTACGCGTCCCTCTCCCGCACCAGTCTGTTGAGTTCGTGTTTCAGCTGCTCCACCTGTGACACCAGGCTCGTCTTCTCGTGCTCCAAGATGTGTTTCTGCTGGACGCGCTTGTAGCGGCAGGACTGCGCGTAGCCGCGGTTTTTCAGGGTCCGCCGCTTCTGCTTCAGGCGCATCACCTCGTCCTTGCCGAGGCCCCTGAGGAGCCGGTTGAGCTCCCGGACGGACATGGACACGAGCTGGTCGTCCGAGAAGTGCGCGTCGGCGTTGGCTCGCCGTTCGTGGCGGCTGTGCGGCTGCGGCTGGAGGTGGTGGTGGTGCGCGCCGACGCCCGGGGCCTCCGGCGACTGAGGGGACGCGCTCCCCAAGTCGTCTTTCAGGTAGGGGTCCTGACAGTGGCCGTTGGGGATCCCTTGCAGGTCGGAGTGACCCGGCACGCCCGGGTAGTGCTGGACGGGCTCGCTCAGGTGACCGTAGCCGTCGTAGTCGGCCTGGAAAGGCGGCGGGTGGTGGCCGTGGGGCGCAGATGGGTGTCCCTGCTGGGCCGTGGCGCCGATGAGGGCCTCCACTGCGTCTTCGGGTGTCAGGCCGAACGCTTGGGGGTACATCTGCTGAGGATAGCCCCCGTTGTTGGGTATCCAGAAGTGGTCGCCCCCGGGCTGGTTTCTCTGCTCGTTCGGATTGAGGTTGGGCGACGAGGGCACCGAGTTGCAGGGCGTGCTGCCCGGGGTGGAGGAGACGGAGTCGGGTCTCTGGAGCTGGCTGCACGGCCCGACGAAGGAGCGCTCCAGCCCCTGCATCGTCTCCTTCTTGACGCCGAACTTCATCAAGTCAAAGTCGCTGACGAAATCCATTGATGCCTTCTGCAGTCCCAGATGTGAGTGCGCCTCAGCGGTCATGTCTACCGGCAAACTGGCCTCTTTAAAGAGCTCCAAGTGCCCGCTGATATTTCATGCAGTCAGTCGAATGGCACTCACACGCACAAAAAACAAAAAGTACTTCCAAACTTTGATTTCGGCTCAAGAGGGAAGAGGGAGGGTGAAAAAAAACATGCATGAGAAAACAAGGTCCCACCTAGTGAAGCTCTGTCGGACACAGACTTGTGATTCAGCACCGCGCAGCTGGGTTAGGCTTCGGGAGCCACTGAACGACGCGGCCGTGGACGCGACGGGACTGGACGCACCTCTGGCTGCTCAGGAGGAGCGCACTTTCTTCATAAAGCTGCATTGGCATGATGTCACGCCTTCCAGACTACACCTCCACGCCGCTCGCCAATCAAAACACGCTGAGGCGGCTGATTTGCATAAAAGCTGCTCCGAGGCTGTCCTCACGATCTGTTCCTGATTATTTGACCGACACGAATAAACGTCTGCGCAGCAAAACTTCGCTCATCCTGCGATTATTTTCTTTCCTCTATATGTTTGTGACTTATTTGGAACATTTAGACATATTTATTACACACCACAGTTTTAAAGTGTGATCGTGTTTAGTGTTGAAATGTATCTACAAATACATCATCTTCCACGTTTGTCAAAAGATGACTCCTTTTGGTGTAACTTCTAAGAATTTGAACCAAGTGTTAAAGCTTTCATTATTCATATATAAGTCATATAATTGAGCTGGATTATAACTATTGTTTTCTTTTTTTTTTTTGTTTGTGGTTACAAGTGAAATTCAGAGGTTGTGGTGGTATAAATGTCTTTACAGCTTTGTTTTAATCAGACAACAGAATAAAGAAAAACTGCAAGAAAAATTCATCCGGCGATTCTCGCTGAAGTTTCTGTGCTGCCTGCTGGGCTCGCAGGTGAATGCTGACATCGCGTGGCCAAACATTCACACTGCAGGACCCCCGATTCACGAACCGAACTCACAGGGGTGAGTTCGCATTTCTGCTGGTTGTATTTGGGATATTGTGTGTTTTTGGCTGGTAAATGGAAAGCTTCATCTTCTGGGATGTTACCTAATAATTGAAATCACTTCTGCTGTTGTAATTAATGTAACTTTTCCAAACGTCTTCATTTGAAAAAACAAAAAAAGTCTTTGGTGCCTTTACATCCTCCTCTAAAATGCCAAGTTTTTCTGAATTCATGTTAATTTTCAAAGTCTCGATTGTGTAAATGTTTAAAATGCATTTTAAAAAACCCTCTGAAACCATTTGAAGGAGGTGCAGCTTGAGGCTTGTTTTTCACAAGGCATTAGAAAGTGCAAGACCCCACATGTGAATGCCACCATGCAAAACTCTTGGCAAAAATGAAGATTTCAGCAATCAAAACCTCGTGACACCTACTCAGCAGCTTTCACGGTACAATAATCGGGTGTCCAGGGGTCACAGTATTAACACAGGATATTGAAGAGTTAAGCTCTGTTCTTGCCCCGGCGCGACCCCTCCGTTCTGTGCTTACTGCGAAGATAGTGAAAGCTCCACTGACGAGCTGCAAGGACCTGAGCCAAAACCAATAGAAACGGCTGTCCAAGAACGGCCAGGTATTGTTTCAGTCCGCTGTATTTGCTGGGAAGAGAGGAAAAGAGGAGACAGAGTGACTGAGCAAGGATTTCTCATGGACACATAACAGGATTAATGCCAGCGGCGCAGGGTGACACTGTGTGGCGTGACTTATGCTAATTATGGGACGCTGACGGTCTGAATGCTCGTCACCTGCATCACTGCATGAACTGCTCCTTAATTTGGAATCCGGGGAAACAGAGCCTGAGATGCAGGCAGGGATACAAAAGTTTAAACGTCTCCACCAATCAGAAATTAGCTGTTAAAGGGTGATAAATGTTAGGGTTGGCTTTAGTTAGGCTGGTTTTTGCTTAAAGATGTAATAAAAATTAAAGCAGACATATTTCTTTTGAATGAAACACATTAGAAGACAAGTATCTTTTACATGCAGATTGTTCTGCAGCTAGAAACGGGTGACCTTTAAAATGTGACCCAATTCAAACCCAAATTTATACAACAGCTTCTCATGGAGGGCGCTAAAGCATCCATAAACAACCCAGATATGTCTACATTTGATCCAGTTTCATGTCATAAATTCCACATCACACTTATAAAATTAAATAACCTCTCAAAAACAAGCTTGGGATGACCCGGCCAGCATCCAAACTGTAATTAGGGTGGCTTTGACAGGCTTATTCCCACTGTAGAGAGACCTAGCAGGGATCCTGAGGGTCTCCGGCATGTTGGAGCCAATCCCAGCTCACACTGGGTGAAGGCAGGTTACACCTGGACCGTCCAACAACTCATCACAGGGCAACAACAGAGTGACAATGACACTGTTAGGTGACAGTGCTAATCAAGACATCAACAGCAATAAAGTTCATCCTTGTTATGTTACAATTGCTTTATATCCCTGCCCTTTTTTAAGTAAACTCACTTTGACACTCGATTCAGGAGGTTTTTTCTCGGCCTGATTTTTCACAATGTTTTAGACGTCCTGTATACACAACAACTCTCCCACACGGCAGTGGCGTCCTTTGCGCTTCAGTCAGTGTTGTGTCAACACAGAGGACCACAACGCAAAGTGAGCTCCACTTACTTTTGAGTGCAGAGATAACAAACATGGAGCGAACAAGTAGCATTCGGAGGAAAGCCGTGGCCAGGCAGCATAAAGCCGAAGTGATGATAGCAGGGGAACAGCTCAGGTAGGACGACACTGGAAGAACTACGTTCAAAGGTGTCAGAAAATCCACTGTTCAATCTGTTTTTCATGGCTGAGCGTGTGACAAATGTGAGGCTAAAAGGGCGTGTGGCTGGTGTGAACAAGGTTGAGACTTCACGACGAAAAGCTGATCAAGGACCGGCGCTACCACCTGAGGACGTACCCCAACTGCTTTGTGGCACAGGAGCTGATCGATTGGCTCGTGAGCCACAAGGAAGCTGCCGATCGGGCGACAGCGGTCTGTCTCATGCAGCACCTCCTGGACCATGATATTGTTCATCACGGTAAGAGAGGAGGACCAGAGCCAGTCCACACCAACAATAAAATACAAGGTTTTAAACTGGTGAATAAAGATGCTATTCCAGTTTTAAAGACTAATTTTGAAGCATGCGCTGTCTTTTTCTAGTCTGCGATAAGAGGCCTGTGTTCAAGGATGCCAAACTACTGTTCCGTTTTCGCAAGGACGACGGCACATTTCCTTTCAATACCGAGGTGAAAATCTTCATGCGAGGACAGCGGCTGTACGAACAGTAAGAGCTGCTGAGTTTGAGCAGAATCAGTTGACCTTGAAAGGTCCTGCCAATTATATTTAACAGCAACTATTCACAACCAGGACAAAAAAAAAACATGGGGCATTTGCATAACTTCTTGTTTGAGGGCTATTTTCTCGTGCGTTGCACACTGGCATGTTCTGAGGGACCTGATCTCTGACTCTGCATCTGTTTCCTCAGTCTAATTGCAGACAAGAGCTCCATTCTGCAGCTGAGAGAGGAGCATGGTGTTGCATATCAGCGCTCTTTTCCCGGCTGCCAGTTCATTGACTGGCTCCTTCAGAATGGAGAGGCAGAGAGCCGGCGTCGGGGGCTGGATCTGTGCCGCGCCTTGCAGGAACATGGCATCATTCAGCACGGTGAGAGGAGTCCTCGTTTGCCCTTTGACGCGCGGCCGGCAATGGCTGCAAGCAGGCGTTTGCCATTCAGAGGAACACATTCAGTGGCTCCGTGCGGAAAGCCTTCGTTCTATGACATGTTCTGGAGCTGATTTTATGTTCCCCCTTTTTGTGTCTACCCTTCGCACAGTGGCCAAAAAGCACGAGTTCTTTGACAGCGGGTTGCTCTATCAGTTCTGCATCAATTTTCGTCGGCGCCGGCGCCTCTCTGAGCTGTTGAACGAGAGCGAGCGAAGCAAGGATGGAGGTGTCGTTGTAGTGAGCCCAGAGGAACACCACCCCGACAGTCCGTTTATCGTACGCAAGAGCACTCAGGGGCACAGCAATGCTTTTCACTCTGGTAAAAGATTCAAATACCTTCTGCGTGGTTTGCAATCTTGACTCTGTTGTGAGTGTATTATTGTATATTCGTGTATAGAGAGAGGTCTATACTCTTTTTTTTCTGATTTAAAATACCAGTAGGATCAAATAAAGACCTGAAACAGGTCACCAGTGGACGTCGAGGCAGTTTGAATTCACCGCAGCTTCACCAGGAAGGATTTGCTCCCCTCGTTCAAGCGTCTCCGGTCTCGGTGGTGAGGTGTAATCCTAAATCAGGCAAGTGACCAATTTTAATTAAAGCCACATAATGTTTTTTTAAAATGCAAGAGTATTCTCTTCAGATTACATTTTACTGATCTACCTACCAAAAGTTTCTTCTGAATTTGTCACTTGCCTGGATAATGAGGCCTGTCAGTCATCTATCAGCGTGTCATATTGTTGGTTTACAGTTCTCAAAAGAAACGTTTCATGTGAAGAGTTGTTGGCTCCTGGTGCACCCTTCATCAAGAAAGTGCTGACGGTGAGTCAGAATAACAATTGTTTCACTGAAACTAAAGTTTACAGTATTTGTGAGGTTTGACTGCATATGAGCCTGAGCTGAATATAAATTTCTTAAAGTCTCTAAAGTCACCCCAGTTCTTCTTTTTCCCTAAAGTGAACAATTTCACTGAAACTCCAATGAGTCCAACAAATGCAAATGACCATCTTACCTTCCACCATCCCAGGTCATAGGAGATGCTATGGGCTGGGGCTTTGTTGTCAGAGGGATGTCTCCTTGTTATGTGCAGGCCGTTGACCCTGGAAGTCCTGCAGCTGCTGCCGGGATAAAGGTTGAATATGTCTCACAATTTAAAAACCATGTGATTGTACTTTCTTGTAAAACATGTATATTAGAGCAAAAGACAAGAATAACATGGGTTTGTTGCATGACCCTGTTTAGGTGGAGCAGTTTTTGTGCCAGGTGAACGGACAGTGTGTGCTTTACCTGGACTACAGGACAGTAACCAGACTGGTGATGACAGGACCTCGAATTGTTGAGTTGGAAGTGATGGAACCACTGGAATAAAACAACAGCAACAGATCTGTGCCTCATGCTTGTGACAAAAATGAAAAGAATTTGCCTGTGAGAAAAATATTTTCCATATCTAGAATGTGAACATTCCTTATTGAACAACAGTGTTACATGATATAGATTTATTAAACTGGTCTGCTGACTAATTATTGGATCCCCCCAATGGGTAACTGCTCATAACAGTTTATTCATGTAATCATCTTATATACCTGCTACTAAGGCATGTGAGGGGTACTGGAGCCCATCCCAGCCCTCATTGGATGGAGGCAGGGTACAGCTACTCTCACCACTGTGAGGCCCACCGACAGAAATATATTCTGTTGTTTTGGTAATAATTCATTTATCATTTGTATATTGAAATAAAAGTAGGCATGGTGGTGGTGGTGGTGGTGGTGGTGGGGGGGGGGGGGGTATTGATGTGTCTCAACTCAAACCTCTTTGCTGACAATAATATACCAATATGTAAACATCCACTTTATTTTGAAATTATACAAAAAAAAGTTAAACTAGTTGGTTCATATTGGTAGAAAAAATAATGCTTTCAACAAAATTTATGTTTTTTGCTATTTTGCTAATTAGAGGCAAAGTTAAACAAAATCACAGCTGTGGAAAATTCTGTCCTGATGGCTGAAGGATTACCTGCAGATAGTTATATCTGTTCTTTTACATGACTCTGGAGGTCTGAAGTCTTTGAAACATTACCAATAGTTGGGAATATTGAAACATTTCTATGAGGACATCCTAAAAGAACAAACTTTAGGTCATTCAGTCCCTGCCGAGCTGCTTTCAACGACTTCCGTCTTTTTGTGGTCGCCATTTTGGATCGAGAGTTAATCATTTGTAGTGGATAGCGCTCTGCTAGCCAGCTTCCCAGATCTCCGGTGCAGGTCGAACAGAGACCAAGAGGACTCCCGGGCGTCCTGTTTGCCACCATCTTTGGAGTTTACATTTTCTATGAGAATGTGCACTGCTCCATCGCGCCCCTCGTCCCTCTAGCTCGCAGCTGAAGCACACGGACGGCTAACTAGCTTTCCGTAGCTTAGCATTCTGTAGGAGCTGCCGAGCATCTGCACCGGCGCTGAACGAGCATCACCATCACTGTCTACGTCCTCGCCGGCTGGTTAGCCCTTTTATCAGCCCTTGATGTCGCGAAACCCCCCGTTTAACGCTGTTCTGTAGGTGCATCACAAGGTGAGTGAAGCGTTTAGTTGTTTTTGTTGCAGTGAACGCGGAAACAAAATGAATCCTCGCCGCTATGTAACGCTAGCTCTGGGGCTAACGAGCCGTTGCGAGCGGGAGTCGGTGCTAATTCCGACTAGCCCCAAAAGCTAACAACGTGTACCCTCCAGTTAAGTTTCATTAAAACTCTGCATGCAGCGAAACTTCAAAGGATGACTGGTGTGTCGCACGATCTGTGTTCGGGGTGCAAGAAGCACTGAGCCAGTGACCGGGTCAAATTGTTGTCAAACCGCAGCGGAGCCACGGAGGCTTCAAACACACTGTATCATAGTTTACATGATGAAAGGATGTCGGTGAGAGGAGGCAGAGCGAGGCGTGTCATCTATTGTGAGTCAGTCTCCTGTGATTTGAACGGCACAGTCAGTGTCTGCGTAGATGATGTGGTGACAAGAGGCTGTGCTGTTTGTGTGTGTGTATTCAGATGCATCAAAATGTTTGTCCCTGCGTGTGTTTGCAGCGAAGATGTATCAACTCCCGGTGAATAACCTGACGAGAATCAGGAAAGCCAGGAAGCAAGTTAAAAGGGCACTTGGAGACATTGGATTGGACTTCTGCAAGGAAGCAGCAGAGGTGAGTACGTTTGGTATTGCAGGTGATGGATGATACAAACATGAACTCATACGTTGCAACATCCATGTTATGGACTAGTCCTCTTGGTATTTGAGTTTATTGATGATGCTGAAAATGTGGAACAGTTGTGCATTGATTTTGATTTTGAGATGCCAAGAAAATATTGTGTTTTGTTGACTTTGTAACATGTGATAACACTGATTACAGATGAACATCCATTTGTAAACACGTCACGTTCTGTTTTATTCTCCCTGCAGGAATTCAAAGATTATTGTCCGAATGATCAATTTGTAAAAGGTACTCTCTGCCTTGACATCTGCGGATGGGATCCATCGTACTCAAAAACACAGGTAAACTTTTCCAATCTCATCCACTCTTTCTTCAAAAACTATGAGGAATTGGCCAAAAATCTGTCAATGTCATTGTTTATTTGGTTCTGTGATGTCTTTCAGGAATACAGATCCAAGCCATTTTGCTGCAATGAGTGTCCATTCTCTTCCAAATACTACTCAGGCTACAAGAACCATTTCCGCAGTGTACACAGCAAAACCTTTGACAGTAGAATCCTCATCAACTGCCCATACTGCACATTCATTGCGAGCAAAAGAATTGTGGAGACGCATGTCAAAATATTTCATATGACCAATTCATCACGACAGAATTATGGCAACGCGCAGGGATCTCTGGTGGGAACGAAGAACAAGCCGTACTTTGGCAAGGGAGATGGAGTGGAGAAACCTATGTACTTTTGCAAAAAATGCACGTTTCGTGACTCTTTATACAATGTTGTGAGGAGGCACATCTACAAGGAACATTTTCAGCATATTGTTACTCCATATCTTGGCATGGTTACTGAATCGTCAGTGAAAAATGGTGCTAATTCAGTCAGTGGCAACAACATCTTCTGTAAACGTTGCCAGTTTTCCACTCGCAACTACGAGGTGCTCGTGCAGCATATTATTGAGTACCACGAGCGAATCGGTGCCCAAGTAACAACCATGATCGGGCATGCCAACATCACCGTTTCCAGGCCTCATGGCCAAACAGTGATGGCCCAGAAGACCTCAATGCTGGTTGGTAGGGGCGTCTCACTTAGGGCCGAAGCGATAGCACAACCAGTGATTGGCTATTTAAAGCCAGTTGCCCCAGCTGTAAAAACCTACTCCTCCATCGCACCCAGTCAGGCGCGCCTCACGGTTCCCGGCAACAGCACCGTGGCAGAAAACAGTGGCGCCGGTGTGAACACATCCCAGACACAGAAGTGGAAGATCTGTACTGTTTGCAACGAGCTCTTTCCTGAAAACCTCTACAGTGCTCATTTTGAGAGTGCACACAAGGCAAAGAAAGTCTGGGCGCTGGCTAAGTACATCATGAAGATCCACAACTTCACGAGCAAGTGCTTGCTTTGCAACCGCTATCTGCCTAGCGACACGCTGCTCAACCACATGCTGATCCACGGGTTGACCTGCCTGCAGTGCCACTCTGCTTTCCACAACGTTGAAAAGATGGTGGAACACGCGGCTCAGGCCCATCCCGATGAGTATGTGGGACCTCCAGGGGCGTTGACCTTTGACCTGACCTTCAAACAAGGTAAATCGCGTAACATCCAGTTCGTCGTTCTCACTTTCAACATGAAAGAACCCGTCAATGGCCAAGATCAGTCCGCACCCACCCAGACTGTCGTCCCACCTCTCGTCAAAATCCCCCCTCCTCGAATGGTGGAGAAGAAAGGTGAAGCGCTCGGCCGGGGTTTCCCTTCAATACTCCATACGAGCGAGGTAGGGAAGACTGTGTGCCCGCTCTGCTTCACCATCCTGAAAGGTCCCATCAGCGATGCCTTGGCTGCACATCTGAGGGAGCGACATCAAGTGCTGCAAACGATGCATCCTGTTGAAAAAAAGCTGACATACAAGTGCATCCACTGCTTAGGGGTGTACACCAGTAACATGGTCGCATCCACAATCACGCTGCATCTCGTACAGTGCAGGGCTGTTGGGAGGACCCAGCAGGGCGCCGGCTTCAAGTCGGCGTTGACGCTCAACTCTTCGGGCGCAGGCTTTCTAAAGAGACAGCTGCCAATGCAGACCAACGCAAATGCGAAGAAGAGGAAACTGGGAGAAGACTCAAAGGTCCCTGGTGAATCGGAGGACTTTGCCCTGGATCCAAGAAGCTACGAGCACAAGACATACGAAGCCAGGAAGAATTTCCTGACCGCCTACTTCAACCGAAGGCCGTATCTTTCTTTACAGGAGGAGGAGAAACTGTCTGCAAATCTGTGGCTGTGGAAGTCTGACATTGCGAGCCACTTTGCAGCAAAGAGGAAAGTTTGCGTGAA
>JAUESE010000080.1:4223237-4234773 GCA_032274725.1 Malacoctenus triangulatus
GTGAATGATGGGGACAGCTATGCAGCAGTCAGTCTGCAGAGGGCGCTGTAGTTAAATCTGCTAAAACACACGCACACAAACACATACACACGCACACGCACACACACACACATACACACGTACACACACACACAGAGGAAGCTTTTCATGCTTATTTTACTTTGGTATAACTACCTACACTAAATTGTGAAAACAATCAAGTACATTAAAGTCCTATACACTGAACCCTGACTGAGTAATATTACATGCAAGTATTATTGGTAAAAACATCAGAAACAGTTATAAAGCAGCCAAATGCAAATGATCAGTTGGAGGAAATACTCATCCACCAAAATTTAACACATGAGAATTTTTCTGAGATAAATGACTGTTAGGTTGCAGTTGTCATATGCACGTCAATCTTTTAAATGCGTTAACACAAAAGAGCTAAAGAGGTTTAACCAAATAGGATTAGCCTTTCACTTCTGTGCAGGTAGCTGCACGAGCTCTTGATGTAGGTAAAAGAGAGAAAAAAAAACTTTGCAACTCTTGGACCTTTTTTATTTATTGTTTAAAAAAAAGCCTTTATTTTGCTGTTTAAGCATTGTCAGGGTAAACTCCTCACACTCTCAGTTTAGAAGCATGTTGAACAGGTTGTTTCCATGCAGACAATCTTCATCGCAGAGGTTTGCAAATATGTTTACTCCTCTGACAGAAACATCTCCAAATGGAAAAATAAAAACACGACATAACATGTTGTGAAGTTGTTATGCTGTTGCTAAAACAGTGAACATCAGAAGAAACTCAGTAAAGAATTACATTCAAAATTTTGGTCATCTCAGATTTTTAGAGTACAGAATAATAAAGAAAGAACAAATCAGGACCAAAGGGTATTGATAAGCTTGGATAAAGCTTGTAGCCATCTAAAAGTCATCAGACAGTTTTCCCTCATATCGGATTATGATCTGGTGTGAGGTGAACGAGAGCCCATGTGGGCGGAAAAAAGGTGGACTCAGTTCACTTCAGACCAGAGTATCTGTTTATAGCAATAATCTGTCAACAAACACGCAGACCACCTGCTGCCAAGCAGGGACAGACCCTCAAGCCCATCCCCACCCCCCTCCTCCCCCACTGGTATTGGCGGTCACGGAGGTTCCCGTCGGTAGTCGGGAGCAAATCCGAGTTCTGCTAGTAGTGAACTTCTACCAAACATGAATAGTTCAGAACTAGCGGAATTCCAGACCTACCCTCGAAACATCCCAGCATCACACAGACAAACCGCAGTCAAGCCTGGCAACATCCTCGATCTACACACATTCACAATAACACGCTGGAAAAGACAATTACATCACGCAACGTTCAGGGTCTCCCAAAGAAGCGACCTGCTAATGAGAAATACACTTTTGGAAGCAAAAGATGTGGAAAAATAGAAGAGAAGTTACAGATTCCTTGGGTTTGGGGCTCCATCCACTTCCTGGCGTACAGTCCTCGCCCTGTGTGGAGTTCTTATCAAATCGGCGAGCTCGCTACCTGTGCAAGAAATGAGCTCTACCAAAACACTGAATCACAGGATTAAAATAAACCACTATAGCAGCTTTGATTAACCTCAGCTTTCTCCCCAAGTGAACTGTTGTTCCGGAGAGATTAAAGAGTTATGGTGTGAGCATGCCAGAAGTAATTACTCTGTGGTTAATCTGTTTTGTGGAAGAACCTGAGTTGTCCGTATAATCTGCTTTGGTCTGCTGGGACACATAAGACATCTTCACCTGCATTTCAGCTGGTCCAGAAACTTCCATAAATCAGCCGCTCCGCCTCTTACACGATGTTACGTGTCGGTTTTGTGTCGAGGAGCCTACAGAGGGGACGCACAGTCACGTGTCCCCCAAATCTTCCTAATATTGTCAATGCAAGTCATCAACATCATCATCATCATCATCACCATGTGTTTTGTTTGTTTGTTGTGTGCTTGTTTTAGTTGTTTTTCACTTTTCTGAATCATCGTGTCATCTTGGAGGAGTTTGTGATGTTGGAGTTTGGTTCAAATGTTGGAGACAACATTCAACAACTCCGACACACATCGGACACGGCACACTAAAACCCACCATTGGGTCCAGCTTAATCACAGTCCTAATCGATTGTTTGGTGCTTGTGCAGCAAGTGAACAGTGTGCATGAACAAACAGTGGCACCAGAAATACTTGTGGGGTATTTCTTCAACATGAAGCAATGAGCAACTCAGTACAGCTCTCCTTGATACTCAGTGTTATTATTAATTAATGTTACTGGGATTTTTAGGGTGTGCACCTTTTCGTTAAAAGAAAGTTCTCCTGTAAACTTCTCCAGTAATATGAATTAAAGACATGAGCATCATAATGCAGATGTGACACAGAGAGCTTTACTTGCATGCAGCATTTAGTATCATTCGTTATTTGGTGTTTTTAAAAAACTGACCTTGACCCATCACTCCCTCTACTCATATGTTACAGCCTATATCTGTGCAATGCAGTAAATTGCCATAAACTTTTAATGATAAATGTCTTCCAGTGAAAATTACACTTTGATTTTCTTGCTCTGACAGTTAGCAAAGTGTTTTTTCAGTGAAGGTGTTGAAGAAATCTTTTTTTTTTTACCTCCTAAATTTAGGCGATAATAATTGTCCTGCATAAACATAAACCACATCACAGCCTGTCATCGGTGACGTTTCTGCTGTTCAAGCTGTGATGAAAACACATCTTTGGTGTTTCAGATGTAAAAGATTTTTCTTATGAATTCATCGATGGTGTGAATAGTTCACACACTGTTTGTTGTTCAACCTGTTAAACCCTCCTTTTTAAAAACACTGTGAATATTGATGTGGTCAGTCAGAGTGCACTCGCTTTATGGAGTGCAGGATGTACAATGTAGGCTTATTATATCCTATCGAGTTTGAGATGGGACACTGGCAAGACTACACTCACATGTGTATTGAGGAACTCTAATAAAAAACTACACAAAAGAATTGATCAGAACATTTTCTGAAGAAATTTTCCCTGAGTTGTTGCGGTCAAAGGTGAATTTTCCCAAACAAGACACTGAGGTATCAGCTGATGTTTTTATCTGCTTGTGATTAGACCTTCTGATTGGATCATCGGGTTTAGGATCCGTCTGAAAATCTTAAATACATTTCAGCATAGTCGCAACAGAGTTTGATCTCGTTAATCACTCAACCTTATCTAATGTTGATGATCTCCAGCAGTCAGTTTGCTATTTTAGTGCAATGCTGCCTGGGTCTGGATCCAAATGGGTCAAGATGAAGTAACCAGCGCTCTGCCAGGTGGGTCACAAGTCTCACCGATCCAAACTTTTTCTCCGCCGGTTTGTCGGGTCTGGAGACGCTGTCCAAGTTTTTTCCGTGTGGACTTAAAATGAAGACACCGCGAGACAAAGTCTTACGCCACAGTGGGAATGTGGGACATGCGGATGCTGTGGCTCAGCAGCCGGTGTGGATTGTCCGGTAATCACACAGGTCGGGGCAAGACACCAAACCCTAGATTTTCCGGATGGTTACATCATTGTGAGGTTACCTGCAGGCATGTCTGTCTGGACGAACAAATGGGTCACAGGTTTTCATAGCTAACTGCACTAAATCCCAACGTTCGACATAATATTTGCATAAAATCTCACCATTACTTTTACTGTAAATATGTTTGTTTCCATTTGCTAACCTTATAAGAGTCTTGAAAAGCCAAAAAAAGAGCAAATTTTGCTTTTGAGGACTCTGGGAGAGCTTTATTATAGCCTAATGGAAGCTTTGGTGGTCGACTGGTCGAAACATCCCACTGGTCTGGTGACAACCAGCTGTTTGCAGGTTGGAGCTCAGACTTAGCAGCTCGTCTCCTTGAGCAGCACAGTCGGTGCATCTTCTTCTTCTGGTGTTCAGGGTCCATGATGTAATGCTGGATGTCACGCAGCCCACTCAGCTGTTACACCTGAACTGTTGCTGAAAAACGTCAATTGGTCAAAATTTTTGGGATGAGCGCTGGCAGCTTAAACCAACTAAAGCTTTGTGTCCTTTCCATTTCCAATGAGAAAGATATTGAACAGTGCTTTACAACTCTCAGTGACTTTAAATGTGTAAAGTTATTTGCTCCAGTTAAGTATTCAGAAACACACATTCAACTGTCAGCAGTGTTGGGCCACCGCCAAAACGTTTCCAGGTTTTAAACCTGGAAACCGGTTTGCACACTTGCACGCTGCCAGGGGGCAGAAATCCTGGTGGGAATGTTGGAGTCTGGGTCCCGTCCTTGCTCACTAAGCCCCGCCCCTCAGCGCCACAGATATTCACATTTGGGCAAAAGAATTGTGAGGTTTTTTGGACTTGGTATGTTGTCAGTTCACTGTAGATGTAAAAATAGCTTGTCGAATACATATAAGCCTAACCAACACGCAAAGGAAACGCGCATCTTACTTCTTCCTTTCACGTGGATGATTCCTCCCTCCCACAGTCCCCACAGTTCTGGCTTTTTGTGACATTTCTCATCCTCAAGCTTGGTTTGGTTGAAAAATGCTGACAAATCTGCATCATTTTCATTCACTTGATGCCATTGAAACATCGTTGCTTCTATTTGAAGCTGGAAGGAATCAGGCTGCATCACAATGTCACAATGCTGCAAACTCCCTCAACAAAATCTGCAACATAAAAGAGCTTTGTTTTTTTTATTTGTAAAGGATCTGTCTGTGTGAAGTTTGCATGTTCTCCTGATGGCTTCATGAGCTCACTTTGCTTTCCCTCTGCTGTGAGGACACAGGGTGTGTTTTTTGGTTAGCTGCTGAACTGGCTCAAGCTGTGAATCTGTATCTGAGTTCTTGTCTCTATTTGTCCACTTGCAGACGACCAGTCCAGAGATCTTATTGCAACTATGACAGCAAAAACGTCTGGCCAAAACTCTGCAGAGTTACAGTTTAGTGCCGAGTAAACTGAGAGGCCAGCAGCCAGTTAAGACAGTAATTAAGTATTGAACAGAGAGCCAAATATCCTAATCACTGGCTGCTCTTATCTCCTAAAGACACCCTATCTGGTTGGCAATAAGTAGAGGTGAACAGCTTTGCTAAGTGACAGCTGTCACTTACTCTGTAATCACCAACTTTGTCTGCACTCTGTCAATTTCTAGTAAAACATGTTGTTTATGCTATTTCTACTCATAGTTCTCTTTTCGAACAGCTATTTTCTTGTGTTTTACAGTGATTGTGCGATGATTTAAAGAGACAGGCCACAGATTAGTATGACCGTTCTCAAAGGGTCAAAGTTGTGTCGTGCAGACCAGCATGTCCAGTCAGGCTCCACCTGAGTCACGCTGTGTAAATTCATGAAGTCACGACTTTGTCACTGTTTTATCAAGACTCTTTGACCCAGATTTTTACATTCTTTTTAATGTCTTGATTGTTCGGTAGGTTAAAGACAGTCATTTAAGCGTCACAGTAAGGCTTTGTGTACCTATAACCTCTCCTCATCCGTCCGGAAGTGATTTCTCCTCTTGCTCTACATCCTCATAAATCAGGATGAGTTTCCCCCTTTCATCCGCTTTGCCCTTGCCATAAGGCCTATGACGTGCACTGTCGGCTCAATGCAGTGATAAAAAATCCCGTGTTCTGAGGTGAACCGACTTTCCGGAGGGATTTGAGGTGACTTGAATCACATGCCAGCAAATGCAACGGCTGCTAATGCAGCACTGTGGATCTTCACTTGTCCTACAAAGCTGGTTTAATACGGAGCTGTCCTGCCAAGCAGGTTCCCCCAGAAGATGGAGAAGTTTGCTGCAAAGCTTTGTGTTTACGTGGCTTGTTTTGCATGACGGAAATCACTGTAGCAAACTGAGATCCACAACATAAATCCAGTAAATGCAACCACCCTCATGTCTCAGCACTTGTCTAATTTCATACTTACTGTGTCCCTCACAAGTTATCCTGGTTTGTCTCATCAGAAGACAAAAAACAAAGTGAAAGCTTGAAAAACACAAATTTCAATTTATTTTATCTGAGGCCAAATCCACGTGTATCTTTCCTGCTCCCACAGTTGTCTCATGAATATAATCCACCTTCAATCTTCTGATGATTGTTAAAATATATGCAGGCAGGCCTTTGGACTGCAGTGTTAACCGAAGATGAACGTTGGCACAAGATTTCATAGTTATGCAGGACATATTCTGAAGTTTTGATGCTTTAGTGAAAATGTCTGAAACCATTTCTTTGCTGTCACTCTACACTGCAATACAAGGCTATTTTAAACTGCATTTTGCACGGTTCCAATGTTACTGTGGATAACCTTTTTATATTTTGTAGCATGCACAAAATACAAAATGAGTGAATGCGTACATTTTTAATTCTGCATCCAAAGAATGCAAGGATGCGCTCAGAAGCACAACAAACTGACAACAGACACGTGCAGTGTTAAGCTTGTTATTCCTTTTCACACTCAGGTAGAGTCTGAAAAAAACCCATCACCATTTACTGGAGACGGATCAAAAATGAACATTTTTGCGTTTTAGTCTACAATCTCACAGCTAATCCTTATTTTAACGGAGCGGACGGAAATCCACTTTCAAACAAGATTATTGTGGCATTTTGTGTCTTAACCTCATTAGTTTGTATTACAGTTCAAAATAAGGTTATTGCTCCGCCGCTGAGCATCTGTGCCAAGCGGCACACCCCGGCTGTAATTTGATTGTGACCTAATCCTATCAGAGGTCTCGGGAGCACAGGTATAAAAGCTAAAGTCAGATGTGCAGCATCATTCATCCAAAGGAGGTTGCAAGTGACAAGGTAGAGGACTGACAGCTGAGGACCGCCTTCAGAGCTCACAATGGCAGAAGAGTGGGGCAAACA
This sequence comes from Malacoctenus triangulatus, assembly GCA_032274725.1. Lineage (NCBI taxonomy): Eukaryota > Metazoa > Chordata > Actinopteri > Blenniiformes > Labrisomidae > Malacoctenus > Malacoctenus triangulatus. The sequence goes on from JAUESE010000080.1 coordinate 4,230,077, forward strand.
GGCATTCGCTGCCAGGCGTCACCATGAAGACTCGACTAGGGGCTCTGCCTTCGTTTACACAAACAGCAATCACACCAGAGGTACAGTATCTTCACTTTGTATTTCTGAGTGACTCGATAGGTCTGAGAAGCTGTAGCACAAAGTACAGAGCTGGAGGAGTAACAGAGGAAAGCAGCAGAGTGTTTGTTTTTGTGGCTTCAGTTGGAACTCAAAGGTCCATTCCAAATCAGAAGGACTGAAACTTTTTGAATTCTTTGTAAATTTCAACTGCTTGGCTGATTGGGTTGGAAAAAGAACGATATTAAGGTAGCGAATTTAAAACAATGTGATTATGCGACAGTCTTCCCTCAAGTTTTAAAGGCTGAAGAGCGAGACAGTCTTAAACTAAATGGCTGATATCGAGAGCGGAGAAAGATTCAAACTTTACTCAGTCTTAAGCTTTATTTAAACTTTCCAGGATGACTTAAATTAATGGTTTGAGCTGTTTTACTTACATAAAGAAACATTTTTATAGCCTCAAAGTATTTTCAGCCCTCAGTGGAGCCTAATGCGGCTTTGCCAGCAACTCTAAACAAGTGGAATTGAGTCCAATTGATTATGTATTTACAGCTGAACAAAGAATTTATTCAAAATGTGAATGATGCCACAATCTATTCTGATGTTGATGTTTGTCTTTCAGATCCCTTCGAGGGTCCCAACTACCACATTGCCCCCCGATGGGTTTACAATGTTGCCACACTCTGGATGTTCTTCGTGGTCCTCGCTTCAGTCTTCACCAACGGTCTCGTGCTGGTGGCCACAGCCAAGTTCAAGAAGCTCCGCCACCCCCTCAACTGGATCTTGGTGAATCTCGCCATCGCTGATCTTGGAGAGACAGTTTTTGCCAGCACCATCAGCGTGTGCAACCAGTTTTTCGGCTACTTCATCCTGGGACACCCAATGTGCATATTCGAGGGATATATCGTCTCAACTTGTGGTAAGTGATGGCATTTTTTTTCAAAGATGGAGATGATCATTTTAATTATTTTAGAAATGCAGATTCAAGACGTGCTCCTCATTCTTCACACAGGTATCACTGCTCTTTGGTCCCTGACTATCATCTCCTGGGAGAGGTGGATAGTTGTGTGCAAGCCATTTGGAAATGTCAAGTTTGATGCTAAATGGGCCACAGGTGGAATCGTGTTCTCATGGGTGTGGTCTGCTGTGTGGTGTGCGCCCCCAGTCTTCGGATGGAGCAGGTAGCATGCTGGCTGTTGTTACTACACAGGAATTTTTTGTATCTCTTCACTCTGTTTCAGGAGTTTTCTTGGGTTTTCTCAAGTTTGAATGACAAATGAATTCCTCCCATCAGATACTGGCCTCATGGACTGAAGACTTCCTGTGGACCTGATGTATTCAGTGGCAGCGAGGACCCCGGCGTCCAGTCCTACATGGTTGTCCTCATGATCACATGCTGCATCATTCCCCTGGCTATCATCATCCTGTGCTACCTGGCAGTGTGGCTCGCCATCCGCGCCGTAAGAAATCCCCACTAACCACACAAAGCATCTTTATCCGGAAGCCGACCACTTCTTAGCGATGTCTCACACTCCCAACTTGTATGCCTCAGGTTGCCATGCAGCAGAAGGAGTCGGAGTCCACCCAGAAGGCTGAGAGGGAAGTGTCCAGGATGGTGGTTGTCATGATTTTCGCTTACTGCTTCTGCTGGGGACCTTACACCTTCTTTGCCTGCTTCGCCGCGGCCAACCCTGGATATGCCTTCCATCCTCTGGCTGCTGCCATGCCCGCATACTTTGCCAAGAGCGCCACCATTTACAACCCAATCATCTATGTCTTCATGAACCGACAGGTGGGCTCCACACTCACACAGCACTGAATGTTGGGCTCCTTTCGAATTTTGACTGACATCCACTTTGTTTCTCTCTCCCTCAGTTCCGCACATGCATCATGCAGCTCTTTGGCAAGCAGGTGGATGATGGCTCTGAAGTATCCACGTCGAAGACAGAGGTCTCCTCTGTGGCTCCTGCATAAACCTCCACGTCTGCTGCTTTGGAAAAAAAGAAAAAAATGAAAACTATTTTGCTTTGTACAGTAAATATTTATTGTTTGATTTCTCTCTCTCTTTTTTAGTAAATATAGCTTTCTGGCAAATGGAAAAAACCCAAAAAACATATATATATATTATTGATGTCACTGTTGTTTTTTCAAATGAATATAAAAATCTCAAGCATACTTGATTTTTTGTCTGGTGTTTTCTTGGATGTGCTTATATTTTCTCGTTTCCCACAACATATTCCTCATCAGTGGTGTCGTGAAACTATTTGAGGAATTGCAAAACATTGCAATGTTTTGAAAACTAAAATACAGCAATTTGTGAAGTATTTGCTGTGGAGAAAAAACTTATTTAACCCTATAAGTATGACTTGACAAATAATTAATTAGGTTTTTGTTCTGATCAAACACCGATTTGGTTGAAAAGACAATGTCTTTTCAAAAGCTGGGAGCTAAATGTGTTCAGTGTCTGAAATGAAATGTGAGAGAACAATGGCACAAACAGCTGCAGATATACAGAGATATAACACTTCAAAACACAATGCAACAAAACATACCAAAGATCACAAAAACAAATGGAATCATCCTTCAACACCCATCGGTCAGTGAATCTTTTTCCCCAGCAAATAAGCGAAGTTATTTCTCGCGGGAATAAACTGATGCTCCTCTCGCTCTGCGCTCTTATTTTGACGTTTAGTAGGACGTACTCTGTGACGTCAGCTCGTGCGCATGGCCGCCCCCTAGCCTGACACGTGAAACCAAGGAACTCCAGACGAAGCCATGTCCAAAGCAAGTACGTTTTGGTAGTTTTAGACGAAACACACACGCTCTGCAGGTCAGCGGGTTTGATTTCACTCTCGTGTCTCGTTGCTTTTCGCAGAACAGAAACGCGCCAAACGCCTGGGACTGTTAGGAAAGCTGAAGGTAAGCGCGACGCGGCTAATGTTGTCGTTAGCTTTCTGGTGGACCTGAAGGCAGCAGGCGGGGTTGGGTTGCTGTGCTGTTCCGTGAATAACAGATTTACACAGTGTCTGTGGCGGCTAAGTTGGAGCACATTTATGGCCTTTGAGAAGTGCAGTGTTGTCATGATACTAAGTGTGTTTGGAGTGAAGGTAGCAGCTGTATGTGGAGTGTTCTCGACGTGTGAGTGAGGTTTATTGGACTCATTTGATCAATCTCGGTCATGCAGGTACGACGACAGTTTGAATTGTCTGTCCCACTTAGTTTAGCTATCTCAAGGTACGCAGTATTTAAATAACAATGTTAGCTGAAACTCAATATTTGCCCTCCAAATCCTCTCAGGTGCTTTAATCACTTATGTTCCTCAGAATAAAGATGGCCCAAAGGGAGATGCCAAAGGACACCCAAAGGCGACAGAGCAAACTTCTGTTCAGCATGTCAAAGGTCACAGAAGACCAGAAGAGATCCGGAGGCAAAGGGTAAGTCTTTCAGACCTGAAGGTGTCTGAATGTCGCGAGAGCTTGACTTAACCCAAACCAATTTGCACCTTACAATTGTAGCTTCAGGACCTGCAGGAAAAGCAGAAGCTGTCCCGAGAACGAGAGCTGATGAAGAGGAGAAATTTGCAAAGCTTCCAGAATGACATCATGCAGCGTCAGAGAGAGTTTGAGCAGAGGGTAAGTATTCATGTCAGGTGGCCTCCGATCAACTTCAGTGTACTTGTACAATCTGCTGCTGGTTTTACTCTTGTTTTCTGTTTTTCATGCTTACAGGAGATGGAGATGCAAAGTTTGGAAAAACACGTGAACTTCGAAAATGAGAATTCCAGAAAGGCGTATTACAGGGAATTCAAGAAGGTGTGTGGCTTCTCAGTCGCTGCCACACAATCGTCTCTGAAGAAGTTCTCTGACTCCCTTCAGCTTCCATGGTGTTTTATTAGGTCACAGTGACGTCAACTTGACTCTGATGCAGCGTTTTGATCTTGTTTTCAGGTGGTGGAAGCTTCCGATGTGATCCTGGAAGTGTTGGATGCACGTGACCCTCTGGGCTGCAGGTGTCCTCAGGTGGAGCAGGCGGTCATCCAGAGTGGAACCAATAAGAAGATAGTTTTAGTTCTCAATAAAATTGGTAAGACACTGAAAAATAAACAAACTGTAACTGATGAGTTTTGATTTAGTGCCATTTGAGTTGTTTCCTGTGTTGATTGCAGATTTGGTTGCTAAAGAAATTGTGGAGAAGTGGATAAAATATCTCCGAAACGAGTTTCCCACTGTGGCTTTTAAAGCATCGACTCAGCAACAGACAAAAAACTTGGTATGTAATCTCAAGCAGTTTTTTTCCAACCACCCAAATACATGAATATGGATTCACTGAGTGTGTTTGTTCAGACTGTATTAAACACACACACACACTGCGCATCATTTCATCTCCTCTCCCAGAAACGCAGTAACGTGCCTGTGACACAAGCTACCACGGAGCTTCTTGGTACCAGTGCTTGTATCGGGGCCGACTGTTTGATGAAGCTTCTGGGAAACTACTGCCGCAACCTGGACATAAAGACGGCCATCACTGTCGGCGTTGTTGGTAAGGACCCAGTCCCAGCAGCAGGCAGCTAGACAGCCGCCGGGGGGGGGGGGGGGGGGGGGGGGGGGGGCGGGGGGGGGGGCGGGGGGGGGGGGGGGGGG
>JAUESE010000080.1:4234783-4247481 GCA_032274725.1 Malacoctenus triangulatus
AAGCAGCAGCGTCCCCCCCCCCCCCCCCCCCATCCTGTCTGTACGCAGATGTGTTCAAGCACTGCAGTGACAGTTGTATAAAAACAGAGCTTTACAGACTTGACAAAATCCCTGAAGAAAACATGAGGAAAACCTTTAGCTTATTTTGCTGTGCAAATAAGTAGCTGTCATATCCTAAATTCTGTTTTCAAACAGCAGGTTTTTCTCACTTAATCTCATTTTTCTCCTCTGCAGGTTTTCCAAATGTGGGAAAAAGCAGTTTGATCAACAGCTTGAAACGGGCACGAGCGTGCAGTGTCGGGGCGACCCCTGGTGTCACCAAGTAAGACACGTCAGCAGGCGATCCTGTGTTGCTCATACTGAAGTTGTTTTCCTCACAGCCTTCCTCAAAGCTGGATTATCCACTGGTCAAAGCAGGTGACTGTGCAGGGGGCTCCAAAACACCCTGGCACATGTTGACCCTTGTTGCCTCTGTTCATACAGCATCATTGCTCCACTTTTTAGTGTATTTCATGTCACTAGCTTACAGTTTTGGGGGGAGCAGTTAGTTTTGAAAATGAACCTAAATGAATACGAAGTCAGAGCTTTTCCCAGTTAGGTTTTCATCATTTAACCAATCTGAACTTCTAACATGTCTTAAAATTTTGGCTCAAATGTTAAAGTTTGGTCACTTCCAGCTGTGGGTTCATCAGGTCATCTTGTTGCTAATGTTTTTTTTCCTTCCTCCTCCATTCTCTGTTTATGTCAGGTGTCTTCAGGAAGTACATTTGGACAAACACATTAAGCTTCTCGACTGTCCCGGTATCGTCATGGCGACATCAACAACGGACGCAGCCATGATCCTGCGTAATTGCGTGAAGATTGAACAGCTCGTAGATCCCGTGCCTCCAGTGGAGGCCATCCTTCGCCGGTGCAACAAGGCTCAGGTAGGACCTGTGACCTCTGACCTCTCCATCCTAAAGGGATTTTTGTCCTCCACACAATGCTGATGCCTCGTCTGGGTTGTGCACACAGATCATGGAGCACTACGGTGTCCCAGACTTTCACACCGCTCAGGAGTTCCTGGCACTGCTTGCCAGACGGCAAGGAAAGCTCCGGAAGGGAGGACTGCCCGACTCCGACAAGGCAGCAAAAGGCGTCCTAATGGACTGGACAGGGTCAGTGAAATCATCAGATTTTTGGAGACAAAGTAATCAAGCCTTTGTGCCTACAGTGGTGTCACTTTCTTCTTTGTGTGATTCAGTGGGAAAATCAGTTACTTCACCCACCCTCCAGAGACGCACACCCTCCCCACACACGTCAGTGCGGCCATCGTGACAGAGATGGGCAAAGCCTTTGACTGGGACGAGCTGGAAAAAGGGAATCAGGAAGTCCTTGCAGGTAGATCCAAAACTGTGATTTGTCTTTTGAACAAATTTTCCCCCCCTTTTCTGTTTTTGTAAAACGGGGTCAAAAATCGTGTAAGTCATCCTGCACTCGCCTACATTCATTTGGCCCCCAATCAGTATGCACCTTATGGGCCTTTTCTGCAGCAGATTTGGGTGAAGTTGCAATCAGATTGGGGTGTGTTAGTTAAAAACTGCCACCTGTGAGGTTTGAAATATGGATATGAAAAATTTATTTGAAATAAGATCTTGGATGTGGAAGAATATTCACCATGTGCTAGATTGCTATAAAGTACCGGTAGTGATAGTTTCTCTAAAGTCACTGACATTTGCTGTCTTGCAGAGTCTTCATGTCCTGATGTCCAAATGGGATTCTGCATGGAAAGCACAGGAATGACACAAGGTGGTCAGGGTGAACTACAGTGTGACCTGGACATGGAAGGAGGCTCGGTAGAAGAGTCGGCTTTCAAGGAAGAAACTGAATCTATGGAAGATGATCCGGATCCAGAGGTCAGAAATATCAGCCTATTCACAGTGTTTAACTACTGTTGTGTTTAAACTCACTCTTGTTATCAACATTGTGGGTTCATCGAAACAGTTCGGACCAATGACGGTGGAAATAAAAACACAGAAGAAGACAGATTTACCTGCGAGTGAGGCACCAGCCAGCGCTCCAAACCTGAAGGACATCTTGAAAATCGACCCTCTCCAGCAAGGCCAGGCGCTGCTCGCTGCCAGCAAGAAGAGGAAGAAGCAACAGAAGAGAGCTGGTTTGTGTTCTTTGTTTAATACCACAAATACCCCAACAACCTCATGTTGCCAAGTAACACAGGCAAGTCTCAGGCATTCAAATACCAAGGCTTAAGCTGTGCAGTTCAGGAATCGTGTAAGCTGGAGGAAAATAGATTGCTGCTGTATGAAAAGGCGCCTGCTCCATGTTTACATGACTATATTCATTCAAAAGAATACGATGATTCGTGTTTCTCTTTCTTCTTTTCCCTGCAGACAAAATTGCCACCAAACTATCAGACACGCTTACATCTGCGATGGATTTCTTTTGACTGAAATAAATGTTTAAAAGAAGTTGCCTGTGTTCTATACTGGTTGATTTGAAGACTGGATCATATCAACTGATGCAACAGTTTATCAGGGAAGCTGTGACTCCAACCCATGGTGTATTCATTAGATCTTAATTCATTTTTACAGTGAGTACTTGGTTCAGTCTTGGTCACAACAGTTCTTCGATAAATCCTCAGTACGATTTTTGTGTTTGCTGTTGTGCCACTAGTTACATTAGTTTGAGATGAAACAGCAATTAGAAGTTGATCAAATCATAAGTCCACCATTCTTGTCTTCACATAATTTATATTCATATGTTCATATATTCAATGTTTTTTTTCTCATTGGTTTCCCTCCAAAGAGCGCGTCATATAGTGGCAGGCAGACCTCAGAGCAACACCTGAATGTGGATTTCAGAATTGAGATGGTGATTTTAGGTGGCCTGGCATATTGTGAAACATTGATGAAAATACTTTAACGGCTTTTAACTTTTTGATATGCTATTCAAGAATGCTACAAACATATTTCTGATGACCAAAATGTATGATAAAATGTAAAGGATTTAGAGCGTTTACCTAAAAAAAATCTAAAAACTTAACAACATACAAATAAGTATACACTGCTTATAAATGTATATCCACCATCCTGTACATAAACACATAATAGTTGGAGGAAAAGTGTGTGAAGTTTCATAACACTTTTTGAATAACGGTTAATAAATGTTTCAGCCAGTTTTTTGTCTTTCGTTTAATGGAAAATACAAAGGTGTATAAATATTTTGTGGTTTTTAAGTACCGTAATTTTTTGGGGGGAGTTTCATGAAACCAAGCAAACCGAGTCTTGTAATATCTGTGGTCTCAGAGTGCACTGCGGAGTTTTTCTGTTCTTTCTGTTTTGCGTTACGTGGAAATGACAGCAAAATAAAAATGCAACAGGATACTCGTCACTGAAAATACAGAAACTATGCAGCTGTAAAAAGTTCCGGGTGACGCACGTCTGATGACGCCATCCCGTTGGCCCGAAGTAAATAACAGTGTGAGGTGCCGAAGCTAGGAGCTGCCGAGTTTACATTCAGCCACCCTGAGAAATGGCAAAGAAAGCGGAGGACTTCGGGGGTTTATGGCTGTGATTACGTGAAACAAGTCACTCTCCATTGTACGTATTTTATTTTTTTTTTACGTAAGAGAAGTTTCCTGGTTACGTAGCAGTGTGTTGTTGGGTAACTAACGGTGGGCAGCTAGCCCGTTAGCTAAACTGTAACTTCCTATTTTCGTTTTGCTGTGACCGTGTCGCGGCGTGCTGCTGAAAACACGTCAGTCCCTGTCAAAAATGACAAGCGTTTTTTCAAAGTTGCTGTCGGCCAGACACTTTCTAACGACAGCGGAGACAGCGACGATGTCGGTGTCGCTTTTAGCCGTGTAGCCGCTCTGGGCTGGTTGTTGTGGGCCCGTTAGCACCGCTGAGCTGTCAGATGAACTCTGCTTGCTAACTCTTGACGCCAGATTCACGCTTTCCCAAAATAGAGATTGCGAAAACGGCTAAAGTAAGCTAGCAGCTACCCCGAAATATCCCACTAAATGCCTCCCTAGACTCGATGATGAAGTTAAAAACGAAAAGTACTTTTAATTTGTTTGAATAAACGACGACTTTACAGATCCTGGATTATTTTTGCATATTTGTCCTATTAGTCACTCCTGCAATCAGACACATGCGCGGCTTGCACCAACGTGTTTGGATCGGTTGTGCTGTGGTGTCTTGTAATGGTCAACAAAGGAGACGATTGATTTCACTCCGAAGGCGATTATCTTGAGAGGTGACCAAGAAGTGGCAGTGTGCAAAGTCTGAAATCTGTGTACAGCGAGAGCCGCGACGTTATGTAAGAGGAGCTGCTCGTTTAACGAGGAGAGCGGCAACATGTGTGGACGCGTTGCTGTAACCCGGAGGATGTAGCAGTCCCTCCAAAGGACTGAGCGTCCAGCAGGGAGGTGGGACACTTCCGTCAAACTTTGACCTGATTTTATTCATACGAAAAAGCCTTGATTGACATTTTATTAAAAAACAACAACAAACATTTGAATGTGATGAATGTGCAGAATGTGATGGAACTTGTATGCTCTCATCTGTAAATATCCATATTTAAAAGGACTATAAATATCATTTTGAATATTGTGGCTCACAAAACATTAGACCTTGTGTTTGACAGCATTTATTTATGGATATTGTGAGACCTACTGACAGCATTGGAATTTCTGGAAATCAGAAAGTGTTTTTTTCTGATGGATATTGTGTATTCGAGGTGCTTTCATTTCACTGGATGTCTTCTCGTGTCTGTTTCTGCTGCGTTCACAGTTTTGGCAGGATATCCTGCTGTTAACCACCAGGGATGATCTGACATGAAACCACAGTTGAATTTTGATTTAGATTAATTCCTCTCGAGCAGGCCACTGTGGCATATGAAATGATCAGACAGACATACCAGCTTGTGAGTGGTTGCTCATTATGCTGTTTTATTGGAAATGATGCCCACAGAGCGACATATCATCATCTTTCGGCAGTTTGATACTTTGGCTGCTGATTGTGCTTTATAAAACCTGCGTGACTGCAGGATATTGAGCAATGATTCTGTGGTGTTCTGTTGCTTTCTGACATCCCAGAGTTGGTCTTTGTATGACAGATGGAAATGTCTAAATATGTATGCGATGAAAGTAATGCATAAAGATTTGAAGGCTGTAAAAGTTTATGAGTCTTTTAAAACTAAACTTGTCCTGTTTTTAACATCTATCATGGAGGCAAAGCTTTGCAGTAAATAACTCTTCCTGCAGCGGCTTCTGATGGTGGAGTCTGCATGATAACGGCAGTATTACAAACTATATTTTGAATCTTTACTGTTTCCTAGCTCCATCCCTACATCTGGATCGGTCCCAGCCATGTCGTCCCGTGTGTTGCTGCGGCAGCAGCTGATGCGAGAGCAAGCCCAGGAGCAGGAGCGGCGCGAGGCCCAGCAGCAGGCCTCTGCCTCTCAGCTCCGGGCCTCTGACTCCACTCCAGCTATCTCCGTCACTCTGCCCCCGAATGCTGCACGTCCTCCTCCGGCACAGGTGCCCGTGGAGGTGCTGAAAGTAAGAACTTGCTCGTGTGTTCATCGGGTCTGGCTTTTTTTTTTCCATATATTGTGATTTTCTATTCAAGCGCTAACCTACTGTTTGATTGCTCAGGTACAGACTCACTTGGAGAACCCCACCAAGTACCACATCCAGCAGGCACAGAGGCAGCAGGTGAAGCAGTACCTCTCCACCACCTTGGGGAACAAAGCAGTCACTCAGACCCTGGGCGTGTCCCCGGTGCCACAGTCCAGCTCCGCCCCTGAAGTCGCCCCGACTGCCAGTAGCGCCCCCAACAGTCCAATGGCATTGCTGAACATTGGCTCCAACAAGGAGGAAGTATGTGGAGGTTCCTGTCAGTGCTTGTGGTTTCATTTCGCGTGTGTGGATGTGTGTGTGTGTCTTTGTGTCTTTGCTGATGCAGCAGATCAGATTACACAACCTGCAAGCAGTTGCTTTCTTCCAAACTTACAGTGAATTTTTGAGGAAGTTAAGGTCTAGACTTCTGCTCACTTGTTGCCTAATTACTCTGTGCTGGATCTGTAATGATGTTCCTGAAGGTCCCACTCTGATGATGCATGCCTGCATGCCTTTTGCCAGCGTATTCTTGCTGGCCTGTTGTGACAATAGGATGTTAAATACTGCACCTACAGTTTAACCATGCAAAAGTGCACTTATAGTCTCGCTCTTTGAAATTGGGCCTCTTTAAAGCTCCTTCCTGACTTACATGTTTGGTGTTAGTATGCAGCCTGTTTTGGACCACCAAACACAGTGTATGCACACATGTTGACTACTTTCACACAACTGACCGTGTGTTCTGTCTCATCTGCCTCATTTAGATTGACGACGTGATTGATGACATCATTAGCCTTGAATCCAGCTTTAACGATGACATTATTACACTGATTGACTCAGGTCTACAGCTGCCGAGCACGGTATGAACTTTCATGTTGTTTCTTCCTGTGAATTGTTCTGTTTGTTCAATTCAACTGTACAATGACAGAAAAACAGTGGATGTCAGGCAGCTTGGTCACACTTGCTTCTTCTCCTGCAAGTGTTTTTTCTGTGAATGGATGGTCTCTTTTCTGTGAGGAATTCTGAAGCTGTAGGAGTAAATATACACTTCTGGCACTCGGTTACTATTCGTCACGAACGTGCTGCCTGGGCGGGGTGAAGCCATGAGAGGACACAAGACAAGGAGAAGTGAGACAAAGTGGATTATGCTCATAAAACGAACAGTGGCAGGTTAACGGCACATTTTGTAAGACAGAGAAGACATTTCCAGTTTTTCTGCAGTGAAACAAAATATGAGGATTATGGTGATGCTTTTGGAAGACAAGAAAAAGAAAGAAATTGAGGTAAATTCATGTTCATTTTTTGAAAATAGAGGACCAGATGTTCCAAATTTACAGGTGATATAGCTGACTGAAATGTTTTTAGTTTGGGGTCTTATTCAAATGTATTTCTGTGTTTTTTTTCTTGCTTTATTTTAAGGTACAGTTTTACGCAACATCAGTTGAGATTCAGTTTTGAGCAGTTGAAACTAAATCTTTAAAAAGTCCATTTGGAATGAGGAAGTGTTTTCTGAGAATTTTTGACAATTTGTGACTGGTGTTGTAATTCAGGTTCGTTGTGTGTTGTTTAGCTCCCAGGAAATCTGTTGGATGTCTACCATAGCCCCGGCATGGCAGCACCTACTCTCACTGTCAGCAACTCGTGCCCTGCTGATCTTCCAAAAATCAAAAGGGAAATTACAGGTGCGGCAAATAACCTTTTTTTTTTTTTTTTTTTTTTAACTTGTTTTGCTGTAGACATTAGTACTTTGTTGTATGGAGTCCTGTTTGTTGGGTGAAATTCTATGAATCTGAATTTCAGATGCAGATGCCAAAGCACTGTTGAAGGAGAGACAGAAGAAAGACAACCATAACCTCAGTAAGTTCGACTTTTTGAAATCGTGGGAAATCTTTTTTAAATGCAGCAACATGACATTATTCGACAGGAAAAAATGCGACAAAAGAAATCAAAACATTCAGTTTCTATTACCTTGTTAGTAGACGTGCATGTTCAGTGAAAGTTGACAGCTGCAAGTTATGTAATGTGTCTTTGTTTTGCTGCCTATAGTCGAAAGGAGGCGGAGATTCAACATCAATGATCGGATAAAAGAGCTGGGCACGCTTATACCCAAGTCAAGTGACCCGTAAGTTCCATCGAAGCGTTGAAGATCGTATTTTCTTCTGCAGTCCTCTTCCATGTATACCTCATGCTGACCTATAGTGTTGTCACAGGCTCTGTAAACCAGCTTCATTTCTTTTTTTGCCTCCATGACAACAGAGAGATGCGCTGGAACAAAGGCACCATTCTGAAAGCCTCGGTGGATTACATCAGGAAGTTACAGAAGGAGCAGCACAGAGCCAAGGACATCGAGCTTCGACAGAAGAAACTTGAGCAGGCGAATCACAGTCTGATGTTACGCATCCAGGTCAGGATATTCTCATCTCACACATGCACACCTCTGACACTCTTCTGCAGTGCTCCCAGTTTCCTTCCATAACTCTTTCACCGTCAGTTTGAACCAGAGATTGTGTCCTTACATCTTGCACTTTGCACATCCATGAGTGTTGTGACACAATTTGCACGATGGTGTTAGAATGATTTCTGCACATGTTGCTCTTCTCAGGAGCTGGAGATGCAGGCGCGGCTCCACGGCCTCGCGAACCCCACCAACATGCCGGCAGGGCTGAGCTCCGATCCCGCTCTGCTGCAGCAGCAGGTGCTGCCACAGAGCGGGCCGGTTCCACCTCCCAGCGCCGCAGGAGCCTCCACCCAGAACCTGCTCTCCCTGGAAGACATTGGGCTGCCTCTGCCGGCCTCCTTCCTGTCCCCGCCCTGTTCGGACTCTCCTGCTGGGGTCACCATCAGCAGCCCGCTGGACCTGGGCAGCCTGAGCTTTGCCGAGCTGGACGAAACCTCCGCCTCCGCCCTCTACCCCGAGGTGGGCTTGGGAGACATTCTCATGGACGAGGGGGGCGCCCTGTCTCCAGAGGGCGGGGCCGAGCCGCTCTTCTCACCTCTGTCACCCGGTGCCTCTAAAACAAGCAGCCGCAGAAGCAGCCTTGAAATGGACGAGGACTTGTGATGCGCTCAGAGACTGTCAGGAGATGCAGCTGATCTTCAGTCGGCTTATTGAACTTTAGAACTGAACCTAAACAATGAACACGACTCCCGTAAAGAACAAAACTAACATCAGAGGTTGGTGTACTCCTCCTGAAGGTTTGCCATACAGACTTAATTATTCTGGTTCCTGTTTGGAGCTGCTCAGATGGTTCTGTCTGAGCTTCTAGATGCAATCTTACTAAAATGGACTATTGTATATTTAGGGGCATGGATCTAGCTGTTAGGAATAACACATTCTCCAATAGTTTTTAAGATTAAATCTGAGATTTATGAGGGAAAGAATATTTGCTTGAATTTATTATATATGCCTATATTATTTTTAGGGAAAAGAAAGCTGTGAGGTTTCTATTTTACGACAATATTGGCATCACAAACTTTATTAAGAAATGCCAACATATATTATGTTTTTTTTTTCATTGTTTCTTCAACTGACTGGAATCAGGGTTTGTTAATAGCATGCTCATTCATGTTGGGTTGTTTCACCAGCAGCTAGAGAAGGGATCTTTATAAAGTGAATTGGCACATTGTGAAATATTTACTGCAAATTGTATATAAGAGTATTTTATTTTGAGCAATTTTATTGCACCTTATTTTATGGCAGTCTATGCATTTTCTGAAAGCTTTTGTGTCTGTTTTTATTCTTGTCACACACAGTGAACAGCTAACACAGTTTGCATGTGTTTCTAAATAAAAGAAAAACAAAGATAGAAAATGAATTAAAAACAGTCAAAGCAGTGGGAGGTCGCTCGCTGCTGCAGCTAGTTAGCCAAAGCAGGATTTCTTCCAGAGTAGCTACAGATTTACAAATCAGCGTCTTTATTTTTTAACCAGAGTGTATGAAATGCAGAACAACTTCATCCTCTCACACTAGTACTGTAGTTCAGGACACATTCTTAGGGTGGTTTGTAGTTCCTCCTGACTAATATGTGCAGTCCAGTAACCTCAGCCGAGCGATCACAGTCAGCATGTTTGCCTCCAACTGCATTTGTTTTGGTTCTTGTTCTGATCAAAGGCGATATATCTAATTATACCACATCGTAAAATGAACTCGGAAGGTTTTGGACCTTCTTTTGAAACCACTAGTCTGTAACAATAATGTATAACTGTTGAGTGGAACCTGCAATGCAATTACAATTCTGTGAGACAGCCACAAACTTTAGAAAGGCATTTAATTTGTCTGAGGCTTCACACAATCTTATGTACAGTTAATGAATGTGTGTTTGACAAAGTACCTGCAGATTTTTAGTTGTCTTTTTTAACACTTAATGTACTGTTTTGTTTTGGGTTTATTTTTTTTTTCAATAATGTTCAGAGCAGCCAAAAAACATGTTACAGCACAGTTATGAGTGACTTTGCTTACAGTGACTCATCTTGTACAGTTCCTTCAACACTTTGAGGTACTTTCGAATTAAAAGCCGCTCCACTCCATTAATCACTGTTGCTAACTATGTTGTCCTAGGATCCATAACATTAAGTATCTGCTTTCTCTGAGTAACTGCTCTCCTCAATATTAACCATGTCTTACCCTGACATGCTTTCGAGTGCTAACATTGACTGTTGACCTTAAATCCATTAATCGTCCCTTCAAGTTGGCTCAGAAGATTTTAACAAATAAACCGTTCTCCCTGCTCGATTGTGTCTTCTTTCTTTTGGGCCGTCAGTGGTAAAGCATCTGAGAGATCTCCATCGCGAGGTCCAGGCACTCTGTGGCCTGCAGGCAGATGTCGCACATGGAGCATTCGCATGTCTTGCACTGAATGCCCAGGCACTCGCAAGGATTGCACTGGTGGACCACGTCCATGACGGGCTGCAAGGCAGTGGGCTTGCAGCCGCACAGCGACGAGCACAGCCACCACAGACACGTGTTGCAGCCCCGTACGGCGGCCAGGACGCAGTCCACGGGGTGGCAGAAGAGGCAGGCCAGGAGAACTGCAGCACAAAGGTCTGACAGGAGAGAAAGCCAGTGAGTGAGGAAGGAGATCGCACCGGGACGCCTGATAGTGGAGAGCTCTCACCGTCTTCTTTGGCCTCAGTGTGATCCGTCATGGTTTTCAGGCTTTCTTGACTCTTTTTGATGGATGTGACTGACTGGGACCCTTCAGAGACCACGCAGGCCTCTATGGATGCAGGCAGCAGCGCACACAGAGGCTTAGGCTGCTCCTTCTCCACAGAGGTCTGTCCAAAGATGGACGCTGCACTCTGCCCTTCACTCTGTGCTCTGGCGTGCGGATCGAATCGAGCAAAGACTGAGAAGTGAACAAACTTTCATCAACTCCTTCAAAGTGGTCACAGACACATTTAACCAGGTGATGGCTTTACTGTATGTACTCTTAGTGTGAGGGATGCTGTGAACAAAGATGTCACCTGAAGATAATTCAGTGTGTTCAGTGGAGATCTCCTGTGAAAAACCTCTGACTTCAGTGGCAGAACCTGAAAGATGAGACGCGTTGTTTCATTTTAGCGAAGCATTTAGGTGAAAGTGAAAGGCTCCTCTGATCCTCACTGTCATCAGTGTGGGGGCCCCTCAGTCCACAGATGCTCCCCAAACTAACTGCGTCAGGGACATCAAATAACACCTCTAGTGAATAAAAGTGGACAAATGCAGAAAAATGATTTCTCAAGAGGGGATCAATGAAATATCCTCAATAAATGATCCAAAGATTGAAGTTTATAGTATGAGTTGTTTACACCTGAAATATGGGGGCTAGAAAGGTTGAACCAGAAACTTATTGAAGTTTGTCTCTTCTTAGGAAATCTCAAAACTTGTAAAAAAAGAAAAGAAGAAAGAAAACGCCTCTGGTTTATGAAACAGTTTGTCCCCTTGTTACGTTGCCCTGAGATGGATGAGTGACCCAGCAGCCCTCCCCAGAAGCCCCCTGTTACAGTAATAAGCAATAAGACGGGTGTGGA
Source organism: Malacoctenus triangulatus (assembly GCA_032274725.1). Lineage (NCBI taxonomy): Eukaryota > Metazoa > Chordata > Actinopteri > Blenniiformes > Labrisomidae > Malacoctenus > Malacoctenus triangulatus. The sequence goes on from JAUESE010000080.1 coordinate 4,246,413, forward strand.
CCTACCTGTTTGCCCCGTCATGGAGCTGAGTGTGGACTTTGAAGCACTGGTGAGTGACCTGCACAGCTCTGGTTTGCTGCCACTTTGATCATCCATCTTTTCAGTCTTTGTGAAGAGTTTAGTTCATCCTCCTTCGTGTGATCCAGTGAAACTCGCCATCTGCTTCAGTCTCTTCAGATACATGCAGGAAAATAGCCAGATTGAATAAGAATAAGAAGAAACAAAAAACAACAGCCCCTTTTCAAAGGACCCTGTTAAGTTAGCCACGTGACTTTTTTCCATTCTGAAACTGATGGGACATTTTTGATAATGATGCTGGAACGAGTGTGTGGACGTTGAGGACCCACACAGATGTGTAGCTGAGGTTGTTTGGCTGTTTGTGATGAGTGGACATCTTGGAAATTGCACAGAAGTTAATCTATTATTAATCTCCATTCTGGATACATTTATAATGTAGATAAAAGGCAGCTCACCATCGTCATGACAGCTCGACGAGAAAAAGTGAGATCTTGATTCTGCACTCATTAATTATTTATAAATATTTACCTCAGGTATCACCTCCCCCTCTGTTTTATAGCTTCTCAAGAATTCCAATCAAATCTCACCTTAGATTAAATATTACAGGTATTTATAAAATAAATTATTGAACCTTCAATATTAAAAAGCTGTTGAATAGATTTTAAATGGTAATTTTTGTAAATATTTGACACAATCACAAAAAATGAGCTGCATGATTATAGTCAAAATCATAGAATTTGGGTGTTTACTAAATCTTAACTATGTACCATTAAAGACTTCCTCCTTCCTTGCTTTTTCCATTAAGGCTGCACTCGTTATTCTAAGAACATTTGAAGCTTACTTACCTTTCATTGTGATTTATTGTGTCGCTGCCATCTCACAGATGCATCTCTGAGTGAACTGTCAGCTGTCTGCAGTGGAAGTGTATCAGCATCATACATACACTCACTGCCTCTCTCTCACTGCGGTGTGTGTGTGTGTGTGGGGGGGGGGCGGGGGGGGGGCGGTAGGTGTGGTTGAGAGAGCGGGCGAGGGTGGGAGCGCGAGCGCG
>JAUESE010000080.1:4272940-4284399 GCA_032274725.1 Malacoctenus triangulatus
AAATTTAAAAGAAAAGTGGTTCTAAAACCTTTTAAAGGAATTTATCATCATGGATGAGCTGGATGTTGAGTGCTTAACAACAAGCTACTTGACAGTCTTCCATGTAAATGTGGGTGATATGATTCGAGTATACAGCTCGTGTTGCTGAATCTGATTGCTTGCATTGTGTTGTGCTGCATAGATGTTCAAGGCTGCCAGGACAGCAAGCTGCAGGCTGAGCGGGTTGCAGCTCTGCAGGAGAGGAAGCAGGCCCTGGAGGCTCTCCTCAACGCCAGAGTGGGAGAGCTCAAACAAGTGTGCCTGCAGGAAGCGGTGAGCAGCTCCCTCTCCACCTCTGGAACGTACAAGAACCCGGCATGAAACAGTCCTCAATACATACGAGGGGTACAAAGGAAGGAGGAGAAGATTTGTCCAGCAATCAGTTTGCGGATCCCATTCCCAAAAAAACCAACCTTTAGTCACAGTTAGCTTCGGTTAGCTTCAGTCATCCATTTTACACACTGTACATAACATGTGCTGAGATCACCACCAATCACCACGAGTGAAGTTATTTCCAGGTTTATTGTCTTTTCACTCACCAGTTTAGCTACAGGTCATCTCCTAGTTTATTCAGGAATAAACAGAGTGAATGTGGACCTCTGAGCCCTGGTTGCAGCTGGCAACTTATTGAAAATGTATTTCCCTCACATACGAGGTTGGATGTTAATCTTCCCTCGATTGCTCCCGAGAGCCTATCAATGCATGTTAATGGAGCCACAGCTGCCTCAGCTTTTCTTTACCAGCTGGGTAACATCCCTCCACTTTCAGCTGCACGTTCAGTCTCTCGCTCCGTCTCCATGTGCCTATTTGGAGACTCTCAAGTTGTCTGTTATTGTCAGTGTCGCTCACTTAGAAGTCTCAAGCAGCAACGATGCAGAATAAGCTTATAGAGGTAAATGATTGCATCACTTCTCCGAGCATGTCTGATTCGGTGCCGTCTTTTTAATGGATGATTGTACAGAAAGTAAGAGTAATCCATAAAGAGGTGTCGCTATGTGACACTTTGGACCTCACGCATTCCACTGAGAAGCATTTCAGTTACTGGAGGTGAACGACTGTCCTCTGCAGGAGCTGACTGGGAAGTTGCCACGTGTTTTCCCCCTGGAAACGGGAGAGAAACCCCCACTGGTGCAGCGCAGAGCTGGCCTGTCGCCCAGCACCAAGGCAGAGGTAAGTCTACACCTTGAATATCAATTGTGTTTACGCAGCAGCTGTATGGCTGTGTGTACTCGTGAGTGTGACGTGGTCGTCTGTCCCTGGCGGCAGGACGATGCTGCCCAAAGAAAGCAGATGAAAGCCATCTTCACCGGGGCTCTGCACAGACACTCGGAGTCGGACCGAAACCTTCCAAATGGAAAGAGGACCGTCCACCGGGGATGCCACACAGGTGAACTTACAAAGCAAGCCTTTGTCCCCATCAAACCTCCACAACACAAATGTTACTGTCACTTTATGGCTCTCATGTTTGCGCCGACGCTTAAATCGCTTGACTTGTTTGTAAATTGTGTTTCAGAAGACGCTGTCATGTCAGAGAGCACCAGCTCAATGTCAGATTCAACCTCGCATGACAACGGTGGGTCGACTCCAAGGATTACTGTGTTCATGATGGGACAGATTTCATCCATTCATTTATTTACCTGCAAAGGTTCAGCAAACACATTAAGGTCGCTGGGACTGTCTGGCTCTCTTCAAGATGACCAGAGTTCATTTGCTCCAAAACAACTCATTGTGGGGTGATGGGACGAGGGGAATTTGCATAAAACGGTGCTGCTTTTCTGGTTGAGAAACGGAGCCAAATACACAAGCCCAAAAAGTGAAAACAGGAACCCACTGACGGTAAAAGTTTAGTGTTGCACTGTAGGGTTAGGGTTGTTGCGTGCTGTAAACCAGCCGAGTGAAGGGAATGACGTCCGTGTGCCGTCGTTTCTGGTCAATCAGCAAGCCGAGTATTTATCTTTATCACGCTATTCCGATGTGGCGACCGCTCGCTTCAGGCAGCAGCGCTGCTGTGATGCGATGTTTCACTTTTACGTGATGTACATGTTCTCAAGAAACTTAAACAAAACAATTTTTCCTTGTTTGAGAATTTCCCCGTCGAGCTGTGAGGACAAGTCTGTGGTGCATACAGTGAGTCATCAGTGCGTGGGCTGTATTAAAGATTTCTGTGCTTTTGTTTCCCCTAAAGAGTCTTCGCCGAGTGTGGCTGCTGACCAGCGCTCCCTGTCTCAGCCCCGGCTCACAGTGGGCAGCCCCGACCACAGAATCAGCAGGAAGCTGTCGCCCGTCGAAATCTACTACGAGATGAGGACGCGCCGCAACTCTGTCACGAGCTCCGTGAGGTGCTTATCTCGCAGTGGTTGGAGTTACACACGCATCACGTCCCGCTTCCTCTGTGTGACGGTCAACATATCGAGTCATATCTCCACACATAAATAACGATAAGGAGAAGAGTTTTAAGTGTAAATGTGTTTTCTTGTGTCACTTTACCAGCCCGACTCACTCGTTACCTAGAAGTGCTTCTAATGTTGAAGGCAGAAGTGTTCCAGCGACTCCTCTTTTGGCCCGCACTGCTCCAATCAGTGTTCACGTCAGGTAATCAGTGACGCCGGGCTGCTTCTGTTTGATACGCTGCTTCTGCCTCCAACTGTGATAAATGGGTGGTGGGAAATGACTTAATTGCTTGGTTTAATACAGACACAAAGTTCAGGTTGTAAAAACAATCATTGTCAAATCCTCCCACCAGCGAGGAGGAGAGTCGCAGTGACTGCTTTTCTATCAGAGGCAAAACACACAAAACAGTTTGTAATTAAACCTGCTAATTCTTCTGTCTTTAACTGCTCAAAGGTCTCAAATTATAAGACAAATTGTTTGCTCTTTCCTTCCTTAGGTCGGATACATCCAGTGGCAACGGTTTGAAGCAGTGGTCCGGCAGCCTGGACGTGCCATACATGATTCCTCTGGCGCAGGAGGGCTCCTCCTCGGACCGCCGAAGCTGCCCGTACAGCTCCAGGGCGAGGCGCAGCAACAGCTCGGAGGCCCTGCTGGACAGGTCGAGTCTCCCAGACGAGCCGGCGCCCAGAAACGGCATGCCGCAGAGAGGCGGGCCCTACAAGAGCTCGGAGACGCTGACCGACGGCAAGCTGCGGCACATCCACCTGGGCAGCCCCGAGAGGCACGCCGACGGCTCCGCCGACCAGGTCAAGATGCGTCTGTCCATGGGTGGCCGTGCAGCCAGCGGGGGCTACAACGAGCTGTTGATGGATTATATTTGGGGGAAGCAGCAGAGGATGCAAGTGCAGCACCACCTGTACCAGTCCACAGGCAGGATCTGGCAGGACATGTCTTCTCCTCGCTCTTCCACTGCAGCGGCGCCGCCTCACTCGAACGGATTCTCTCATTCCCAGGTCCACCTTCCCACTGCTGTGCCCCCTTATAGCCCCATGGTCCTGAGAGGGTCCCAGGCTGAGCTGCGCAGAGTCAAAGTAACCAGAACCAAGTCCTGCGGACCCTTCATTCCTTTGCAGCAACATCCTCAAGATGCCATTCTGCTCTCGGCGTACGAGTCCCCCCTTCCTGCTCCCAGCACCACCACATCCTCCATCCCCAACCTGCTTCCCTACCAAACCGAGCTGTCCGGCCCCTCCTTCAGTCGCAGACCCCCACAGTTCTCTCTCCCGACCCCAGAGGACTCGACGCGAAGCCTGCATAAAGCCCTGGCGCTGGAGGGGCTGAGGGACTGGTACTTGAGGAACGCTCTGGGCTACCCTCCCGCTGCTGCGAAGGGTCACGAGGCCGGGATCTCTCGCCTTTCACACCCGCACCCGCTGGTCCACCAGGCTCAGTCTGTCCAAGGTGAACCCGCCAACCACCAACGGACTCAGATGCCCCAATCAGCCAGTTTTCACGGTCACCCCCTCCACGGACGGTCAGTACTTTCACACCTGCACACGTTCTGCACCGAAACTCACACAATCCATTACAGAGGCACGTGTCCTCCCTCTTTATCTTCTTATCTCCCCCATTCTTTGGGAGGGTGGGCTTCCAGTAATTATCCCCCTCCTTTCCCTTTTTTGGAAAAACAAGTGCTGCTATGAGTCTAAAACCTTCCAATAAAGTGCGACCCTGCAGAGTTGGATGATGAACCAGCTTCAACTTTCAGTTAGGAGAAAATTGGTAAATTGTTTGTTGTAAATATGGGTGACATCATAACGGCAGGTGTTGTGTTGTCTGTAAACACACCTCGAGCTACAGGTGAGATGGTGTCAGGAGTGTGTCAGGAAACAAATACGCACTGCTATGTTTGTTTTTATGGTTGGAGTTCCTGTGTTCTGAGCATCTATGCTTAACCAGTGGCAAGTCCCTTAAATCACAATATACACAATGCACGCAGCACTCATCATGAGACATTTATATGACTATTTATATTAACTTTCACTTTATATTAATTTATATTTATTGATTTCAGGGGACATCTCTCTGTTTTGGGTTTTCATGGGACCACCTGAGAGGATTATGTACAAACTGTATCACTAGCAGCTGGCAGCCAGACCTCCTGCAGAGGATGTGCCATTGCTCTCACTCTATCACCCACATTCCATCTGTCATCCTCTTTCACTGCCATTTTTTTCCTTTCCTTTTTTTTCCTTTAAAAAACCCAACAATTTCTGCTTGGTCAGGATGTTTTCCTTCTGCTGGCTGCATCGTGCCAACACGCAGCCTCTCGATTGTTTCCTGATCTGAAACACAGCTCAGGGGCATCCATTAATTAACCGTTGTGGCCCACAAGGGATCAGACTCCAATTTACACATGACAATTTCACAGCCCACCAAATAAAATGTAAACATGCAGCAGCCGGCCGTTTGTCTGGACCTTGGAGCATGTTCCTCTGCAGGCTGTGTTTTATAGTCTTGTCCTGATTCCTCTCTGTTTCTGTGGAGTGTTTCCTCTCTGCAGATCTCTGATTTTAACAGAGCTCCATTGGTTTGTTTCGCCTCTTCTGCAGGTCGATGGAGTTCTCCCTCTATCAAGAGACTCCTGATCCACAGGCCCCGGAGGTGACCCCAAAGGAGCCCAGTGCAGACCCAGGCACGCTGGTCTGAGGCGGCAGGACACACACACACGCACATGCACGCACACACACCATACGAGCAAAAACACTGTAGCCTCACATGGACTTGCAAAGGTACACGAGTACCCACAGAAGCTGATACAATGTGACCTCAACAGCAAAGCAAAACATGGCGACCTCAGCAAAAAGAGACTGGAGTAAGAAACGAACTGTAGCTGTACAGTTTGGAGTTAAAAAAAAAAAAAAAAGCCTTGGCAAGTTCCCCGTGTTGTACCTGATTCCTCCCAGATGAACTCCACACCCAGTGCTTTGATGTGGACGTGCACTGGCGCTGACTTACAGAGCATTCAATACCACAAAGGTCACATGCCGTACTCCTTGTATCTCCATATTTCCGGTCCAACAAAAGCAGTAAAGATCTCCTCCCTTCTAACCCTTCAAAATCCCCCTGAGATATACTTTTTTACAGAATATATACAACTCTAAATTACTATTTTGTATCTTCTGAAATATACAGAACAGTTATATAAAAGAGGTAATTTATTGCTCAATAATTGTGTGATTATACAAAGATGTTATATGAGCTCTCTTCATTTTGAAAGTATTATTACATGCTGGTGAAAGTGTGTTTGTAAACTATATTACCTGATTCAGTCCTCATCCGCCATCGCCATGACATAGCCATGAGTATTTTTCACATTTGATAAAAATGGAGTAGGCCATGATCTGTAGCGTACTGGTGTAGCAGACGGGAGTGCCTAAATGTTTCAGTCTCAGCACTAAATCTTGGTTAGAAAACTTTAAAGTGCTAGCATTAAGCCTCTGTGAGCTTAGTCAAATCAGCAACACAAAGCAACATTTCACTCTGTCACAAATTTCTAAGGCGTTTTGGGATGATGTCCTAGATATAGATGATGTTTGTTTCTTCTTGATCCAGCTCGGTGCTGACAGACAAATGTAGCGTTCTCTGCGTTGACGGAATAATCTGATCAGTTTTCCTTGGCGTGGAAAGCTTCGGGCTGTAGCGAAGACCTACTGTGCAGCAGTAGCACACGACTGTATGACGGTAAATTACTCGTATCAAGTCATTATTTTTCTCCTGCGTTGAGCTGTGAAAGATTTGAAAGTCATACAGAGCACTTTATGAACATCTTAAGCCTTAATTCCCTTATGAAATTGTCACCAAGACGGATGACAGGCAGAAGAAAGGTTCAGACAGGGTCAGACGGGGCAGAAATAAGTTTAAAAAAGAAAAGAAAAAGAGTGACTTCTGTCCACATTTGCTGAAGGTCTCTACCCAAATGTTAGGATGTATATAGCGTGAAATGTACTGATGATTTTCAAGCTAATGTTTTTTCTTCCCCATACTAACAATGTAACCTTTAAACTAACCACACACAATAAGTACGTACTCAGATTAACCTCCTCCCAACTCGGAGTGAACGCTATTTAATTGGTTTGGAAAAAGTGTCGTCGTGAACAGGAAGAGGCAGCTGCAGCGCTGAACGACGGTGTGAGCAGGTCTCACACCACTCAGTAGATTAGAAGGATCCATACGGGCTGATATTTGTATTTGCAATGATTCAACATCATTCCATCTCTGCATTATATGCATTTCTTTGAAAACTTGATATGTCAAATCTGAGTTGGTATTTTTGCTAGACTTTTACATTTTCATGTATCATTATGTCCGTTTTTGTAACTGGGCTTCGTAGCATTCTGAAAACTCCATGAAAAAAACAAAACGAGATGAAACCTTCAAGGGGAGCTGAAAATATTTGTGTTGTCATGACGGAGCGCAACACTTTTATTTTTTTGTTTCTGTGCCATTGCTAAAAGTGTTTCGTCCTCTCAGATACACGATTCTTGGCCACCTTGGGACTCATGTGAATGTAACGATATGCGTCATCTGTGATACCGTTTGGTTGCCAACTGTAGCACACTGTGGAATGTTACCTGGTTCCCTTCTGCTGTCCGACGTGTTCATGTCCTCAGTTTCCAGCTTCATAGAGCTTCTTTCAGCTCGCTGAAATCAAAGACCAAACTGCTGTGCACTGGGGGTCACAAAAGTATTTTTCATAGACTGTACTCTGTACGTTCAAAGTAAAATGATATAAATTTAGCTCTGAAGCAATTGTATTCAATCTATACTATATTTATGAATCTATAACATTTTGTAGCTATCTACTGTAGCTCTTTATCATCAGTGCGCGAACTGGCAAATGTGTGTTAAAACCATTACATTCAGCAGTGTAATGTGTTGATATCTAATTCTCCCTTTTTTGCCCTTTTTTTGCTCTTTTTTAAAGATATTTAAGTAAAGCTGTTTTTCTCTTTCTTCTATCTCTTTCTAAGCAGGACTATAAGACTGAATAGACCTGCTCTATGATGTATGTATGAGATTGTGCATTCATTCTACTAATTAAAGTGTCATGTTGAAACCGACGCAGAGGAGGTCTCACAAGTTTGTCGACGAGAAGAATCACAGCAAACTGTTGCTACAACAAAGTTGAAATGTTCATTTTGCTGTTTTAATGTTTGACTGTAGTCAGAACAGCCTCTTGGCTCTCAAAAAAACCCTTTTTTAAATTTGTCTTTTTTCTGTGTGGAATCACATGTTTTTCCTGAATTTGCTTAGGTTCATCCTGTTCACTCTCGAAGGCTCTTTAATGAGTAGAAACTGGCAGTGGGTGTGAAGGAGTTTGTTGCCCCACAGTAAACTGGCGACCTCTCCAGGAGGCACCCTGCTTGGACTCATTCCTTATAACTCACAACAAATAATCCACCAAATAAGCCCAAATGATAGACTAACCAAAGGTGAATTTTAAACTGAAAACTGAGGTTGGGAGAGACGACAGGAAAAGGGAACATGGAGGCTAACGAAATAAATGCCTGAACACAAAGCAGACGTGAGAAAGCCATCTGAAGGTGTTTACTGTCGGGTGAAATCAAACAAGACTGAGCAGGAAGACGAAGCTTTCCCCAGATAAGCGACATGTGATTGTCCCCAGGGGACGGTGATGAGCCCATGTGTCTTCAATGGCTCCTAATCAGTGACTGTGTGGAGCGAACTACGACCTGAAATGACCTCAGCGCCACAACATCTGCCAAGATCTTTGAATTACCTCCAGTTTGTTCAAAAGTTGTCAATAGGAGAGGATTTGATTAATAGCAGTAATGTTAATTTTGCCCATTATTTCCTTTCATTAATGCTAACATCAGCAATAATAACTTTTGCTGTTGAGAATGAGCCCTGGATGTTTCATTGCTATCATTTAGTGTCTCTGAGTTTTCCATTCCCCTGTGGTCTGCACACATCACACTGATCGCTTCACACAATTATAAAGGAGCTGGAACACTGCATGAAAAGTTTCAAATCTGTCCTCTAATTTTTCCTCTCATGGACATTTTTTGGCCAAGAGAGTAAAATCTTTTACTTAGTTTTATCTCTTGGTATTGCTTCTGGGAATAAAACTCCCTTCCAGGCTCTGATAAGTTGTTCAGTCTTGTGCTGAAGTAGAACCAGAGGGAGGGTTGAAATTCTCAGGACAACTCAAACTTTCTCTGGTCGTTTAACTTTTGTCCCCTTTTTTTTTTCCTGGACTACAAATATAAATCCATCACTTTCCAGGTGTTTCAGGGACCCAGATGTGTGACGGTTTTCAATCGCTTCTTCATCGGTCGCAGAAGCCCTTTCCAAACATTGAAGGAGGGAGAGGAGTCACCACTGGGAATAGAGGTGGTCGCAGCACACAGATAAACGCTGTCACAAACACTGAGCAGCAGCAGCAGCTTGCTATTCCTGGACGGGACTGTTTTCCACTCGCATGCGGGCTGAGCAGCGGAGCACGCGGGCACAGGGACTCTGTTCTCGTGCCAGGTTCAGTCGATTTCCCACGTTACAGCCATTAAACGTGGATACATCGCAGACAGGGGTGAGTAGCTCCTCCTCTGATCCCGGCTTCTCATTCTTACAAGTGCCTGAAAGCTCGCCTGGTTTTGGTGGTCACATTAGAAACCCCGTTCACCTTTTCATTAAGGTTTGGAGCAAACAAGACTTCCTACAAATACTTTCAGAATAAAGCCCTGAACCTCAAGAGTGACGCAGAACCTGGTTCAGAGATCTCAGGATAGTCGGATACAACTTGAAGACCTGAAACTGTCAAACGTTGTAGAGAAAATGCAAAATGTTTCAGCCAGTGTCTCTCTGTGAAGTGCGTAGCTGCCAAACAGCATGTCTGTGATGGTGGAGCTGTTTGTCCGAACCAGAACACAATTTACTCTGCCAAATCATCTTATACACCCAGAGTTGTGCGAAAAACAGGCCAAGCAGGTTGTGTGTAATCCTCACCACATTATTTTTGTGAGTTTTTGAACTCCAGTTGTCACTTTTTTATTGTGATGCATCAGTGAGGATCGCTTTCTCCAAAACTTAAAAAAACCTGTTAAAACCACATCTAATCCCTCCATCTAATGTTTTACTCACTGTGTGAGTGAAGTGGTTTAAATAAGATGGTGTATAACACATGAGCTACTGTGAATCATATCAGTTTTTCAACACCTTTTTAAACACTGAACAAAACTTTGCTCTGGTCAAGATATTATTTTTTTTTTCCCCTTTTTTTGTCAGTCTCACAAATCACCAACTGAGGTCAGAGATTAAGTCGGTAAACAATGATTCATCTTTCTTTTTTTTCTCCAGCTATTATTGGTTGCGCTGCTCTTTCAAGTGGCCTTTACCTGATCTCTCCTGTTGTCATTCAGTTTTATAAAGAAAGCTACATTTGAGTAAATTACATTTCAGGCCTCTATCCTGAACCACTCATTAGTCAAAATCTTTATTCAGTGGTCACTCAAAAAACTTGCTTGACGGCAAATCCAGTCACTCTTCCTTTTTCTTTTTTAAAAAACAGATTCGTAGCCAAACAGAAATGACGTTTCTTCACTAAAATGATCAAGTGAACGCTCCTTCTTCCATCGTTTTCACACCTCATCATTAACTGACACATGAGCTGCTCTATCCAGATGCACGGAAGTATGAATTATTATGGATTACCAGGCGCTCGATGTCGACAACAGCGGCTGCCCCCTCCGCTGTGGTGCATGTGATACCAGTGAGAGTTCAGTTGCAGTTGGACCAGTGTCAGGAGCTATTTACGTTGACATGCCATTCGTCTGGCTAAAAATAAACATACACATTCACCAGCTCCTTTAAAATGTCATTGCAAACAACCCGCTGCGAACAGGAGCTCCAAAACCACAAATTATCCACTGCAAACGAAGCCACACAATTCTTGGTAAAATGGGGTCCGGGTGGTCCGTTCTTTTCTGTTGCAGCTGTGCACAAACTCCTCTGGCTGTGCTTAAACATGTCGTCATCATACGCTGCTGCAATGTCAGCCCTGCTGACGGGCAGCCCTGCTGATCCCGCCATCAAACGCAGCCCCCCACCCTCCCCGGAGCCAGCCAGGAGCCCCAAACCGAGCACGCGGCCCCCCGGTCCCCCGCCCGCGGACAACCAGCCCCATCCTCCCGAGCCCGACGACGAGCTGCAGGAGAATCCTGCAGACTACGACATCGGTAGGAGGAGGTCCGCTCTGGAGTCGGTCCGACCGGTGGGGGGCTTCACTCTGTCTGTGGTGTGATGCGTTGCAGGCGGTTACTACCCCGTTGAGATCGGAGAGATCTTCGTTGACCGTTACCAGGTGGTGAAGAAGCTGGGGTGGGGACACTTCTCCACGGTGTGGCTGTGTTGGGATATGGTGTAGGTACAGGTTTGACTTTCTGGCTGCTGATTCAAACGTGGTTAAAAAAGCAGTACAGTAACTTTATGCCACTGATATTTCCCTGCAGCAAGAGGCGTTTTGTGGCTCTGAAGGTGGTAAAGAGCGCACAGACATTCACTGAGACGGCACTGGATGAGATCCAACTCCTGAAATGTGTCAGTTTGCCCAAATACTTTCTTTTGTTACCATCTACTCAGCAGTAATTCTTTATTTTAGGTTACTGTAACAATGCAATTTACAAGTGTCAAGAATCTATATAAAATATTGGCTCAAATTGACAAATGTTGAGTTTATCTTAAATGAATTTAATTGTTTTGTGTTTGTTTTAGGAAAGCAGCTTGATGAAAAGGCTATAAAACTTTTATTTTCAACATTTTAGACTTAATTTAAACATATGATAAATACTGTGTCACCCCGTCTCCAGGTAAGAGACAGTGACCCGAAAGATCTCAAACGTGAGAGAATCGTGCACCTCATCGATGACTTCAGGGTGTCCGGGGTAAATGGAGAGCGTATCCTTTCACAAAGAAAAGGTTGCGAGGACCTTCGTAATTCCTGCCTTTAC
>JAUESE010000080.1:4351591-4384351 GCA_032274725.1 Malacoctenus triangulatus
GGAGGTTGTTCAAACCTGGCACGCCGAGTTTTATCTGAGAAATGCCGTCCTGCATATCCAGCAGAGCTGAAGGAAGGGAGCTCGGGGGATCGCTGAAAAACAATATCGACAGGAAAAACTTCCCTCAGCAAACAAATGCTGAGAAAAGTTTACGGCTAATACATCACACCTCTCTCATCATATTGAACTAATGACACCTTGCCCACAGCTGAGGACGTTTAGAGATCTGCTATCAACAGCACCTGGACCGCTTTCACTGTAGCTCCAGGCAAGTTCTCTCTTTTCATCTCGTTTGGACGCCGTGGCTGAAGAACAGGAAACAAAATATCAATCACGGAGAGTTTAAACTAAAATGATAATGAGCAGATCAATCGGCAGAAAACTCGAACCTAATAACATCCACTTTTTGCCTGCTGGTGTTTACCTCATTACATCTGTCTGCACGGTCAAGGGAAGTTCAGCCTCTCCACTCGCACGTATTCGTTTCATTAGTGCTCGGGCCGCTGGATTATTATGCTCTTTGTTTCAGGCCGCACACAGATGGTGATGTTGCCTTTTTCCTCAAAAAGCCTCTGCCATCAATATTCCTCTCATGAAGCGCTGTTATATCTCCACAGAAACTCTGCCTGTAGAATAACAGCTGAGACTCGAGCTGCACAGCCGCCCAAAATATTCCCTGTGTTCGACATTCAGCCATTCACCAACTCAACAGCACTTTTGATAACCTACATGGAAAAAAACTGTGCTTTGCTTGGCCATCAATATGGCATTGACGGGCCGAGAATAACCACAGGGAGACAATTGTTTGGTGCGAGCAGCAGGAGGCAGAGCTCAATTATTCCGTGCTTTGTGGGAGACAGTTCCTCAAGTCCATATTGTGTTACTTCGGTGTATTGCTAAATGAAGATAAACACATCTTTTCTGGACCTCTGTGTCACTAATTTGTGCCCGGGGGTGTACGTGGTGATAACGCTGGGACACAATAGCAGGCAAGAGAGAACATGTTTGGCTCACCAGTTAAACAGACACACTTGGTAAGAGAAAATCTCAGCTAACTTGTACTTTTATGCGCTTTTGAATGAATTTCCTTCTAAGCTTCAATACATTAACATACAGGGAAAAAAGAAAAACACAAACCCCTCGTGTGAATCTTATGTGAACCTATTTATTGAGTTTATTGGGCTCAGAAACACTGATTCAATCTGAACTGTGGAACAGGAAGCTGAAATGTATTTGCAAAGTGTTTGTTGACAGCTGAACACTTTACTGCACTGTGACATGAGTGGTAATGAATGACGGTTAAGTCCAAACACCAAAAGGAGTTGATTCATTCCCTTACATATGTAATAGTCAGCATTTAACTGAATTCATGTTTTTCACTCTAATATCAGGCTTTTCTGCAAAACACGTCCAATGTTTCTCTTTTGTCTCCAGTTTCCCATTTTCTTTCCTTTTTTTTCCACCGTCACACTCAGATAGTTTGGAATATTTCCTTCACCAAGTCTCAGTTCTCACATTTTATTTGGTGCTTGCAGGCACTCCCCCCTCGCTGCATCCAGTGTTTCCAAGTCTTTCCAGTTTTTCCCTCTTATTTGCAAGGGAATGAAGTAACACACACAATACTCCAATTTAAATATACTCCCCTTTGCGGGTGTTGTCACTATCATTTGGCGTTGATCACCCATAAAACGAGAGAACAATCCTACAGAGTACTTCCAATTCCGAGTGCATTATTCGGGATCTTTGCAGATCGGGGCCTAAATGTTGTTTCCCGTTGTGAGTTGCGATGTGTTTCAAGCGCAGCACTGCAAACATGGAACACATTCGATGCTTCTCTGAGTCAGCATTGCACCACATATCCTGATGTTTCCTTCTAATCAGAAGAACTCGCTGTGAGATGTGAATACACAAACAGGCAGCGCCAGCTGCGCTCCTCATGCACGAAAACTGAAGCTGTCCTCACTCCTGGAGATGTTTCATAATGAGGAGCTCATTCCTATTCGTGCAGCCGCGCGCCGCTTGCAGGTCCACAAATATTCAATATTTAGGCGATCACATCGCTACAAGCTCCCATTTATCATCAGGTACAGGACGTGTCTTTTTTTTGCCGCTGAGCTGACCGAGGTGACAGGCGCAAGATGAGAGTCCCGCGAAGAACGCATCAGTCATGCAAATCCCTGGACACGAGCCCGTCCCTGTGCACACTCGACTCACTCACCATAATCAATAACCCACCAATGAGCACCACATCCACAGACAGCAATCTGACTGCTTTTTTTTTTTTTTACATGAGTGTGTTATGGCAGCATCATGCTGACATTCTCTCTCGCATCAGCATCCATTTTTAATCATGGTATCTGGCCTCGCTGCTGCTCGTCAAGTGCCTCAGCCTCCTGTCAGAGTGTGGGCTTGCAGAGAGGGATAAGAGCTCTTACTGCTGCTATGTGGAAATAGATGTGCTGGTACAACTGCCTACCTCTCCTGAACCATCTGTAGAGTGGCAGCGCTGGGCTGGCGATTACGTAATGCATTCACAACAGGCCCCTCTCTTTCCCACATTATGATGACAAGTCCTTCAAACAATTTGAATTTCTGTTTTGAAATGTCTTTAACTGTGTTGTTTTGTTATTCAGTGTCTCGCTCCTCTGCCAGCTGTCTGTGTCTTTCTCTCTGGCAGCTTTTTTTTTCTGCATAAAGACAGTAGACTGACTCACTTTGTCATGAATTACCCCCCCTTATGTAATCAGCCATTTTTGCTGGTTTTAATGTGCTAATTATTCATTCATTCGCCTTCTATGCTGCTTTTCCCTGCGGGCGGTGCTGGGGTGAAGTCGGGGGGACACTCTGGACAGGTGGCCAGTCCGACACAGGTCGCACACACAGAGACGCACAGTCACGTCATTCAATATTCACACTAATGGACATTCTCAGGGTCATCAAATGGTCTCAGATGCATGTTTTTTTGGAGAGAAAACATGCATGCACAAGGAGAAAATGTGTTCCACACAGAAAGGCCCTGACACGACTCGAACCCGGGTCCTTCATGAGGCGAGCGTGCTCAACGCCACCCTGCTGTGTGGCCCGATAATTACCGTACCTGATGGGAAGTATTCAATACAATCAAAACTTTGCCATTCCTCCATAAAAACTAGTATGAGTCGGGTTTTGAAATCTGCAGGCAGTGGTTTGGTAGGAGACGATAAAAATCCAGCCGTGCTTCCGAGGTGAAGAGCGCCCTCGCAGTTGACCGGCAGAGAATAGGAGCCGGCTTAGTGCCCCGACTTTGTGCTCCAGAAATTTGCTCTCGCTGTGGAAAAGCCAAACATCTGCGCGAGCCGTGCAGATATCTGACACTGTGGCGACTAAACACCCCACTATGATGACACACAGTCAATTTGCTGCGCGATGCGGTTCCTGCACAGATTGCAGTCGGATTGCTGCTTTTGCTGTTATTTCCTCCTCTGCTTGCAGCTAAAGCGGTGAAAAGCTGCCGTTCCCTAAGTCACGTGCCTCCAGCAAAGAGCGTCGAGGGGCTCATAAATACCTACATCACAATCACCTGTGTTTGGCTGCCTTGCACTGTGCTATAGCAAAGGCCCACAGAGCAGACGGAAGCTGCAGAGTCAATATTTATCCTCTGCAGACTCGACAGAATGCACATGCATGTACTCATGTTGTTCATTGTTAATATCGATTACTGCTGCTGTAAAGTATTTGCTGCGCTTGCAGTTTCTTTTGCTCTGCCAAGTCAGGCGGAGTGCTCGAACATGACTTATATTTTCTATACACGACGGGAGGAAAGAGATGTGCCGGAACATTCTTTGAAGTCTCAGGAGAGTTATTATGTCCATCATGTTGCCACTTTGTATACAGCGCAGCACACCGGGGCCATGCCTAATTATTTTGATTCTAAGTGGAACAAAATGGCTCGTTGCAGGGTGATTATTGAGTTCAATGTCAATAAGCTGTGCCTGCGCGTGCGTGTGCGTGTGTGTGTGTGTGTGTGTGTGTGTGTGTGTGTGTGTGTATCTCAGCAGCAAAGCGCACACTTGGGGTGAACTCAGCGGCCTACAATATCTGCAGCCACCATTTGAAACCGGGCGATGCGTCTGTAATGATCAGGGGAGCCATGTAGTTAGTCATTTTGTCTGATAATTACCGCGCATTGTCAGGGCCTTTGAGGTTTTTTTTCTCCGCCCCGGGATGGAAACATTGTTCCCTCACAATGGTCAAATCTTTTCTGAGGACACCGCTCTCACACAAACTACAAAGATGGTGTCTGGGGACGGCCACGGTCCTGGTGGGCTTGTTTCTTGCTAGGAAAAGATTAAACTAGCCACCATGCACAGTTCACAGTGTTGCTGGCTGCTGCACTTAACTGGAACATAGTAGAGGGAACAAATCACAGCACTTCATCTGCTTTTGGTGTTTTTTGAAAAAAGAAAAGGTTTTTCAGTTTTACATCATTTTATAGAAGACAAATAAGCCCCAGTACTGAAGGTGATTAATCACCGGGTTGTTTTTACCTCATTGAGCCCTCCTGAGGACAGTTCTCTACTTACAAACTGTATATTTCCTTCCAAAACAATCAGCAGAAAGGAAACTTTACAAGTTTTTAATTGACGTTAAGACGAGATTTTCTTTTAATTATGACAGTGACAAAGGAGAATTCTTGAATTGAACTTCAGGGCAGAAGTCTGGTCAACATTTCCTGTTTAAATTACTGCCAGGTTGATGATGAGTGTATTTAAACACAGTGGTGCACAGTAACTTTGTATAGTGACTGACATCGCTCACAACCACACAACAACGAAGTGGGTCAGCAGGAAGGAAGAAAACACCCACACCTAATGTGAAATGTCTCTTTATTTATTCAGTCAGAGTTGAAATGAAACTTTATCATGTTGAAACATTAATTATCAGAACTCTCGCCCAATTCATATGGTTTCTGTGTTTAGAAAACACCCTAATTCATCACCCTTTAATGAATTCTCATAGCATTATAATTTATCTGCAAGTGTAAATTGCTTCTCTAAGACTCATTATGAAATTCATAGCAAAGTAATAAGACTGTGGGGGAAAAAGAGTCGTTTTACTGATGCATATACATTAGGGAGATGATTGCAGGGAACATAAAACAAAGCATGCTATCAACACCACAATACAAACATACTTAGGCCCATTAAGGCTCATTTTAAATGACTTCGCCTGGAGCTGGCTCACTCTGACAGTTCTCCAACATGTCCTCTGGGAGAGGAGATAGTCACAAAACAGAGAGTGCAATTAAAACGAATGTCTCTCAAGCATAGGTGCAAGCCAGTGCAGGGGAACAAGAGGCAGCGGTGGGAGTCAGTGAGGAAGCTGATGGATGGAGAGCGACAGCACAATGGCGAGGATGAATACGATGTCCTGTGCAGGGGGACAGTGTGCTTCTTCTTTCTCTATCTCCGTGTGGGAGAGGAGCGCAGCAACAATTACATGCGACCAGAGCCCAGTTTGGAATGGTCCTCTACAAATGCTTTATGTCTTCTCACAATGAAGCAACTTTAACCTTTGACCACACAACACCAGCGGACTGCCTCATTAAAGCTTAAAAACAAAGGGGCGAAATAAACATTCACTGGAGATCTTTCGGCTCCTTGTAGGAAACGTTTGCAGGCTATGTGTTAAAAAAAGGCATTTTTTCCCCCTCATAACTACACACAAGATTAGAGATACAATACTCTCTCCCCTTAAAAAAAAAAGCACTCATCTCCAAAACTAATGAAAACCTGAAGCTCTTCAATCCCTGTGATGGCAATTTGCATAATAATTACAGCACAGCAAAGACAGTGGGGGAGGACAGCAAAACAAACCCCTGCCAGCTAAATAAGTATAATTCAACGTATAGTAAAAATAGCAGTGGCTTCTTCTTAATCGCGTCAGGCCTCCTTATTTTGTCTAGATCCTAGATTACTACAGCCGTCCACAAATGTCTGGAGGGATTTACTGTCACTGTGGGGATTACAGTGCTAGAGTCCATTCGAACTGAAGTCAGGATGATCACAAAATCATCAAAACTATGAAAGAAAGGTCAAGATATCAGAATGTATAGAACCCAGTTCCTGCTGAGTGAAAGTGTTTTCTGCTTTTATTAAGGCAACATAATCGTTGTTGGACCTTCTGAGTCTACTAATCGACTCTACTTTTATGACATCAAAGTATCTTCATTTTTTACCCTTTGAGGTTTATTCACGGTGGTTGGATCAAATTCTTGTGAATCTGGTCAACAGATGCTCATTTTCTTCACGATCTTATTCAAAAACCTGCATTTCTGTCTTTTCCTCACTAAGAAATGTCAGTCTCACTACGTTATTCTCAGGTGAAAGGAGGAGGGATCACGAGACCAGCTGCTTACTGGACTGAGTGGCAGCTGAGTTGCTTTTGTAATAACTCACTGAGAGTTGTTGAATGAAGGTTCAGCATCTTTTGAAGGTTCCGTATGTGGTCCACATCAGACATCATCTCAAATGGAACCTGATTTCTACCCGAAGCTGCAGAGGATACCAGATGGTTTCGCCGTACTTGATGAGGAACATCACTTATTCAACTGCACAGCGAGACAAACACACATTCCAGCTGCATTCGTCCTCTGGGTGCCGTGTTGGCAGCGGCGCCTCAGACGGTTCGGTTTGGACTCGACGTTCCAGCTCCACCGACACCTTGCTTTCGCGCAGTGCCGCCTCTTATCTCCCACTGAAAAAAAAAAAGCTCCTGTCAATCAACTGGAACACCTACCCACACCTCAATATCGTTCTCTTAAATCTGTGTGTCAGTCGCTTTCTCCTTCCAAACAGATTTAAGGAGAGACGACTGCAGTTGTTTATTCGGCGGATTTAATGGTGGTGATTTGATTTGCGAGTCGTTTGGTGTCATTCAAACGGGAAAGTTTAATTAGCTGTGGCTGTTTGAAAAGTGCTGCTCCGAAGATTTGTTGTACACCAACAACAACGTGACCATAAAATACATGATGACTGGAAGCTCTAATTTGATGTGGGACTTGTAAATTTACTCCTTAGCATTGACGAAGCTTCAGTGAAGGAAACGACATAAGCACACTGATGAAATTTGCTCCGCAGTCCTGGGAGTTGCAGACAGTGTGTGGACACTCTTGCACGCTGCACTGTCATGTGTTTTATTGTACAAGCTCACCGTAATACTGCATGTGTGTCTGGGGGGTCACTTCAGGCGAGAAACACGGAGAATAACCGTCTGAATCGGTATAAACAGGAGTAACTTTGAGAAAAGAGTGATGGAACTGCTCTTTAAGTCAGGAAGTATGGGATAGTAATTGGCTTTAATACAATACATGTGCACGCTGTCAGCTGGGATCAACAACTCGAGACGAACGCTGTTTTCTCAGAGAAGATCAATCATCAGACGATTTACCTCCAGCGATGCAGCAGTTTGAGCTGATGGTCTGAATCATCAGGTGATTCGAGCTTCATGAAGTTGGTCAGTTTTGGTTCCACGTTCCTTCTTTACCTCGCGATGCTTTTATTTTCATCCTTTTCCCGTCCTACTTCCTGTAGTGCGCTTTTACAGTTTTGTGATCCTGCATTAGTGAACCAGCCCTCGTTGTATTTACAGCAGCATCCAACCACTTTCACTGTGTCACCTTGCGTTTGTTTCACCCCTGGGTGTTCATTACTCTCCGCTGTGTCCTCGCGTCTTCCCCTCATGGTGGGAGACTCTGCCTTCCTCTCCTGATTTGTGGAGTTTGTGCCTGGCCTGTCGTGTATTTGATTTAAAGTTTGTGACAGCCTCCACAGGTTTTGGACACAGTGATCTTGTCCACTGTGTCTTTTTGTCTCCACCAAGAACTCAGTGTGATTCTTTACCTCATATCGCAAAGTTAAGCTCATATTAGATCAGATCACATTGCCTTTTCTCTTTAGTGTGCTCGATGAACAATGGTATACGTTTTTTATTTTTTTATTCTTATTGCTTTTTATGTGTTTCCTGCCTTTCTCGAGCCACAAGTCTTTTTATGTGAAAGTACTTTCCACCTTCCACACAATGGAGCAGCTAAGCTTTGTAATCAAGAGTTGAAAGTGTTGCATTGGCTGCAATTTTGTGTGAGTCTTATTACAAAGCCATTTGGTCCGAAAGCTTTGTGTTTCATTCAAATCAATTCAATTGTTATTTTTTTCTTTTTATATATCTGGTATATGCACATGCTTCTTTTGACATAATTGCACAGTGTCCATTCATGTAAAGAGAGAATAGAAACCAGTGGAAAACTTGGAATAAAGCAGAAACATTACATAAAGGTTCAAAGATACGAATCTGTATCATTTCCACATATGGAAGTTTTAGTGTGACAGTATTTCTTCCCAAGAGTTGTTCTTGTTGCCCTGATGTGTCAAAAGTGCTTTCTGTGCCTTGTGACCTGCACGACTGGCACTTTTCTACAGACGACACCAACTTTGGGAAGAAAAAGAAACCCTTTAGGACGACGGGCCTCAACAATATCAGCCAAGAGTTGGTTACAGGCCACTCTATTCTGAACAGATCCTGTATGTGTAAATGATGAAACAGCAAGGTAGTAGTCGTGGTTGCTGCAGCTACTCTCTCATTAACTCTTACCCCAACTCGAACCAGGACCCTATGCTGAGTTTAATCGAGACCCTTGAACACATTGTCCCGGGACAAATAGCTCTCTTGGAGAGCATTGGACTGAAGGTCAAAAGGTCCCTGGTTCAATCCCAATGTTAACTGTGCATTACAGTTTCCTTCTCACCAGCGTTTATATTACAAAGACTGATGCGCTCTTAGTTTTTAGTTTATTAGCTGTACATAGCTGCAAACACTGCATTTTTTTTTACAACAGGACCAAAATAAATCTTCTCGACTTGGTGCTCATCCTGAAACAGTCCAGCCACCCTCACAACTACAGTCACAGCTGCTGAACTGAAGTACAGCTGAGGTGCAACACCAAGGGGGCAAAATGTCTTGTGTGTATATGTAGAGATATGTGCATTTTTTGCAAACACATGAATATAACAATCAGACTCGTTTTATTGTTGTCGAGGAGATCCTGAACATTTTTGTCTCTCTTTTCGGTCTCTTCTCGGCTGCACTACAAACACTAACTCCCCCTGCAGGCTTAGAGCTCATGATGCATTATTGATAGCGCCTCTGGTTATCCAGGTGAGCTACCTGAGGTCTCGACTTATCAAGGCTGGTAGTCTGTGTGAGTCTCCATGTCAATGATTTCATATGAGAAAAGAACAAAAACAAACAAAAAACGAGTGGGAAAAAAAACTGGCATTGAGTTTAAGACAAGTTGTCATATTGTAAAACAATTAGATTAACCCTTTAACAAGTGTGTCACTGTTAATTTGGCTTCTTAATTTGTGGGACTTTGATGAGCCTGATCGAACCTTTTTCAAATTTTTCCTTTTTTTTAATTGTTTTTTTAAACGTATTAATCGAATGCTTTTTTCATTCATAAAAAAAACCAACAAATTTTTTGAGACATTTTTCCCTTTTTAAATAAAGGATATTATTGGTTTATATAAAATTAGAATAAAGGTACATTAAAAAAAAACAAACTTAAATAGCTAATAAAGAACTAAATTTGGTTTAAGGCACAGTGAAGTTACATGAAATTATGAAGAAATTAATAGCTACTCATAAATTTGCTCTGCCTAATAGATGAGCTGGTTCGTAAATGGTTAACAACTAAGAAACATCAGATTATTAGGACAAAGGTGGAGGTGTGAGGATGGATCATGAAGAGTCACCTTAGCAGAGAGGAACGAGGAGTCTTTTATGTCAAGAAGGTAATGCCTCTCGGACTGTGCTGTCAGTGGATTCTACCTTCCAATAACTGGAAGAATTGTCATTTGCAGTGAAAAGCCAGAAAGGTTCCTTCACTGAAGGCAAGACGGTGACGCACCGCATGCACTGCCATCCTAAACATAGCCAGAAACCTCTGAAATGATCATGCATGTTTCACCTTGACAACATGCTACTCATCTCTCTGGGATTCTGACTGGGAAGTAAGTTTGACTTGCATAATTAGTCTTACAGGAATAAATCAGTTACCAAACCGGAGAGAGCTGAAAGACATTTGCACATTATTTTCTTGTGCATTATGCACTGCAGTAATGAAGGCTTCTGCTCGAGAACCGTCTGGTGCGAAACACACTTGAGCTTATTAATATATTTTATTATGAGGCACAAAAACCTCGAAATATCTTCTATAGAAGAAAAAAAAGCCAAACTCAATTTTTTTTTTAGCAGTTAGTGGGTGCAGACGAGTCACTGTATCAAATGTTATCTTCACATATGAGTATGGGGTTACAGCTCATCTAGCGTGCCATTGTGTCCCCTGTTTTCTATAATGATTACTGTCAATGTGAATGCTTCCTTCAGAATAATGCTCAGAGATCTGGTTCATTAAGCACCAGTGAAATTGCGACTTCATTTACTGATGCTGCAAGACAGACAAGAAGCAAGTTGGCTCCACCATGAAAGGTTGTTGGTTTTTTTTTTGGGAAGGGGGGGTGAAAAGCGGGTAGATTTAATCAAAAAAAGCTTCTTTCCGAAAAGCGCACGAGAACGGTTGCAGGGGCTTGTCGGGGTGGAGTGGCAGATCAGATCATGGGAGGAGATGAGCTGCTGTGTCTCCCGGTGCTGCAGAAAAGATCCGTCAAAGCACCCCGCCGAATAGCTTTGGACGTTTGGGCATTTGGGTACCTCGAGGGCCCTGCTGGAAACAGCCTGCAACTGTCAAACGTCATCTCAATGTGATCTTTAGAGCCTCCTCACCGACTCCTTCTTTGATTGGTTTCAAACTGTTTCTCTGGATATTTAATAACGGGTGATCAATTGCAAGTGGAAAAAAAATGAGATTAGTGTGCCTTTAGCAATAATAAGAAGAATTGAATAATTGTGAGTGTGGGCCGGGTCGGATTCAGACTGGAACACTTTGAATAATGAGAAATGTTATCGAGTGTGTGTTTAAGGGTGAACACCTCCAGTAAGGGTGTCAAATATGCAGTGAATGGGACCAAACTGGCCTCTTCGAGGGTCCAGCCTGGCCCACCAGCTGACCTTTGTACAATCCTCCATGGAACTACACTCCTGTTCCCAGCTTACTTACTGACAATTACAATAAATAGTCACCGTGTTACCCAGAGTCGGGGACATAACTTGATTGTGGGACCAAGAACTAAACAGCAGATGAACCAAAACCGTAGGACAAGAGAGCCGTGAAAGCTTGTTACCTTTTCGCTTGAAGAGAAAAGCATTTCAATTTGAGCTATAATTTCTTTCCAGTTCACTTTGCTTTACTATTTTCTCCTTTTCACTATCTGTAGAGTTTGTACATGAGACAGATTTCATCTCTTTTGACAGTTCGAGAACAAAGATCAGGACTCTTCTGTTATTTTTTTTCATTGTGTCCCAACAATAAATAAAAAACACATCAAGCTTAAAATACTTATTTAAAATCCATCTGTTGTTTTGGGTGCAGCTGGCAATGAATTTGAGTTATAGACAGCGTTCTAAATTTATTGTGCACTATAAATATTTTTTAATAAAACCCTTCATGTGGTCTCAGAAGCTCACTGCTTGGGTGAGCCAAATTCAAGAAGCCCCCATGTTGTGCAAACACTGCAGTATGACTGCTTTGTGTTGCTGTAATTTGTTGCTGCTCAGGTGAGGGGATCACTCGGCTTCAGAGATTCAGCATCGGCAAGAAAGAAGTGTAACTGGGCCACCTGAAGCAGCCTGTACGCGCCTAATGGACGAAACACAAACAAACTGAAAACTAGCAGCTGACATAATATTGGTAAAGAAAGTGGAAAATAATTTTCTCACTGAATGAACAAATAAAATTAAGATTCATGAAATTCGCGCTGTTTATTGACTCGCTCTTCTTCCCCACGCTGCAGAAAAATGCCCTGATGTGACCGGCAAACGCTTCGTTCTCAGCAGCTGCGGCTTCAGCACCGCGGACAGCTCTACAGCTCTTTAATTCCAGCCCAACGCGAAGGTAACAAAACAAAACCCAGGAGCAGAGGTCCGCTCCGCCTCGCTGGTGAATTCCAGCTCAACCTGCTCACTGTGATTTCACAAAATGTTGTTGTTCTCTGCGTGAGCCAATTAAAACACGACCCGAATTGCAGCCAACAAACTCAACACTCCACCAGCTGCCACGTTTAGTCACACATCAAGCTGTGCACGGCTCTCTATCACCGATACTGTTTTGAGTTGATGTTATTCGATTGTACCTGCACATACTCAGACCTAAAGTCCACACAGGTGATGGTGTTCCGAAAGAGATTCAGCAGGACAACAGGAATGTATTCGACTGGAGACAAAATAATGCAAAAACATTCGTGAGTGCAGCAGCTCAGAGGGATTCAGACTGATTTTCACTCAACATTTTTTCTAAATTAAAACGTTGACCTTTTACTCTAAGTATTTCCTGCGTGTCTTATGTGCTCACTATTCTGTGCTGACAAAAAATTTCCTTTACAAGTATTTCTACAACACAAACAAGTAGTTTTGAGTCCACTGCGGTTGATCTTCATATGGCAGCAAATGCATGTGAAGTTGAGTGAGGTGATGTGTGGTTTATTTTTGTTTTCAGAAAAATAAATCTGTCTCAAGTACGATTTGTCTAACCAGCACACTTCCAATGTGCCTCTGGCCAGATCATCTCAGAATTCAACTGTGCAAACATGTCAGTGAAACATCCTCCTGTACGTTCTGGCGTTGGCACTACATTCATCTTGCACCACAACAAGACTGTACTGGGAGACAGGTTCATGACAAAGTGATTCTACACATTGTCATCGCCATAAAAACCAATTTAGTCGTGTCTTGTGGAGCTGCGGCTTCCGCTGTAAGTCATTTCACTTCCCCATTTCTGATGACAAAGATACAGCACCGGGATGTGAAACGCATTCAAGTGTGACAGCCCATATATGTCAGAAAGAGATCCATATCAATTTAATGCAACTCTTTGTTGATGTGTCATTCTCATCCGTGTTTATCTGATTTTATTTAATCAAGCCGTCTTGCTGATGTTATCTTTGAATTTTTTAAGAAAGTCGACAATAAGAGGAGCAGAAGAGAGCTTCACAGGATTTCTTTACCTATTTCATTGATGGAGCATTAACTCATCCTGGAGCTTTATCACCTTGTTTTTGTGAGACTGAGAACATCATCACGTGTTTGGCGAGTCAAACATCGCCAGCAGAGAAATAAAGAAACATGCAGAGCGCTATAAATTACATTTGCCTCACTTTATGGGCTTCCCATAAACAGACGATCAATAATACTTGTGTGTGATGAAATTACATGCAGATACATGCAGTTAAGACCGTGTTTGATGGCCATCAAAGCCACACACAAACATCAAGGCTGGTGAATATTCATATATAAGTTATGATATTGTGAAACAAAATGGTTGCAAGAATTTAAAAAGGTTCTGTCAGTGACTGAGGGAGTATTCATATATTCAGTCCAAAAAGTGACTCAGGCAATAATTTAATTCAAGTTGACAATATCATGCTTTTATTTTGTGTTTTGGCAAAGCACTTTGTGAGTTTTATCTCTGAGAAGCACTTTCTTACCCACAAAAACAAGCCATGGCCTTTATAAACAGATCAAACAGCTGTGGTGTGAAAGTGTGCTTTTCAATGCATGAGAGAGAATAGGAAAGAAAAGAGGACGATAATACACAAGAGGACCGAAATTACAGTGAGCTTTTACTCCCATATCAACCAAAGTATGAAGTGGACATGAAACACAAAAGAAGCGAAACACAATGAGGGAAATCAGACAAACCACAAAGCAGAAAGACACAAAACTACAAAAGAAACACGAGCTGTTAAACGCGCCCTTTTTCTAATCCTCAGCTCCTTCTTTTTGAGCCATTCCCCAGTGGACATGTTTGTGTGGTGCGGTTGATAATCTTTTTGGAGAGTCCATTTCTACTTCAATTTTGAGACAGATGGCTTCACATTATCCTCGAGTGTTCTGCCTGTGATGTAGAATTTATAGCTGAATCACTGACTGCGAGCTGCCGGGTCCCCGGGGCAGCCGAGCAACCCCAAACCGCATCGCTTCCACCAACATGCTCCTCAGATGGTATGAGGTTCTTCCGCGGCGACGTGCCCACTGATACACTGATACTGCCTCTGAATGACTGGATCTTTGATTTGACTGTCAAGAGCCCAGAAATGTATTCCAGTTATGAATGATTCGCCTCACAGTGGAATGATTTATTTCAGACACTGCAAAGTTTTGGAGAGATTACTCTCCAGTTTACAGTCAACAACGACGAGAACGAGCCCTCGACCACGCAGCAGTCGAGAGCGGACGTATCCCGGGGCCGCTGACGCAAAGCGAGCAGATCACAGACGGTCCACCGATTGCATCTTTCTGCAGGTCGACACCACCTCCTGTCATGTGTGACATACAACAGGTGTGCATCAGGGGAGCTCCTGTTATCTGCTGTGTTCATCAATTGGTTGCTCAGTACAATATGCTGGCAGTGGTCATGTGAGCTCCAGCCATTCATACAGAAAACAACTACAACTATCCCTCTGGAGAGATTCCAGCTATTGGAGTTTGGATTTGCATAACGAGTCCACAAAGTGGAGAGAATCAGCTGCTCTGAAATAAGAGGTGTGAAGACGACAGGTTTTCTGTGTCACTCCCAGGAAATGATGTAGTATCTAACGACGTTCTAGTTTTTGGAACTTCACCTGCATCAGCTTGTATAATTTCCTAAGTTAGCATGAAAGACATTTTTTTACATGTGTAAAGTCAACTGTAGTTTTCTGAAGCACTTTTTAAACTGACAGTATTTCAGGGGAGAAGTCTCCTCGTGTGAGGAGATGATAACAGGCCAAATAACTTTCTAAGTGATTTAGCACTCACAAACTGAATCTTGTTGGCGGTGCAGTAGAACAAGGGTGGGGAAAATTAGATTGTGGATGGGTGCTGTTCCTCCAGGCTCACAGAATATAGGCTGTCAACACTGATCTCAGGCTATTTCTGTAGTGAGAGGACGCTGCTGCTCACTGCTCACACACATACTTCCACCTATATTGTTCCCGCTATATGATGGTCCCCTATTAAAGCCAACTATACAGCACATGTCCCACTGGCCTCAGAGCAGGAGACAGATAAAGTTGTGAGTGGAAACGAGTGCAGCTTCATGACTGTCTGCAGACAACACAGCTCCAACCACAGCGACAGACTGAGCGAGAACAGAGGTTTTTTTTCTAGGGTAATAAAAAAGAAAGATAAAATGTAATGACAACATAAAAGTCATCCACCCCAACTTAAGAACTGTCACAAATAACTTGTGATGCAACGGTTGTTATGGCATCTTGGCGAATGGTTTTCTTGGCTTTTTCGGTGCTGAAGGTCTGATTTAGATTTCCTATATTTTCTGTAAATAAATGCAAGTTGCTGTGGGCCCCAATGGGCCGGCCCACTGTGGGCCAGTATGTGCTTTCTGTGGGCAGTCTGGCATTCTGGGCTGCGCACAGCCAGCCCACAGCTTTGGGTCTTGCCTCAGGTTTGGGCTGGGCAGGTCCTCGTCCACAGTTCCCCCGCTTTAGAAAATCCTGAAACACAATATTTGCAGCTCACTGAAGCAAAGCAAAGTGTTCAGATGTATGTATTCGCATCATCTTTCTCATGGGATAACAGCTTTGAGATCTTCTCCAAAGTATCGCGCTGCCAAAGCAAGCCAACAGCTGTGACTGCAGAGGAACATCTGTTGGCTTAAGTGAACAAACTTATCCAATTACCCCATCAAGTTTGCCCCGAGCACATATGCATGGAGTAAACACTGATGCTCGGTTGCATTGTTGAGGAAACTTTGCCTCCACATGTGTGAGCGTCGGTGCTCTGGATTCATTCGCCTCCAAGTCTTTGCGTGGAAAAGCTCCAGGGAATTAGAGCTGCCATGGACACTGAATTAAACGTGTTTGGTGGTAGAGAGAGGGAGACGGGGACGTGTCCCCATGGCAGAAAAACCACTATGAGTGTTGCTATGGAGATGCTCAAGATCACGGTAAGAATGGCTGTACAGTAAACGTCCTTGATTACGTAAATCTATCACACGGCCCCAGCCTCCACGGCATAGCACGATATGTTTGTCTCCTAAGATGCCCTTATTGTGGTGTGCTTGTTACCAAGGTAACTGCTGTTTTCACAATGGGAATGTGTAGGATGCCAGGAGCAATGCCAGAATTCGGTTCAGTAAAGATAACCCAGGCTTTAGTTGCACATTGCAACACAGCATTGTTAAAAAATGGATATGTACTACAAATGGCTCCAGTTATAGTAAGAACACGCTGCAGACTCAAACTGACTTTTGAAGGATTTTTTTTTTCTCTCTCAAAGCGCATCAAAATAAAAAAGAAGGCTGCTCTGACGGCTTCTGTAAGAGGAAGAACGTTGTGAATAATGGATTAGGATCAGCATGAGACACTCTGTGTATTGTGTGTTCATGGACAATCTGATCTGCAGGCAAAATTGCACCTCTTCTGAAATGTTACATAAGCTCCATTGGGTCACAAAATGCCCCGCCCCCCACCCTCACGCCCTTCCTCCCCAACAACTTAAGGCTAAAACGGACAATGACAAGTAAACTGGAGGTTTCTGTGAACCTAACTTTTTAAAACCTTCCTGGAGGCCTCGTGAATGTAAGTGTATGGGTTCCTAAATTCACAAACACTGTAAAAAACAAGGGTTTGTCTCTTCAATAACTTGCTGTAAACACAATACACACAGCCTACAGGATACTTCAAAGTGCGAGTTCAAATGTTTCACTGACTTTACATCGTGTTCTTTTCAAACACGGATGATAAATTTCATGTCATTCTCTATTGTTAGGCAACCACTGTAGTGACATAACGGGATGATTAGCATGTTTTAGCATAAAGGACATTATGTGGTCGTTCAGGGTTCTTCAGCCTCTCTGTTGTGGCTCTTTGTAGCTTTCTCAAGAATACATGTAAACAGATGTTTTCTGGGTTGTTCTGTGTAGTATTCTGTAACCTGTATTGTACCGTGAACCATATATCAAAGAGACTTCTATGTTTCAGTTGTAGCTGACTAATATTAGACTTAACTACACATTGCTTGAAAAAAGAATTTGCCAAGAAATTACAACAAAAATAATTATAAAAATATATACATAATAATTACATAATCTGCCTGTTGCTTTTTTTTATCACAAGTGATGAATGTGTAGGTTTGGACTGCGGCTCTAAGCAAGCAACTATGGGTAGACTTAAAAATGCCAAAAATTAGGTTTGCGCCTTAAAACACGAGTTCGGTTTCACTGTTGGCAATGCTGGCTTAACTCTGTTTGAAGATGGCAAAAAAAATAGTTTGAAACTGTATAAATGTATTTGTCCTATGGATCCTTCAGATTCTTGAATACTGTTCAACGTGACGCTGCCATGGTGGCACTACCACAAAAACAACAAGCTCTCAGCCTAATTACATGAAATGTTTAGACATGCACACTCAAAACATGTAACAGTCATTAGAGCAAACACAAAAGGAAAAAAAGCACCTACCGAGTATGGAGCCAGTTAGTGAAACAAACAGTCACCCCTCATAAAGCAACAAGTGCAGCACAAACAGTAATGAGCGCCGATAAAACAAGATTTAAAACAGCAGAAGCAAATTTGACATTCTACAAAAGAACGCACGCACTCACGCACGCACGCACACACGGAGTCAACACAGCAGCTTGGATCCAAGGCTAAACTATTTTTTGTCGAAAATGCACAACACAACTAAATTATTTAGGGAGTAGCTCTTGTTTTTGGGGTTTTGAGACAATCTGACAACCGCAACAAGCAGAAGCTTCTTTATTTTTTATACGGAGGCCTTCCGGCTCCCTCAGTTTGTGTTCACGATGAACCAAGGAGCCGTTTGGATATGGACCCACTCCCGTTCATGGAATACACTGAAAACTTCAGGCTCATCTTAAATTTTAAATCTGACTTCAGCTGTTTATTGACCTTCTTTTCACTTCCAACATTTTTGCCAGTTTCCAGTTTCCATCCACATTTCTTTCCAGTCTACAACAACAACAACAACATTCACAACAACCATGGACTAAATCAAAGCTGCTGCAGATTTCTACACAGTCACTTACATTCAGGCCTGGGGACCAAACCAACAAGAGTGTACTTACCTCGGGAGGATGAGACTGAATAATTCAGCTCAATCAGTCCAGTTTAAACTTTAATGGGAGAGTGGGAGTTCCTCCTGGCACCTCCCTGGGGACATACAGTAGTTGAAGAGACACTGTAATTGCTAAATCTTGTCCAGTAGAAGTCTTTAATTAAAGCAAGGAGAGAGTGCCGGAGCTTCCTCGGAGCTCAGCTTGTCGACCTTTTGGAGAGTGGCAGAAGGTGACAAGCAAAGTGGTCCCCCTACTGCCTACTCGCTAACAGCCCTGTTAAAATTACATGGAGGGATAGCGCCCTTGACTACACAGAGCCATATTAAAGAAGTCCATCCTGATGTTTGAATCCGCTCACGCCAAGTATTATCATGTGGCATCTGCTTCAGCTGGTCCAGGGCAATTTCTGAGGTCTCCCTTGGTCTTGACTCTATTTGATACCAGTAATAACTGCATATTTTTGTCAATGAAATGTTAGTATTTTAACAGGCTAATGTTTTTCCATCAACACAGAATGAAGAAAAATATTATAAAGGTCTGAGAAAAATGTTAAGAATTAAAAATGGAAGTAAAATATTCCAACAGGTGTCATCATGTTTCAGCGATCATGAATTTAAAAGCCAAAGGACTGATGGATAACATAAAACTCTTAAATTTATCACGTGTTTTCAAAATTTCCAAGGAATAAACAGCACTCGGTTACACAAGACTTCGCTGCAACGTTCCTGCCTTTCCTCGCTGCCATGAAAGGCAGAGGCAGCAGATATCTGAAACCAGGTGCCAAAGCAGGTTGCATCTGTTAAAAACCCATCAACAGCATAAATAACACCTCATAAATTAGACAGCCATTTAAGTGAGACAAATGAAATGGCAATTTTCTGCTGTGAAAAGAGTCCCATCTGTTAGTGGCGAATCAATAAACCATCTATTATTGATGTGATCAGTTCAAATAGTATCGCGAGTTGCAGGATGTAACTAATGAGCGGTAGGAGCAGCAGAGGTGCGTCTCTGTTCTGCATGATCTCTGTGAGGAGACGTCATACAAATGGAAAGCTCACTGGTGCCTGTTAGAGACACGATGAATGAAGTAAGTTGAAACGGTTCACAGAATTGTTACAGAAGGGAGACACTCATCATGAAGTCACACTGGAACAAGCGCCCACATCTGTGCGGAGTGAATCTTTGCTGTTAGCCACAACAGTGAAAACAGTTTCAGTTGAGTCCACAAGTGTGAGTTACAGACCTTGGTGAAAGCACCTGCCTTCAAATTAAAAGCAAAGCAGCCATTCAGAAATAACCTGTGTGAAAAAACCTGCAACAAAATAGGAAGGCAAAGACAGAAAAGCTTGTATTGTAGAGTACCAGCGCTGTTCCATTCATCACATTAGTTTGTTTTGGCTTTGGTGGTGTGACTGATGTTTAGCACTGATCTCCTGGGTCCAAAGTTATGGAACCGACCCATCAAGCTGACAATAGTGACCTTTATAGTACCATATGTGGTCAAACGTTCTCCTTTTCAAATATCATAATTATCACAGTCACTGAAGGCTGCTGTTTACTATCAAATGTTTTATTATCAGTGAGGACGGTCAGAAAGGAGACAGATATCACCAGAGTGATAGGAACAAGTAAAATGTTGTGGTGGACACATTTGATCTCAAACTAGCAGCCTTTCATAGACACGCTCACACAGCTTTGTCATATATTTTCAAGAAACTGCTCATCACGCGTGTTGCTTTAAACAAGTCGTGGAGTTCAGCAGCTAGATTGGACCACATTCCTGTTCCTGTCAGATGTATGTCACCAGCTTGAGCCGGGTCTCACCGCGCGTTCAGACAAGCGTGGAGGTTCACGTGGTTTATGTAACTGTGTGGACTAACCTGAGTAATCACGCTGTGCACTCATTAAAGCAGCACAAGTGCAATGAAGAGCCCTCACAGCAACCCTTCCCCCTGCTGACAAACCATTAGCCGCACAGTCACTGCCTCCGCTCCACAGGTCTGCCTACCACCGGCGGCACAACCCACCCACCTGCCCACCCACCTCACACCTCCCTGCACTTTTGACCCCGCCGGTGTCAGCAGATCCTCTGGGAGCGAGTGATCAATGTAAAACATCCTGAAACTGTTGGCCAGGAATCCATCTTCACCTTCACGGCTGCCACCATCATCGCCACCGCCGCCTCTCTTTGTTCCCTTCGGAAGACACTCATGCAATGTAGTTTGGAGTAGCCACTTTATTACATGGGCTGATCTGAGAGCCTCTCGTGAACTGAGAAAATAATCAGTGAAAATTGATGCTTGGGAGATGCTTCAGGCCCCTTGATTACGGATGCTTCACTGGTGGTACAGCAGAGGTCACTGAGAAGTGTGGTGAAGTCCCTGGTTGGCCCCCCGCTGTGCTTGAGAGGAGCCAAAATAAATGACCAATCCAAAATGAGATGTCCACCTACGCACAGAGCACACCAGTGATTGTTCATTAGACCTGCTGCAGCACATTATGAAGTGAGCATCAATGAATCAACACCTTTAAAGTTGCTTCTTACCAGTAAAATAAAAAAAAGTTCACTGCATCGTCATCAGTTTTACTTTGAGATCCATCATATTGTCACAAACTGAGACACATTTTGGTGCCCCAGTTTGATGACATTTGAAATGCGCCTTGAAAAACAGGTATTGATGAGCAGAGAGCGAGCGAGGGAACCTCAGGACACAGGATCAGATGCTCATGTAGAAAAGTTTATTGAAAAGGTGTCAATGTGGCCTGCAGGGACGAAACAGCAATCAGCTCCGCCTCGCGCCTTTTCAAATCTGCTGACTCAAGCTGCTCCTGATGTATTTATCCGTTTGGGTTCATAAGACGGTTCTGAACAATGGGCGACAGCTGCAGGCTGCGTCTTTACTTTTGCCTCCACATGCCTTATCCAGCTCTCCTTGTTAGTCCTTGCTTTGTCTTCACAGGGATTACTGAGGTCTCGAAGGACAGATACGATCTCTGAGTTACAAGTAGAGGAACGCTGTGACCCGTGAGATCTTGTAAAAAAACGATGTACTTTCGCTCAACGGACCGACAGGCAGATATCAGATCGACAGGGAATCAATAATAACAACACTTAAACAATAACTCATCGACTCTCCGCACCCAGCGATGTAAACATTGAATAATTTACATTCAGAGAGACCACATGAGTGCGAAGGTGTGAGCTCATTGTATGTAAAACCCAACGGAAAATCAGAACAACTCAGACGCGAGGATGCATATTCCACACAGACTGTTTGCATTGCTGTTGAAATGGAAACACATTTAAAGGAAGAAGCGACGTGTTAGGTTCAGTATGAACGCTCTCATGCATGAATCTTGCTTCTGTGTCAGGTGAGAATATTGTACCAGTGTTGAATAGAGGCCATGAGGAGGGAAGCTGCTCACCTCGAACCAGCTCAGAACATCCAGTCAGGCTAAATTATTAAGTAACCTGAAAGCACAATTATTTTATTTCATTTTATATCAAATGTGTACAAGTACTTTCTGAACTGCTGAACTATTCTTAAAAGAGCGACTGTTTCTCAGTCTGGGATCATTTCTTCCCGACTCCCCCTCAACTTTTTTGCTTTTGTTCTTGAATAATCCGAGCTTTCCCGCGAGATCCCCAGCAAATGTGCACGCAGCAATTGACAGCATAATGTTGACCACCTCCAGCTCTGAAAATCTTTGCCGCCTTATCAAACAATGTCCTATCTGTGTCAGGAGGATTGGGTTGCAGATTATTCTATTGTTATTTCGTTCCACAATCAGGGAAAAAAACGGGTTCCCAATATGCCACGGTTATCAGTTTTAAACACCAACCTCAAATAAAAGCAGGCACTGGGCACAGTTTGATGAATCACTGCATTGTGGTCTTGGATTAAGGACGGCTAAAAATGCCAAATTTTTCTGAGGAAGGAGGGCATTCAGAGTTCCTGTTTCTGCAAATGCACTATCCATGTGGCCAAAAATACACTAATCTGTTAATGAAATACTAAATGGACCACATCCAAAACAGCTTCTCAAGTGACGTATTTCTGCAGCCATGTAATTTTTGCATCCAACCGTCTATTGTCTTTTTTTAGGCAGGATGTTATTAGCATACTCTGCTGTGCATGTGCGCAGGCGAGCTCCACGCTGGAGGTTTGTTGTGCTCCTTTATTAATAATTTCACCATTCAGCTGTGTTTTCCCCCCGCCGCCCATAACTATAGCAACTGGCCGCCAAGTCTTTGGAGGAGTCTTGCCATCGTGGAAAAACACGAACAGCAACAAAAACAGTTTTTCTAATATTTTCTCACAGCAGATGTTCACGTGACTTCGGGCCATATGCAGGCAGTCCATCCTCCCAGTCAATGGAAAGCTTCTCATCTCCTTGAATAAAAAAAAAAAAAAAACAACTTACAGACAATCTGCCCACAAGCAGACGTCAACCACAGCTCACCACCTACCAGCTGCTTGTAATGCAGACACTGAGTGGGGTGCAGCGTGCAGCTTCGGCTCGCTCGGGAGGCTTAATTCACATCTCTACTCACCGTTCAACTCATTGTTGCAACATATCTCCTCTCCAGTTTTCCTGTCTTGCACTTCCACATCCCGTGACACGTGCCGTGTACTTGCAGGATTGTATTTGTTCGTGCCAAAGGTCGTGAGTATGCGTTAGTGGGCCCACTCAGTGCTGGAGAGTCAGCCCAGCTTTCACCTCTGGAACCTGCAGGAGTGATCGCTCTGTACCGGCCTCTGCCTCCCAACCGCTTCATGTAAACATGCGTGAATGGACCGCTGAGATGTCCTAATGGAGCAAGTGCAAGTACAAAGGGGATATTTGTTGTAATTATACTCAGCATTCATTGTTGGAAAGCAATTTGAAGAACACAAAAAAGCAACAATGGCCTCAAAGCAGCAGCAGACTCAGGTTAAAATCTAAACGCTCCATGAAAAGTAATAAATGCAACACAAAAAGATCGAAAAACAATCACAAATAACAGTCAGAGTACTTCTGAGTTACCAGTAACAACACACAAACAAAAGATAAGAAGGGGCACTAAACCCTTAAACTCCACAGCCCAATGATGCGTAGACACAGTCAGGTTGCAAACTTTTTTGTTTTTTTTAAACATGAGCCCAAATTATCTCAAAGGAATTCCAAATAATTACAAAGAAACACAAAACAACAAAAGTGCGCCACTGAATGATCTGTGCAGCAGCCCTGAGCGCTGACATATACCCGGGGGTCCGTTGTCTTATAATGGTTTGTTAACATTTAGCTACTGATGCACGTTGGAGCTCTCGCAGACAGCGGGGGGTCTCCTTCTGTCGTAAACAGGAGCTCCTCGTGGGAGCTCTTTGTGGGCTTTGTGCCGGCAGTTAATACCACACGAACATCCTCCGAGGATCAACACAGAGGCGCTTGCCACAACATCAAATTTGTCACCTGAAGACACCCCCCCCTGTGGCTGCCTGTCATGGTGTTTGGTAGCTGTGACAATAGGTCACTGGTATTTCACCTGCAGGGTTGAAAGTGACGGGGCCGAGTTATGCAGTGTAAATGCCGCAGAATGAGCCATTTACTCACAAGCAACCT
Source organism: Malacoctenus triangulatus (assembly GCA_032274725.1). NCBI lineage: Eukaryota > Metazoa > Chordata > Actinopteri > Blenniiformes > Labrisomidae > Malacoctenus > Malacoctenus triangulatus. The sequence continues at coordinate 4,375,422 of JAUESE010000080.1, forward strand.
AATTGGGTGCTTCTATTCATGGTTTTTGTTTCATCGTGGCATCACTCACTATTCAAGCCTTGAGTTGCTTCAATTATCTTGTTATTTGAGATGTGCTGCTGCTTTAAGATTCAAATGAATTTGAATCTTGTTTGCATTTTACACATTGTCTCCTTTTTTTCTAACTGAGTGGGATTTTTCCCCTGGTTTTGCCTGCTAATTCAATATGACATTTCTGGGTAAATATCGCACTAATTCTTATCAGCTCAGTCTGAGCTGGAGTTTGACTGCAACAGTGCAACAAATGCCCACTTTGTTATTATCTGCCCACAAGTCTGGCACTGTCTCACAAAAACAATTTGCCCATTAGTCTCAGGTATTAGGAAGGCAGGGGGCCTTTTTCCTGCCTCAGATCTGGAGCTGCTTGTGTTTACCTCATTAGAAAATGTGTGGTTTGCATTTTACAAGCTTTAAGCTTATTATATCTGAGAGTTTTGAGAAAGGATAAAGGGGGAGAGATGATACCATGCGATTCTGCCGGCTCTGTACGTATCCAGCGCTGCTGAATTATGTTTACACACGGGGAAAAACACACTTTGCAGGGAAGGTTGGAAAATTATTCCATTAACACATCTCAAAACACGCTGATTACAGGAACACAGCATCCCACACTGTGCACAATCCTGCTTTAAGTACAACCTTAATCTTTTTCATCAGCTCTTTGCTTTTTACGCCTCTGTGCCACTCAAAGCTAAATCAGACACCGCACTCATGGCCTGGCATTAAAGTTTTATGGTCAGCATCTGTGCTGTGTTTTAATTCGCTGCCTCTATTATAGTTTTGCATCCCTGACGGTCCACGTTGGCAACGCTCGTGTAAAATTGTTGCGCCAGCCTCATTGCCACATGTTTACCATAATGTTGAAAGCCGAGCGTTGCGAGACAAAGTGCGATTCAACTGAATAAACATACCGTACAGTTTGCGACTCGTGCTGGAACCGAAAATATCTTTTGGAGCGCGTCGAGGAGTTTTCAGTTCCCACAACCGACACCAGGCGCAGTGCAGCTGGACTGCCGGAGGGATAAACAGTATCTGTGTCCATGGGGCATAAAGCAAAAAGAAAAAGATGCAACAAGTCAGCCGGGTCATAATATCAGCAGATCAGTGGGGAATCTTTGAGATCTGTGTTTGTTATCGGGCTTAATTTAGACTGTGTCAGCACGCCGGGCATCAAACAGCCGAGCGAGGTGATGTTGCATGTTTGGCTCGTGGCAGAGCGAGATGGAGAACAGCGGAGAGAGACGTGCCGAATGATGAATGAGGATCAGTGGAAAAGTGTGCGATAACGTTTCTGGGTCTTAACCAGCTGCATTATGAATTGGATCTGTCGAGTCGGGCTTGTCGACCGTGAATGTCCTGAGGTAACATGCAGAGGGCCAAATTTGCAGGGAGAGCTTGACTGTCTCTCAAAAATAAACCCAAAGTTTCATAAATCATTTTATAACGTGGATAAGATGCTCGTCATTTCCTCCCCTCTGTGAGAGGAGCTGTGCTTTGCCTGTCTTGCTGCCCAACTTGTTTCTTTTCTAATGTTCCCTGTGGGGAGGTCCAGTGGATCTCTGTGGGGAGTCGCTGACTGACACTGTTCATGCTCGGGGGAGGAGGGGAGGTTGGGGAGGTTGGTTCGGGGGGTGGGGGGTTGGGGGGGGTGCTCCTAACTGAGCCATTGTGCCCACCGCTTCCTTTTTGCCTCTCTGAAGTCTCTGCACTCGTAATTCATCTTTCCCTGTGAACAGTGCGACTGTGCCAACTGCTGGGTTAAATGCTAACAAGACTTCAATAATTATATTCAGCATGGGGCCAGGAAATGTGATGACCTCATCACTACACAGCGAGGTGAAAAATTGATATTGCAGACAGTTGTGGCTGAGATACAATATTGTGCCACATTAAGAATTTTCTGCACAGGAAATATATCAAGGCTGTTTTTTTACCTTGTCTTCTGGGGAAACCCAGAAACTCCTTTGATTGTCCCTTTAACATTTTTCCCTTCACATGTGTTGCTTCATTGGACGTCCACTTATATCTGATCCATTGACAAACAACACTGTCGGCTCACCGTTTAATCTGCAGTTTAAACAGGGAACACACGTGTTGATGCTGAAACACTGAGCTGTTGCCTGCAGTGTAGGAAGACAACATTACGCAGACCTAAAGCTTTTGGCATCGAGAGCAGATGGAACAAATTTAATGCCAGGCGGGCTAACTGCCTGTTGCCCCGCAATATTCTGATTCAAGTATTTGCTGATGGCTGGCAGAAATTGCTGTTTATATTGAAGAAGAGAGTGACTGTCGATGGATTCAAATCTGGAAGAAACAGCGATCGATTAAATGTACTTCTGATGAAAATCCTAAACGGCAGCAGGAATAATTGGTCTGCTTGCAATTTTTTTGTCGGGGGCTATTCATCATCTTACTTCAGAATGAGGCCAAACTAACACAACAAACAAATGTAGGATCAAGCAATTTGCCTTCTATGGAGGAAATGACCAATGACCTTTTTGATTATATTTTAACCATTTTACTCACATGAGCTCATGTGATGACAAACTGTTACATCATCTAGTCCAACCACAGGATTTCGCTGTACTCATTGTTCTTTCAGCACAGAGGGTGTGTTTGCTTTCATTCTTGCACACGGTAGATTCAGAACGACTTCACCAACTGTGTCAATCGTGGCGATTCAACGCATGTGTAGTTTTTCCAGTAAATAAACCAAACAACTCTGCAGAGTCTCACCAAACTCGCTGGTAGCCAGAGAAGTATCCACAGGCTAACGAGAACTCAGTGTGACATTAGCGCATGAACCAATCTGACAAGCGCCGAAGCTCCCAGCCCATAACTTCAGTAGTGTTTGGCACACTGGGGACAATGTGCAACCACCACAGCTTCCGTTGCAGTCGTTTGCTGTCAGTGAAATACAAAAACAAGTGAGGTAGAAGAGATTACCAGGTTTGACTGCATGTCTTAGATGAACATGTCTCCAATCACAGCAATTACTACTGAGTAGACTTGGAGGCAGTTTATCTGATGATTGAACTAATCCTCTAAATCTTCTCCAAGACTCACAGAAATCATAAAGCCACAGCCAAAAGAAAACTTTGCTCCTTCACACTTTCCCTAAATGTATTTTGCTGCAAAGTCTTGCATACTGTTGCCGAGTGCCTCGTCCATCTTTCTTCTTGGGTTCCCAGTTTCTTTCTTTCTTTTTTTTACTTCAGCTCTTCATATTCTTGCTTTCTGCCAGATTCTGCCCTGGAGGCTTTGTGTATTCAGGAGGAATACAGATCCCCTGCATCTCCCTGAGACCTTTGGCTGGAGGGAGTTTCACCGTGCAGCTCGCTGACAGGTAAACATGGAGGACCTTTGCAGGGCCGAGCAGACCAAGAGAAGGCACAGTCGGTGAGACAGCTGTTGTCTTAACACTTGTGCCTTTTAGGTACATGCGTAATAAGGGGAGGCAGGGTGGGCACTGTGGAAGAGCTGAGCCTGAACAGTGAGGACCCTTCCTCTGCTGGCATGATTAAATCTTAGATAGAACAATTTAGAGCGTGGCTGTCTGTCCGTCCTTTGGGTTCACCACCCACTTTATCCATACTATGGCTGCAGGACCACAGTAATCACCCTCTCACTCCTTGGACACTCAAGACCTTTACTCCTTGGAACCGAGGACCCCCGAAGAACAACAAAAAAACAAGGTCTGTGCGAAACTAAGAGAACATACAAACTCCACAGCAATTCCAGGGAGTGTGAAACACCTTCGTACGAGGCAGCAGAGCGAACAGCTGCATCACTGTGCCACAAAATCACACACTATCTCAGTGGGTTTTTCTCTCCAACCATACATATCATTGGAGAATGAACATGGGAAAATCATGTCTTCTGTGTGCGTGCGTGCGTGCGTGCGCGCATGCATGCGTGCGTGTATGTGTGTGTCCATTCAGCCTTGGAGACCCGTGGGATGTCGTCTTTTCCCCCTCATACATCAAAGCTCAATGTGCTCGAGATTAACACTTTCCTCCGAGGCAGCCGGATTTGCACGATCACGGGATCAATGTGTAACAAACCAACTGGCGCTCCGGGTTAGATTAACGGGCCAATAAAGGTTTATTGATGGGATCGCAGCACTTCACCTCGGCGCACTTCGCCTCCATCAGAAGATGTGCGCTCCGAGATAGAAAGTCTATTGCAGGAGAGTATCATTAGATAGTGATGAAATGAAAGATGCTTGTTCGCTGGAAATTGAATTTATTTTCTATGCATACGAATACAATATGGGGTCTCCTCCTCTTTATCCTCACACCCTCAGTGTTTGTGTGCAGGGAGAGATCAGCTCTGAAGCTATTTGAGTCTCACCTCCAGGGTATATGTTTTTCAAATTGGATTTAGCTTGTTATTTGATCCATTATCTTTAGTGCAATTTTCTCACACACTGATTTCACTTAGGGCCAGATTGAATTTGCCTAAGTATGAAATATGTGTTACGTGACAGGGTCAAGGCTTCGCTGTACATCCGGTGCAAGCAGAAAATTCATCCAGATTAGCAGGGAAGTGCATGTTTATTGGATTTTTTCCCCCTTCTGTAACTACTTTCTAATGAGACTCATCAGGCACCGTGGGCTGCTTAAGATAAGAAGCGGTAACACAGCAAGTGTTGATAATCTCACTTTGCATGCAGGAGTCATTTTGACCTCTTCTCGCTGTGAATAAAATCAGCAGTCACTCTCCGCAACATGCGCCCAACGCTCTCCCACCACTTTTGACTTGTGACAGCCGTACTCCAGTGGGCTTGTGGAGGGAGGGGTGAGAATTGATGGCGCTGAAAATGCTGTAGCATCATTGGAAAATGATGTAGAAGAAGTGCTGATCCAGGCCGTCCTTGGTAGCCATGGACCGCCGTACATACTTCACACAGCACTGAAATATTCATGACTAGTCCTGGAAGTTAGTGCAGGTTGAAATTCCATAATATTTCTTTTTTTTTCCACAAGAGCATCATTAAATGAGGAAGTGACAAAAGGGGCTGAGGTTGCGTTTCAGCCATGCAAGCTGTGTGAGTGCTTGGGGGGGGGTTGCAGAGCAGGATGGGGAACCACAGTGCTTGCAGCGCAGATTAACATCTTGTCTCTCATAGGAATCGCTGGTAATTAAGTGCAGAGAAAAGTGTCCTGTTCTGAGGTCAGCTCCTTTGCTCCTTTTATCTTCCGTACCAATGAACCCTCCTCATCTCTCCTCCAACACTCGCAGGAAGAATAGCATCCTAATAACCTCTTCTTCCGCCTCTGCTGTGAGAGCTCCAGACTCCCTGAATTCAAAGTAAATTGCAGATGTGGTTGAAAAAAAAAGCATCTCACTGCATAACCTCTCAATAGACCTTTGAAAAATGCCTCAAACTCACCATGTTTCTATACGATTTAGCTGTACAGTTTCTTATCAAATGACCATGTGATTTAAAATGGGACACTTGAATTGTCAGCATTATAGAACATAATTTACTTTCCTCTTGCACCTTGATGCTCTCCCACCAACCCACCACCTCTGTCTCCTTTACACACTGTGTCTTCACACCCTTTTCTCTGCGTACCACCACTGTCTGTCTCCTTTTTCCTCCTTGCTCTGTAAGCTGAGAAAAATTTGGTGACACAGATCAAACATATCTTAAAAAAGTAGATGCAGCAGATGGCTTCGACGGAAACCAAACTCTCTGTTTCTCAAACCTGCTGCAAGTAGTTTGTGAAGTTTTCTGGGGTTGATCCACTCTGCAAACACAGACTGTTGTGCTAATTGCTTTCTCTCTTACCTGTCTTAAAAGCAATGGACTGCTGTTTTTTTCTCACCTGTTTTGGAGTCATGGCACATTGTTTTTACTATGTTTTTACTCACTTAAGCTTTACCTTTCAAAGTAAAAGCTTGTCATTTGTACATGACAAAAAAAAGCGGTTTACAAGCATTTATTTGGAAAATAAACCACACCGAGGGTCAAGCTGAAATGACCTGCTTGACCTCTGACCTTTCCTCTCTCCGTAACCTCTCTTGTTTCTCCCCAGTAATACGACAGTCCTTTCTTTCCTCTACTTCGAATCCATTGCATGAATATTCACAGATACAAAAGCGCAAAGAGAAACACATCAAAGTCAAGGTTGCGAGCATTATGCAACGGGGCTGCCTCATCGCAGCAGAGACTGTCTACGTCCTATTCTGCTGGTTGTCCTGGGTCCATTCATGGACTTGTGTCAGTCTGTGACTCTTACTTTTAATTGTCGATGGTGACGCGTTTTCTTCTGAAGCCAGCGCTTACGAAAACAAAGAGGCTGACGCTCAGTGATGCAACGCAAACAGTTTGTGTGCAAGTTAAAACACCAGATGAGGCGGAGTGAATTAGAGAGGAGGAAATAGAAAAAGGAGGGTGTGCGTGGTTCTCCTGTGAATAACGCAGGTCTTTTTTCCCATCTCTCAAAGGCGGTTTTATCATTCACCTAACATGACAGTGATAACTCCTCTCTCCTCGAGCTGCTGTGACACTTCACGGTGGCACACTGATGGCGGCACCTCGATATGAGCCCTCTGTACACCGGATGCCCCTGGGTTTTGATTCGTGAAGACATAATTGCCCCCCACCTGCACCAACCCCTCCATCATTGTGCTGGAGAACCGCCGTCCAAATTACACAAAGCTGTGATCGAGTTGCTCTCACCAGTCTATGACTTATTAAGTAGGTGGCTTTTTATTCCCCCTCCTTTTGATCGCTTTGAGGGAGCTTATCAAATAATGTTGTCATGGAAACCATCTGTCTGTGAACCACCTCTGTTGGCGCGGCAGCTGTGATTCAGAAGTAGTTCGCAGTCGGTTAACTCGCATCATCCGACCACGAATTCACACACGACCTCAGGTATGAGCCCAACTGGCGTCCTGAGGACGGGCGGCGTACAGCGGCAGCCTGCAGCAGGGACGGAAACAGGAGCGGGTTTGATCGCGAGTTCAGTTTTATCTCGAGAAACTCGGAGGATCGATGTACAGCCCGGCTGCAGCGTTACAGTCGGTAATAAATTGCACCTGCCTTCGAAGCTCATTCCAAATCTGACCTCTATTTCAGTTTGAGAATTAGACCCTTTTTTTTCTCCGTCATTATGCTGAAATTACACAGCTCGGCGAGCATGATTCACAGCCACGGGTAGAAATCTGTGAAGCTTTTTATTTTATCTTGCTTCGCTACTCAGAATTCAGTCTATTGAATGTATATGCTTGAAAAGTCGAGCACGATCTTTTTAACGAATTGTTTACAGTTGCAGAAAGTGAACGACTCCTAGCCTGGGTTATTTTGCGAAAGAAGAAAAAAAAATCATATGTGAATGTGGGAACAGAGTGCAGCGCTTCTGTTCGGCTGAGACCTCATCTCTCTCCGTGAGGAAGCTGCTCAGCAGGGAGTGGGCAGTGACTCACAGTCTGCACGTGAGTGCTGAAATAAAGGATAGGCTTATTAAAATCTATAGGAACAGCCAAGGCAGCATTGTTAGGAGCAATGGGGTTACAAGTACTTCAGCACAAACGATCAAGATGCAGGAGGAGCTGTACTTTACGAGGAACAGTGTTAATGAAACTCTGAGTGTTTTGCTATAATTTAATTACCACTTGGTAGTTGATTTCATTACATTTCAGTTGACAACATCTCTGATTACCTGTAAATACCTCTCTAAATATAGTTTGCAGTGGATAATCACATTTATGTTGCTCCGTTTGTATTCGCACCAGCTGCGTTCTGTTTAAATTATCTTTTCCGTAACATTTATTTTAGGGCTCATCAACTCTCACTTTTCTGAAACCTTTTCTTTTAGTCTTCTACCACTCTGTCTACTGGTCCCTGTTGACCAACACTGGCTACCACTGAACTACAGTGAATCACTACTGTACTGTAAAGTACTATTACAAGTTAACCAGCTCATCACTCCAGCAAGAACCTTTAATAAACAGAAAAGCCTCTTCCAAACAACTTAGCCAAACTCAAGCCAACATCCCCCTTACATTAAACCAGGGGTACAAAATCCCCCTCATTTTCTTATTCTATTCATATATCTTATTCCGTGATTTCATTCCATACTATTCATACTGCAACACCACCTTGTTTAGAATAACTATAATAGATGGATGGGAATGATTCAAGTTTATTTCTAGCAGTGACAAAGTAATGCAAAGCCAAAAGAAAGAAGACGCCAAGACCCAAAGTAGGAACAAACGAACAAAACAAAGACTCCCGCAAGCAGTGATGCATGAACACTTGACAGCAGGACTTGAATGCCTAATTATGAAGGGGAACGAATCAGGTCTGAGACATGGAGAACACAGACTCACTCATTTGGGGAGGAAACATGAGATACAGGTGGAGCGCATTAAGGCAGGACTTAATCAAGGCTCAGCGTGCTGCTTGAGGAGGCAGACAGCCTGCTGGAAACATGGTGGGACAAGAGGAAGTGAAGTAACACAATACAAACAAGACAATGGTGCACAAAATAGAACAGGAAGTCTCAGGAAAGAAGCGAGATATTGGACAAACACAAAATGCCTCGGGTTCCTCTCGGAGGAGAAAAGGCTGTAAACATGAAGCGATGGCAGACACGCAGGAAAACACAGACATCACACGGACATTAAACACAAACTCTGGCACTGATACACACTGTGCATTCTCTCACCCTTCATTCTTATACATGCAAATCTGAATTTTCTGTGCCTGTTGCCTGACGAAACATTGTGAGGGGGGGTGGAAATGAAGCAGGCTTACTTTTGGCTGAGGCAGGGGGACACCTGGACAAGTTGTGAGTCCAATCACATACATACAGTCACACCTATAGGCAACTTACAGTCGCTAACCTGGCCTCATATGCATGTTGTTGGCGTCT
>JAUESE010000080.1:4395709-4412450 GCA_032274725.1 Malacoctenus triangulatus
AGGGCTTGTCACTGGGAGGAGGAGGAGGCAGAGCTGCTGCTGCTGCTGCTGCTGCTGCTGCTGCTGCTGCTGCTGCTCACACTCTGGCATTTCATTATATTGTTGTGTTGTGGAGAAATAAGCATCGTGGGCTTCAGTGAGTGAGGAAGACGGACCCGGGTTACACAAGAGAGGGGAGTTTAATGACTTAGGTCGGAGACAACATCCACCCCGTGTGGCGGGGGTGACATGGAGAGTAATAAGATAGTAGTGGCTCTCTTTTTCTGAGCACTGTGGTTTGTGGACTGTAAGTGCAGTCTCTCACTTTGAAGAGTGGAATCAAAAGCGTGCGGACACTCAGGCGCTGCAGAGGCCGCCTGTTGTATCGGCTTTATATAACCCACATTGAGGTGCACCTCCTCATTGTACACTTTTTGTCATATTTCTCATTCACATTTTTCTCAGACTTCACACGCAGGCCAGAGATGAAACTTGCCATATAGCAGTGCAGAAAAAAAATAAAGCAGCAACGCAGTACTTGCTTGCTCATTTGAAAACACTTCCAAATAGCCTGCAGATTGCTTTCATAAACGTGATGCCATGCAAACACGATGTGACGCCGTAAATATCCTCCTTTACAGAGCAAACCTCATTCTGTGAACGAACGGGATGAATCATGGTGACTCTCAAATACCATGTATGTTTAACACCGCCGCCGCCGTCTCCCGACTCAGGGTGGATTACTCCAGGTAATGGGCTCGATGTGATTGCTTTTCCAACTTCACTGCCGCTGCAATTCACCTATCAAGCCCCAGCCCGAGCTGTCCTCACATGACTTGAGCAGCCAAGCAGAAATAAGTGACACAGTGAAGTCAGAAACTGCACAGCAACACATGGGCTTTGTTTTGTTTTTTTGAATTCTTCTTTTTTTTTTGGTAGCTGCGCTTGTAGCTGCCCATTTACGGAGGGTGTGTGTGTGTGTGTGGGGGGGGGGGATCAATACCTCGTCGCGAGAAGTGAGTGTGAATAAAATGAGCGAGATACGAGGGTGGAGGGGAAAAAAAAAAGCCCCGCTGTGGAACCTGTGGCAGCCGTTAAGCAGTCGTTCCGTGCAGCATGCGACACTAAGCTGCTAATCTCAACATGAAAGCCAAGATTGTCACTTTTGTGGTGGCGATGATGCATGAATTGAGAACAGACACGCTAAACATATAGTGTATGTGTGCAGGACGGGTTGCTTGTCAGCAGTGTGAACTGTCACATTTGAACACTCGCCACCATTAGAGAAGATCTTCTGCCTGTCTGCACGTTCTTGCTGCATTGCATGAGAAAACCTGCACTCAACTATTGCATGGGAAAAAATCATATTCAGAAAAACTTAGGTCTGATTCCAAGTCAAAATGTGTTAAAACAACTAAAATATTATTTCAAATAGTAGCTCATGCGTAAATTTAAAAATGGTGTTCAAAAATATTTTTTCAAGTGTAACTAATTTGCTGCATTGACATTTTTCTACTAGTTTCAAGTGATTTTCCAAATTTAGAGTTTCTACCTTATAAAGTAGCTATCTCTTTTTGCAGTGTGACATATTAAGGCAGAACAAACCTCACCATTGTTTCATTGACAACAAAAACATCATGAGAATTCACCCATTATAAACTGCAAAAGTACAAAGTGCATGTTAAGTAAACTATACAAAACCATTGAGTAAGATTAAACACTTGTTAGAAAGAAAAACAAAACAAACACAGACTCAGTAAACAGAAAGCAATTAAACGCTAACCTTTGCTAGTTTAGTGATACTTTCAGCTCTCATACTTGCAGGATAGATATTGACGACATCCATTCAGAAAGTCTTTTTCTCTAACCCCTTAGGACTGTTGTGTATGCAGCAGCTTGTGTCTGACTTCGACACAAACTGAGTACAAAAGATTTGAAAACGATGATGCATAAAAAAAGAAAGTATGCAGCATTGAGCGATACTTATTTTACTTCCCTCTACTTACCACCCACATGAGTTTCTGAATGAAATACTCTCTCTGTGGATGTTGGCAGGCCGTCTTCTGAAAAGATGTGATGTCACACTCTTCTGTGTACCAATCACAAGTTGTAGTATGTGAAAAATGTACTGATGATTGTCAGGTCCTGTATTTATGTTGGCGAGTTGCTGCCAGTCAGCCGTCAGTTTAAAAGGATTACTTGGAATACATGCTGTAGGGCTGTATGAGGTACTTTTTAACAGTGTTTAACATGCAGTGGATGTGGGTCACCATAATGTGTGTATGGAGCATCAAGTGGGCGCCCCAGTGTAATTACTGTATAAGCAAAGCAATGCAGTGCTGTAGAGCAGGTCAGCATATAATACATTACATTATAAATACATTATAATACATTGGACCCATCTGAGATAACACAACTCAAAAACAGCACAAAACCAATAGTATGGAACTTTTCTTCAAGGTACCTGACTCAAAAGTCAGATTTTTTATGACATATCATAAAAATGAAGCATCAAAAATATGTACAACATGTAAATATGTCGTGGTGTAGTATCCACTTGAATACAAACCGCACAGCTGATATGTTGCAGGTGATCTCCTATTGGCTGACAAAAATACAGTTCTCATACGTCCTCATCGCTTCGTGTACTTTTCAAGTTTTAATAATATTGTCTGTGTATTACCTCCTAAACCAGGCTTTCATTGCTCAATATTCAGCCTCGGATGCTCAGTAACTCGGTTCTTCCCGGCTTCACAATCTGATCCGACATTGGTATAATGGTCCTTCCACAGTGTTGAGCTGCGAACTGTTGTTACACATACAATATGTATTAGGAAGCTCTATTTCTGGCCACGTTTCAGCTTTCACAGGCCACTGACTGCATCTTGCCTGTGGACCATTGTTTATTCTCATCTGAATTTTTTTGGGGTGTTTTTTTTTAGGTTGCTTGTAAAGGAGGTTTTTTCCTTTTTTATTGAACATGCTCTCTTATTTCGTGAAAACGTAGCATCCTCTACATGCCCTCTCTGGACCAGGACAGCTGCGGTTTGTGTCTCAGCTGTTTTTGGATGACTTCTCTTTGCTGCGAGTCACAGACATTAATAATTGGTAAAATATCAGGAAAGTAACGAAGAAATGAAAAGCTGTTAATGTTTCAATGCCGGGTCTGTTGATGAAGAAGGAAAAATAAGGCCGTTCGGTTAATAGAGAGCAAGAGAGGGAGTGACACTGTACTGGAAGAGGAATTGTCTGTGGAAAAATCAAACAGAAGGAGTGTTTTTCTACCCGCAAACCTCATCTTTCGAGAAAGGGTTACTTATGGCACCGTGCGGCTTCAAAAGAGCCACCCTGTCTAGCATCCACAAATAGAAAATTTGAAGGGGAATTTTAAATGGAAATGGATTAATATTTCACCTCAGCATTGATTCATGCTTCCACTGTAGACATTTTCATCTGCGAGCGAGTCGCTCATGCAAAGGCGCGCGGTGACGTCTTGATCTGGCACATCTCTCCCCCTTCTTTTTTTTTTTTCCCCCACTGTGCATTAGAAGTAATGGGCTTCCTATGTGGAGCATTGCTGTCATCGCCACTTAGTTTGTCACCCCGGCTGCCTGCTCTGTCATTTTCTCATTCACAACAGTAGTAGAGATAACAGGGGTAAGAAGGCATAAAGGCTGTGATGGATGGAAGGTATTATTATTGATTTGCGGTGTTTGCTGACTTCATCATGAAGGAACTGACGGCATTTTGCCATGATATTTGAGCGTCTGAGGTGATTCTTCCTTTGACATTTCAGTCTAGTCTGAGGTGCTGGTTTTTTTTTTGCACCTGCTCCGACAAAGTTGTGATGAAACGTGTTGAAATTTCCAGGGACTTATTTTGTTTCCAACCCCAATCAATGAAAAAAACAATACATTTAGTATTTTATTAAGAATGCTGGTGGACAAAAATAATAATGCCAACTCTGTGTTGCCAAATTTTGACGTGTGTCTGAAGTTTTATTGGATTCTTGGTCTCTTTTAATATCGTCTCCCCCGACGTGTTGAATTGGCCTCGGCTACATGTTGCACAGGTGAAGGACAGGGGAAATCTATTTTCATTAAAGTTGCATGACACGGCCTGAAGACGACGGTGGCTGTTGCATGACGACAATCGATGGCGCTCTCTTATGCTCTGGTCGTTTGTCACCGCGGTGACGTGCGCAGAGATGTGCTCCGAGGTGCCCCCCTTTGAATCAGGACTTAATGACAGCGTGACATCAGCCTGAGGGATGGATAGTGTTTTTACACAGCCTGATAGAGAGGCACAGTGGCGGGTGGGCAGGCTGTGCGGTCCTCGTCTGCTCCGTCTTCATTCCGGATTGCGGGCGAGATGACAGGCTTCGATTTGTCAGTTTTTCAACAGTGCAAGAGTGCAGCTCAGGCTTTCGGCAAATGGAGGGGAACCTAAAGAAAAGGCTTGGTGAGAGCGCTGGCAGGTCCTCAGACAGTGTGCAATTAAGTCAGAAATGTTAAAGCGGGGCAAACAAAGCATGAATGCTTCTTTTTGTTTGAAGATGACGACAGCAGGCTGTGTTACACTGCATGTTACAAAACGAATGGTTTGCAAAAAACTTTGTTTGCCCATTGTTGCTTGTTTAAACCACCTCACAGTAGAGTCTGTAAAGGCAACTGCAATTATGTTCTTGACCTCAGCCAAACAGAACCTTTCCTAAACAGCTGTTCCGATGTACTTTTTAGACAAAAAGAAACATTTACATATATTCAAAAGCACTTTTCACTTTGCGGTCTTTAAACAACTTTTATCTCTCTTTTCGAGTTTCGTTTGACTCCACCTGATGATATTAGGTGGAGTATTTACTCTCTCGCTTCTGTTTTGAGCGTGGCAGCTCACAGGGGAATCATCTGGCTCCTCAGTGGCTCGCTGCCTCCACAGACAGGTGCTAACTGTTTCTGTCTGAAGTGTGGAGCCGAGCAGGTAGTGAACAGCCGCCTTTATAAAGCTTTCAAACTAAAAAGGAGCTGCCTGCTGCGAAGGAAAACAGCGCAGCGAGAGCGATAAAAGTGGCCCGGAACAGGAAAAGAGGTGGTTTGGACCCGCAAACAATAAGCTGCAATAACTGACTGTGAGTCTCTGAGAAGCCAAAGAGAAGTTGCACGTTTACCTGATCGTTCACTTGCTCTAAAAGGACCCTCCTCCCCCTCTCATATGCATAATGGTAAAGTTTGATTCAAAACCGCATCACTGTGTACATTTGAATAAAATCACGACAACATCTTTATGACCTTTGCACATTTATTCCCTAAATGGGGGAGGATATTTTCCCCTCGAGCAGCCGCGCATTCAAGTTTCCTGTAAGAGCTCCACTAATTAGACTGAATGTTCATAAAATGAGATGCAGAAACGTCGCTCTGAATGAAACCCACTTTGCAAAACCTCAGACAACAGACGAAGGAGGAGGGAAACCGAGCTGAGTGAGCAGGTGGCAGACATGAATGAGCAAATCCAATAAAAAATCATTCAAAACAGCCGTTCCTGCTCTTCTGCACGAATAGCCATGCGAATCCACGCGATCCCGTGCATCAGTGTCGCATCCACTCGCTGCTCGGCGACACGCAGGGAAAAAAAACCTCTGCGACCCCCAGAAGATGAACCTGAAAAAAAGAGAAGCGGTGTTATTTAAATTCAGCAGTAAGCAGCACCCAGTATTCAGCCCTCACTAAAGCAATGATGCGCTTCTTTGCATTGAGCAGCAGCGGTACTGTACTATGATGCCACACTGACTTTGTAACCAAGGCAACTAACAACAGGCGCAGTGAATGGTCAGATTAGCCGCTGAAGTGTGAAGAGGGAGATTTTACATAAAGCTAAACAGCAAAGCTGCCTCATATCAATACAGCCCATTAAAAACTGATATAAACCATTCCCCCCTTGGTATACATTACTCACAGCTTTCGCGGTATTAAGTCAGGTCTGCTTGTTGCATAAACAAATGCTGCGGCTTGTGCTTGACAGCCAGATCTGGATATCGTGGAATGAATGGAGACTTTATGCAAAGTACGAATTCACAAAGGAATATTTAAACAGCAGGCTCAAAGGCTGAAGGCAGGGATCTGAACGGGAGGCTGGAGATGAGCTAATCACAGACTTTAGGGGAAGAGCCGGGTGGAGGTGGATGCCTCCATTAGCGACAAAGATTCACACCTCAGTCATTCATCTCACCCACCTCCCACTGCAGTGACCCCCCCTCCCTGTCACATGCTCTGAGTCACCTGGCTCCTCGCCACTCCTCCCCGCTCGTTCTCACTCGGCGCGTTACGTGAGCTCCTCTCGCGCTCGTTCCCCTCTCTCGGAGCGCACCGACACACTGAGCGCAGATTAACTGTATCGCTGCCTAGACAAAGCAAGGAAAAGATAGGGAAGTATATTTAGGTACAGACTGCTACTATTGACTGGAGAAGGGCCTCAGAGATGGGCTTTTTTCATTCACGTGGGCGGAAAAGAAGCACGAGTCCAGCTTTGTGGTGGATAGTGGGTTTTTTTGTAGCGCAGCGAGCGCGCTCTTCTAGCCACATTAACTCACACGAGGAAGGCCAAGCATGCATCAGAGGGCCAACCCCATGGGCTTTCAGTGTTACGACACCAATTTTCCCAGTACGCGCTGTGTGCCGTGGACAATCTCTTACTGCACAGATTTAACCGACTGAGTCAGTTCAGACTGGGAATGTTTGGCTGTCACAGTCGCATGTTATTTCTGCCATCGTCGTCACCGGGACAGACGATCGTATATGACATGAAACATGCCAATAATAGGCCCTGAACGTCCGGACGCAGTCACAACTATTTATATTAGTCAGAAGCCAGAGCGCTGGATTGATAACACGTGTTCCAAAACGCACATGCATCACGCTGTGTTCATGCAGATGTTCAGTTTTTTGTAGTGAACTGTTTTACTTTAAACCCGCAGCTATCATAACAATGCAACCTCGGGGTTCAGTTAACGCCTCCTCTGAGGCTTCTAACCACATCACATGGTTCTTATTAGCAGTGTTTACCCTCTTTCAGTGGAAGTGCACACGTTCAAAACATGGCTAATTGTCTATTCGCATGCTAGCAGCTCCTTGAGGTGGAACTAAGAGGCAGTCGTGCTTTGAACTAACATCATATAGACTTCTCTTAATTGGCCCTATGCAAATGAAATGACGCCTGGGTATGTGTTCCTATTGCAAAGTCATGTTTCTGCTTTGTGAGTGAAATCTGGTTTCAGGTTATAATAGAAATTAAAGTAAGTGAAATTTGTCCTCTCTGATCCACAGAAATGAAATTAAAAGAAAAACCAAACCCAGGTGTGTGAAGAGCACACGGCTTTCAGAGCACGATGGACAATCATAGATAAAAGAAACACATCAGTTCACGAGCGCAACCAGTGTGTTGTGCTGCGCATTAAAAATTAAACTGTGTTTTCTGTTCCGCATAAACTCAGCTTTCACTCTGCTCGCGCAGGAAAAGGCGAGTCACTAAAACGTCATTTTTATGGCGAACAATCCAACACAAAACATGGCAAATGTAAAACCGCAATAACAGCAAGAGAACCTGCAGTAAATGAAACACACCAGCTCTACAGAACATGGCATCAATGCTTGTATAAAGTGTTAAATTCATACTATGTGAAACAAGCAATGCTCACTTAATTCTTGTGGATAAAGTAAAGAGTAAATTTCCATTTTTGTACCAAACAACCAAAGTTTTTGGGGCAAATAGAAGAGAAAACTGCAGGAATAAATGAGATTCTGACAGCTGTATTTGATATTAAAGCGTCATTGATGTTTTTTTTTTGGATCAGATGCTAATCTGCTGAAGGGGTGTGCATGATTCACATCTCCCCCTTGAACTGGAGCGGAGCTCATATGAAACATTTGTGAGACAGAGAAAATGTGTTAGTTCTATTTTCTGCTGCTTTTAGGCACAACTTCCCCCAGAATCACACGTCCCAGAATAAGTTCTGCTCCTAATGATGCTTCAGAGTCAAACAGAGAGTCGATTGGTGTCATGATGTTTTACGTTGCGTCCCAGAAGGTACAGATGGTTGGATTGAACTTCGCTCCTGTTCCTTTTGAAAAAGGACGAATGCGATCAGACAGCAGGAGTGAAGCATGCTTCAGTTCTTGGAACGGCTTCAGCATTGGCTGGGACGCAAACGAGATGACAGACAGGGAGAGTGGACAACATGGGCGGGGGGTTCTGCTCGGCCCCTCTGTGGAGCAGGTGGGCCGAACTCGTGGGCAGGTGGTGCAGCGACTCCACCGAGACCAACCAGCGCCACTCGCTGGGCCCTACACGTGCACCTGACCCAGTCTGAGAGGTGGCAGCCCCCCCCACCCCTTAAGTTTTTTTTTCCCCCTCCACCATAAATATGCCATCTCCTACAGATACAGATCTCCTCGCCCTCGTGACTGCGTTGTAACCATGGCGACGGCTCCTCTCGAAACTTCTGAGCCGCCGCAGTGTTGCTCTCCGTGCCAGCCTGGTTCGGATCTGCCGAAAGTCATTTCGGCGCCGTCTCCAACATCTGTTTACCTGCGCGCGGCGAGAAACACAGCTGCTCCACTTCACTGTCATTTGTAAAGCAGCTCCAAAACTCAGCGCGAGACGGCTTCTCTGGCGCCGAGCACCATGGTGACACAATCCTAATTTTCATGAACATTCTGTCAGCAGAGATTACACATCCCTCATCCTGCTGAGTTCTTCTCCCCCCCGAGAGAAAGGCTGGTGAATATGATGTTGACGAACCAGAATATCACAGCGCCGTCCCCGCTTTATATAATAAAACACCGTTGTCTTCTGGGCAGCGTAAGGTGCAGACTGGATTTCTGAAGGGAAGCGGGCAGTAATGATTAGAATATCCAGGTTTTTTATGGCACTGGTGAGTATTGATCCAGCTGGAGCAGCCAGTTTGCAGCCAAAGCACAAACGTAAAAGCCATCCTTCATGCAGAGGGCCACCATAGTGATTTAACCTGCTCTCAGGGCCCGTCTGAAATCATCAAGATATGACAGTGTTTTAAAGACCTCTGCGGACATACCGGATATTTATGCCTGCAGCTCGCACGTCGCCTCCGCTTCGATTAATGACTTTGCAGCAATTTCCTAATGGCTCATTTGTACACGGTCGCACGAGCCGCGCGCGCCGTCGTCTGTGACGGTTGCTGAGGGAGAACAGCGAAACTTGTCAACTTTGTCTTCTGCTGGGAAAGAAAAGGGGCCGCGTTTCCTTCACGGGGCTCACTGTTGCTGCCAGAGGAGACTGTGGCTGTCAGATCAAGGTACCACACTTTGGAGCGCTGTAACAAATCCAGCCGGCACTACATGCATAGTAATCAGGCTTCTGCCTCGACGTGTCAGGACAGACCATGAATCCTTTAAAGAGCAGAAACAATCACAAAGGGAGAGAAAAGCAAAGGCGTTTCTGACAATTTGAATGTTTTTGAACCACGATTTGCACAACTAAACAGTTCAACGCAAACAACAACAAAGGTTTGGGATGTGACATAACTCGATTAAGGACTTACTTTGTTTTTGATTATATTACAATTAATCATGTCGTTAAGTGATGAGATAAGAAACTTTTGATTAAATGGGAATATTTAGATTCGCTCGATGAAAAGATGTGTGTGTATGTTTCAACAACAAAACGTTAATTTTGATGATCTAGTTTGTTTGATATTTATTTTTGAACATGTTGAAGTCCCTGTTTTTAAAAACTCTGTTTTTATTCAGAGTTAATTGTCCACATGTATTTCACCTTATAAGATGACATTTTCCCCTTATTTTCATTTCCTTCTAGTTCAGTTTGTGTTGTTCCTAATTACCTCTGAATTTAGTGATTGTATCAGCTGCCATCACAACTTCAGACTATTAGCAATGTGTGTCAAGCTGCAAGATACACACTGCAGTCTCCCACACGCACACTGATTATGTTGAAGCCAGCCCACTCGTTGTCTTTGGCCAATTAACCTTACTCCAAACATTGCTGACTCGTAATGGCTTTTATTTTTGCCTTCCTGCATTTGCTCCTTATCTTTTAGCACACTGTATTTTCATGTTCACATTTTCTGTTATCAGAGGTCAGAGCATTAATTACAAGATTTCATTTTGGTACCAAGTGGCAAAAACAGTAAGATACCATTGGTATGAAAGATTGAATGTGATCAACAATAATCACCACAGATGTGCAGATAATGTGAGGTGGGATTAGGCCGGCAATAATATCGACAAAGCGCACAAACATGATTCCACCTGAAAATCAGCAAAGACAAATCCCCTGCTGTAGATGGAGATTAACAGAATCCATTAAAAGTGCAAAAATATTTATTTACATTCCTGTCATGAAAACCGGAGAATCTAAAGCAGACTGAAGGAACACGTTCCATTGCTTTTATCAGGTTTCTGCGTTTGCTTGCCAGTGAGCGTGTGCTTTCAGCCCTGTGTTTGGCTTCACTGTAATGTTTTGGTGAACCACTGATTGAAGAGAAGGTCCGCAGCTTTCATCAGCTCATTTGAGTCAAAGCTTTTCTGCTCTGTGCCTTCTCTCTGGAGCTGAAGTGAGAGAACCCTGAAGCCAGCGACGTCTCTGCTGAACCTCTGACTGCAGCCTGCTGCTGTGAAGCAGGAAAGGTCAACGGTAACGGACGTAACAACCCAAGAAACTGCCGGCGTGTCTTCACCGCACACCATCACATTTCACCGATGAAAGGAAGTCCTTTCTCTCTGGGTCCTATTGGCTGACTAAGCGAAATCATTTCAGCTTAGTCAGCTGTCGAGAAGCAAGACAGAAAATCTGTGAACGCTTAAATCACTTGTCCATTTTACCGTCCTACTAACAATTACTGCCTCAAGCAACTAAGTGTTGCTCTGTAGTCTCTTGATTTAGTGTCCTTCAGGAGGAAAAAGGGTTGTCTGTGACATTAATGTTGTCACATTCACTTGGATCGCAGCCGGCACACTTAATCAGCTGAAGTAACAACGTAAAACAGGTTGAAAAAAATGCTGATTTTCATAAATTTTTCAAAAACTTATCGAGATAATGTGCGTTTTTTACAGCATATTGTAGAGGGGAGAATATTTAAGCGTATAGGTTTCTATGGATTTGTTCTAAAGGAGCTTATCAGACATCAATTAAGTATTCCCATTAAAATTCCTCAGCTGATTTGATCGGTAGTTTTTCCTTTTGTCAAGCAAGGTCCTCATGAATGAGCGCTGACGACTGTGTGAAAGCCTGGACTCAGTGCATTCAAAGGATGACTTAATTCTTAAGCTTCTCTGATGGGAAAGGTCAGTAAGTATGACCACGAGGGGGGAAAAAGCTGAAGCTCATGGCCTGTAATATTCAACCATGACTGGCAGGCTTTCTGTGAACATTAGGCTGTCATACAGCTCAGTTCAAACGTCTACGTTGCACAATCTCTGTGTTTTATGTGGTTCATCTTTAACTAAGAGTTTTAAAAAGACATCATTTGACTGCCTGTAACACACTTAATATCTCAATGACTGCGTGGTACATGTTCATCATTAACTGGGCCTCAGCATAGAACCAAAACAGAGAGAAGAGCAGAAAACCATCACGCGAAATAACATGAACTGATACAATATCTTTGTTCCATTTTCCGGGCTTCTTTCCCGAGCAGCGAGCGTCACTGAGAAGCTTCTCTTTGATTTCACACTGAGCCCTCAGACAACAACGGCTCCGCCGCAGTCCAGCCCATCAGTTTCCATCTCCTCCAAGAACCTCCTCACACACGTCTAACGAGCGGCGGCGGCGCCGCGCCCCGTGACACGCCGTCTCTTCATGCTGCCGAGTTTTATTTGCTCTCTCAGAATAAAAGACAATTTAAATGAACATCTGCATGTTTTTTTGTTCATTTTGGTCTGGACAGAGCACCAGAACACCCCCCCCCCACCCTGCAACTTCTGAACAACAAGGAGGTCTTCTGTGTTTGAGGCACAATCATTAGCTCCTGACTGGTTTTCATCTGTTCGGCGGCGTTGTGGGGTTTTAATGACGGTTTCCAGCCGGAAAGGAAAGAGTGAGCCAGGTCACACGTTTGAGTTTGCACTGCCTTCGCATAACAAGATTCGAACTTCCTCTGCAGTGTTCCTGCTTATGCTGACTCACGGCTTTTGCTGAATACCAAAAATCTTCCCCAGCAGAGCTCAATTTATAGGGGTTAGACACAGATCCAGGCTGTAATAAATATAAAAATCACCTTATGCATGAAATCACTGACTCTATTTTACCAATCGATACAATGGTTGAACAGTTTCTATCAATGTAATTTCAAAGTAATCATTCCTTTTTATATAATTATTTACTCTGTCATTTTGATGGCTATCAGTAAAAAAAGGCAGTTTTTGAATTTGATGCCAATTAAGAACAATCTTCGCAAAACACATCACAGTGAATGAACGTAAACACACAGAGAAGTGTATTCATCACAGTGCGCTCAGTTTCCATTGTGGTGGACGTTAGATAAGACTGCAGATCTGTTCTGTTTTCAACATCAGGCTGAGGTCTCAGCAGCAGCAGCAGCAGCAGCAGCAGCAGCAGCAGCAACCTCGGTTGCTTCTCTGTCAAAGGCATTTTCATGCTCTGAACTTCCTATTTTCAGTTCAGTGAAACGATGATATAAGGGATGAGGGGAAAAGGAGCCTCCTCTCCCAGATGGAGAACAGAGCTGTTCAAACTGAATGAGGAGAGAGGATAAAAAGAAGGAGCCAGCACGCGAGGCTGCACGGCGATCGAGCAGAAACTAATGAGAGCATTAGACACAAACTGTTTACTTTACACACAAAAAGAAAACAAAAGAGATTGTGTTCGTGGACCAAGACACGGGGCAGGAAAGAATTTGTTTCAGTGTTAAAATTAGGGGGAAATTTATCCCTATTGTCATCCTTAGAAAAGATCTGAGTCTTTTTTTATGAAACATGTCAGTCGGACGACGATGACGTCATGCTGGAGAGCAGCAGTGACAGCAGCCTCTCTGCTTTGGTTCAGGCTGAATTGGCTCAACAAGACGCTTTGTTTTTGAACTATCTCTAAAAAAAAAAAGTGCACTGTGTAACTTAATGCAACACTAGCAAAGTTGAAAAGCACAATATGGTCGTACCACAAGCGAGATTAAACTATTATTCTTGCATATGAGTGAATTTCTAGTGAGATAAGAAACAAATTTGACTAAATAAATCAGACTTTAGGTCACAATGTGACTCATCTTCACTCCATGTCTCAACGTTTTCTTTATCTAGTGAGCAGCCTTGTGTAACTTATCATGTTATCTCCTCCTTCTGCGTGAAATGATCATAGTGGTGCAGAACACAGAGTCTGATTCCAGTCCAGCTAAGTGGATACATGCAACAATCCTCGGCCACCAGCTGCATCATCTCGCTGTGTCAGTGAGCTTTGGAAAGTCTGATTTCAGTCGAGCAAAACCAATAATTCGATTTCCTTGAGCTGCACGTCACCTGAAGTTATTCTAGTTATTTAGGAGTGAGATGGAAATCCACACACTTTATTTGATTTTCAAGACTTTTTCATCCCAGCTTGCGTTGTGCTGTGCGAAAACCTTCACACACGTTTTCTGTCTTTTCATTTATTCCGTTTGCTTTGGCTCGTTTCCTCCGAGTCGTAGCTTGAGCAAAAAGTTTCAATGGGTAATTAGATGAAGACTTTTGCCACTCAGGTGCAAAAAAAACTGAGGTTCATGAAGGAACTGAAATGAGAGGTTTTAGCTTGCGGCAGCTGAGAAGCTTGGAAGCAGATGAGATTAGAGTCAGAGGTGGCTGTCGCTGCAGGAGATGGCTTGATGGAACTCGAGCATTCGAGACAAAGACAGCGGGAGCGTAAAGTATGTAGGGTGGGGGGGGGGGAGGCTACAAGTGAATTCTTTTCACATGTGATCTAGCTTCTTTTACATATCACCTTTAAAAAATGTTAATATTTCTGCGAAATGCTGGAAAACTTTGTGTTTTCAGTGAATCAATCTGTCCTCCTGACCAGAGGCAGACATGACAGACTGTAACTTTGTAAGCACAATGTCGTCCTGTGAATAACACGATGCATCATTAGGATTTAAGGCTCTACTGTAACTTTAATGCTCTGTCTAACAATACAACGTTATGTAAGAAGGAGAAATGTCATGAATGGAGGTGGTGCCAACATGTTGGACAGTCTTGCCTGAGGTTTTCCTTCTGCTGCGGTTCAGCTGCAGTGTAGCGCGTTTATTTGTAATTTGCCACAGGAAATAGTTCATCCCACCACAGACGAGGCTCCTACTGTACTATGGCAATTGTTTGCTTTGAAACGTTATCAATTTACAGTTTCCTGTCACTCCCATTAATGGGCCTTGCCTGAATTTATCGCTCATAATTTGTGTCTCTTTTGCTCTATCAATTTCACAGTCTGCAGTCTGAAGGGACTTTCAATTAGCGTGAGCTTGACATTAAACCACACTCCGCTTTATTTATCCGCGCCTTTAGATGATAATTTCTAATGTAATGTCAATTTTATGCGTGGCAATTAAAGTTTCTGTCCACTGAAGCAGCGTGGAGGAACCGAGAGCTGACGGCACTGGCTTCAAAAGATTGGGGGGGAGGGGGGGTGATAGGAAGGGGACTGGGTCTGACCATGTAAGCAAGAGGTGTTTTTGTTAAGGCAATTAAAAACGTTCAAATCTTGGTTTGATGAGCAGTCGTGTGATCAGGGTCAACATGTCCTGTCAGAGGGGAAGCCAGTCAGGAGTTTTCATGTCAGGCTGAACAACGCGCCAGCTTGGCAGCGTCCATCACTACTGCTGCGAGTTCTACAAATAGCAAAAAAAAACGATACAGCTGAAGCAATGAGAGTTCACCAAGCAGCTAAATGAGCTCACGCTGTTGTTTTTATAGACGTAAACAAAATCGAGTGAAGCACAGGTCAAACAAGGGGGGATGAAGTAATGCGTAACACCGGTGGCCTCCACATAACATCCTTAGAGCTGTAGGTAAATAAGACTTTAAGTTTTAAATAATCGTGGTTTAACACAGAAGCAAACATGTTTGTCAAACGCAGCTATTGGCAAACGCTTTTCTCATATCTGGCTCAAGAACGATTGGCAACGACGAGCGCCTGGGAACGTTCTTATCACCCATCCAGAAGCTTCTTTCACCCGTCTGCTTGGAATTTGCAAATTGTAACATCGGCAGGTTGAGTGGCAGCTGAATTGTTATTTATCTATTTATTTATTGCAGTTGGTGTTTTTTTTTATTTTATTTTGCCAAATCCTCTTGAGTATATTTACGTCAGGACTTGCTTGTCAGCATAAACTGCACCGTTTGATTTGTTTCTGTCTCTTTGTGCTGCTGGATCTGTGTTTTGGCTGTTCGTCTCGATCAGATAAACCTTCATATCTAACGTGGCTTTGTCATCCTGGGTGACACAGTTTGGTTTGTTTTTTAAAAAGAAGGTCTGTCTTGTCTTACTCTCAATGCTTTGATACTTAAATACATCTCATTACCAGAGGCAGCATCGTCAGTGTCTGGTACTGTATGTTCAACGTCTTTGATCATCATAATTTCGCCTTTAGAATTGTGTTTTGTATATAAGAGCGTTTAGATGCAGTCAGACAGCTGCTTTTTTCACCTTTTCTATAAAGAAAACAATCGTTCTGTTCTTATGGAGTGTATTCATCATTTCAGGTTTGCTTCAGGCCACGTCAACGTACATTACTACACACTGAGTCTTTGTTTGTTTGTTTGTTTGTTTGAAGAGTTATTTAGGTTAGTTTGATTGTGTGTCATCTAATGTTTCCAGCATGCATTTTAAAAAATGGTCATTCTTACAGTAGCTGTGGGTCACGTTTACGATTGTCTCGATGGTGGTGTTTCTTCTTTGAAGTCTCTCAGACTGTTGCTGTCACACTCGCGTCCCGCCCGTATCTCACGCGCTCCGATTCGGATCCGCAGAGGAGACGTGCGAAGCTGCTCCAACCTATGCAGTGATTCACTCACCCCAAGACTCCTCTGCACTGGGCTAAAAATGACACAAAGGTACAGGAGCTTTGACAGCAGAGACATTTCCTGGGCTAAAATTAGAAAGAGGGGCTGTATCCATTGCAAACAGGAGAGGACACGAATGTTCGTCGTACAGCGCTCTATACGGCATTCCGTTTCGACGCACGTGCGCGTTCAGGGGCGCGCCCGCAGCCACGCTCGGCAGCAGCATTCTCCCTCCGGATGGATTGTCTGCATTGGTTTCATCAAAAACAAGCTGCCGCTGGTTCTCACACACTCCATCCATAGGGGAGGCACTCATGAGCCATCTCACCTGAAGAGTTATATCCTGTATATATAGATGTAGGTCACCACTGAAGTACCCTCGAGCAATGGAGGTCGACGGTAGCCATGCGTTTGTGGGTTAACAATTCTCCAACATACAGGCCGGCTGTCACTGCAGGATTTAGATGCCACCGGGGTCATCGGGGGTCATTTCTGTGACTTACTTTTTATTTAACTAACAAAGTACACAAGAGCGTGCATGTGAAGTCAACTTGTTTAGAAGCGCGTGTGGGTGTGTATGTGTGTGTGCGTGTGCGTGTGCAGAAGGCATTTCCAATGAAAACTCGTTGCTCTTGTGAAGCAACACATTGTGAGCAAAGTTATTTAAATCATATCCTCGAACTCTCCATACAGCACATTTTGAAAATGCGGGAAATGAAGTCCCCCCTCCCCCT
>JAUESE010000080.1:4452611-4464182 GCA_032274725.1 Malacoctenus triangulatus
CTCGGTCTGCAGAGCCAGGAAGCTGGAGGAGGGAGGGGGCAGGGATGGGGTTGGTAAACACAGTTTCCTCCTATTTAGGCTCTTCCATCTGTGGTGGAGTGAGGCCAGAATCCACGCCAGTAAGGAAAGCTGGAACCAGCGTGTGCCCGAGCGGCGTCCTCATTAACAGCATCCCTCCAGAATGCGGTGCACTTTCTTAAAGGAAACCCCGTGTTATAAAGTTTGGTGTTTCCCTCCAGAGGGTGGCCAGAGACTACGCATTGCTTCGAGAAGCCAAGCTGTTTTCATTGTTTCGTCTTAATAACAGTGAATGTAGCTTTTTGGGACGTGCAGGGTGCAAAGAATGGCAAAGTAAGAGCATCCAGATGTGTGGCCGAGCGAGAATGACAGGACCGGGTCTCTGGAGGCCCGCTGAGAGGGGGATGAGTGTTTGTTTGCCGGGTCAGCGCCTGACCCCCCCTCCTCAGATAAATACAAAGCTTAGCAGCTGAGGCGACATGCACACGTACGCCACATTTTCTCACTCAAACTGACTCCCATATCCCTGCTGCTATGCGTGCAATCCTGCCAAGAAATCCTCCGTTCGAATGTAAACATCAGCTTAAAAAGATGCCATACAAGCTTTCTGGAGACACTTGTCGTTATTTTTTCTGGTTCAGCTCACTTTGCATCTCCGACAGTTTGTGTATAAAGAGTTTAAGCAAAAAGAGCTTTTTCTCTAGAAAAAAAACACCCCGAAAACCCTTTTTTCCCTGCTTTATTATTGAACGCTTCCAGGGTTTTCAGACCAAAAAGAGTCGGAGGATCAACGGGTCAGAGGTCAGAGGGCGAAACCCGCAGACAGAGATATGCATTGTAGACAAGAGGTTTAAAGACATGTGGATTCCGGCACGTTAGCGTTAGCCAAACACTAGCCCTGCAGCCCGTAAACATTCAAACACAGCGGGCGTCTCGCCTCGGGACACTGCAGCCTTTTCCTACGGATGCTGCAAGATTCTCCTTTCATTATGATCACACCCCACAACAAACAGCGGCCCCTCGCTGTGTACACACCAGGCAGATGCGTCCTATACGGGACTGGGTCACAGGGGTCTGGCCCATCTCGGACGACTTCTCCCGGAAGAAGAAATACAGCTTGTCGTCGTTTCTCTCCGCGCTGTCGGGAATGAGGTGCACGTGGACGAACGTGGGGTCTGTGCAGAAAACAGACGTGATGCGATGGGAAGAAGAAGAAAGAGAAGAGTTTATTAAAACAAGGAGTCCCAAATCTTTCATGTTTATCACTTATTGAGCAAGCATTTGCAGAATCCTTTCAGTCATGGCTTCGTGTGGCCTGTGCATAATTGATACACTGGAAATTAATGCAAGAAAGCTGTGCACGCTCAAAGGAACTCTCAAGATTCATTTATAGGCTAAATAAGACGGTTACCATTCAACCATCTGGAGTTGTACTGATCTGTTCGCATGGCAGTCTTTGTCCCCAAAGTGCGGAAAATGGCAGAGTCTGTTCCCATAAAGTCAACATAGACCCCAGCATACAGTTCACCATCTGAGGGAGAGAGAAAACAGTTCAATTCAGAGAAATTCCTTTAGTCTGACATTATTCCAGCACCACCCTTGGCACGCAGCGCTCACATTTATTTCCAAAAGTATATTTAGAAGCTTCTCAGGCTTTTTTTTTTTTCCACAATAGGGCCGCTTAGCATGATCATGTCATCTGCTACAATCGTATTTCCAAGTATGCCAGAGGAAGGTTTCATCATGCCATGCAAGTAAATAAGAAGGAAAATTAAATCAAGTCCAACAATTCATCAATAAAAATGTTTTCTTTGAGGCTGATACTGTTTTACAATGAGAGATAATTTTCTTGCTTTTGTGCTTTGTGCTTATTTAAGGATAAAAAAAAAAATTGCAGTAACACAGTATAACTGGTACTTTGATTAAAGAAAAAAAACAAAGGTATGCCTGAATGACCTCTGCTTGTGGAGACATCTGTGATCATCTGCTGTGAGGTCGAGTGCTGTTTCTAGTATTTAGGAAAACAGGAAGGTCCTGTGGAGCTTCACAGAAGCTCTTCACACTGGGGAAAACTGGGTATCAATTTGGGATTATTTCCCAATTCAATGGATAAAAAATGAGGTTCGACCAAGTGTTTATGACAGATTAAAAATATCGTGGAACCTTGAGCTAAAGTATATGCTTGGATACACTATATCTGGATATATCAGTCCAATCTCCTCATTATCTCCAAAATACAATACTGCACTTCTTTGAGATCAGGCCAGTGGAAATATTTCAGTAATATGGGAACAAAAGGCAGCTTTCGCACGCACTTCATAAAGATAGAGGCACATTTCTGTGTTCAGACTGACAAATACACACAACAGCCTCGTTAAGCCACGGGAAGGCAAGGTGGTGGTCTTCCAGCTGCTGCATGGGCCCCACTGGAGAGCAGGTGTGACCCTCAGAGCCGAAGTAAGGCGACAGCGGGAACAAGAAACACTGTTCTGCCACCATTATATTCAATGTCATGGTCCCCGGCAGAGCTATGGGGAGATTGATGGTATATCATTAAAACGTCCACGGATGACAGGCTGTCTAATGCGGTGGAGAGCTGAGCAGCCAGTGGTCACCGCTGAATCTATTGTTGTGGTACAGGCTTTTTAATCCTTATCAACACAAACAACAGTGTCCCTGGTTTGATGCTAACTGGTGGAAGTGGGAGGTAAATCCATCTTGGATGACAGTGCTGGTCCCATACCGGTCAGCTGGCACTGTGCTAATGTGGGAAAACAGCGGTGGTGATTTACGCCCACTGTCTGGCCACGCAGAGGGAAGATCGCCTTTCAGTGGGGGGACACTGTGTGGTCTGAACTTGGCCAAGTGACCTTGGCCCAAAGGACAGAGGACGCTGCCTCCAAGAGATGATAAGAACTGTTCAAAGTGAGTCGACTTCAACAGGCTGGAGAGAAAGCGCACGAACGCTTCTGACATTCTTCTTCCACTTTTGGGCTCAGCGCACATTCCAGCGCGTATAAATACCAACATTTTACTCGACCAAGTCATGATTCTCAAATCCTAACACAAGCAATAAAAAAGTTCTTCCAAAATGTCCGAAGCATTTTTATTCAAAACCTCTAATACCCTCGTGGCAAGCTCCCATATGAACATTATTGTGCCCATCTCCAGCCTAACAAGGAAAAAATTCCTTGGGATTTAATGATTAGCCTCATTAGGCTAAGCCGTTCACTGTGGGAAATGGGCACAGAATGGAAAGGACACTTGACCCGACCTCCTGGGCATCAGCGCCTGACTATAAATAATTCTAACAAATTGCTGCCAAAAACATAAAGACAGTATGAAGAGGAATAAAAGACGAAGGCTCCATATGAGGTGGTGCTGCTGCTGAACGCGGCTGGGCAGGGACTGTCCCCGCGCTGTCATTTGACCAAGATGACACTCACTGATCAGCGCTGACACGCTGTTGAGCTTGGGGTCGTAGGAGCACTTTCCCTTCCCGGATTCCACTTTGCCCGGCTCCAAGTGGAAGATCTCCTCCTGAAATGGAAAAGTCATACGGAGACGGCAATAAATTCAGCACTCTGCGTCTTGTCACTGTGATTCCCTCGCGTAGGGGAAAATGAGGCAGCATATGTGCTGCCTCTGACTCCCCTGGGACCTGTAGGGCCTGATGGGGGATGAAGTATTAGAATAATGAGCATGTGTTCATACAGAAAAATACATGCAGGGGGAAGAGCGAGGAATTCCTAATCCTACTGCGAAAAAAACAATGCGTGGTGGGCCGCCTCTTTTCCGCATAATGAGCTTCAAGCAAAATGTCTCTGGGCTTTTTTCAGTGCCTGTGGGTGTTACAGGCTGACTGCTGACACCTGTAATCCGGGCGCAGTGAAAACAAGCCTGGGATGGAGGCCGGATGACTGATGCTCGCTGCTTGTGGCATCGCAGCACGCAAGCACGGGGAGGTGATTGGCAGGAATTTGTGTATGAGAGCGGGGGGGAAAAAAACGAAACAGTGGCATGTGATGACATGTCCCGTAGCCCCGCCTCGCCGACGGGAGCGTATCCAATCCCCGTTTTTTTGCACTCCCAGCGGGAACAGAGATGGAGACATCCCTGTCACTGTCCATCACCACCAAAGCACGGGAGGGGGGGGGGGTGCGGCGCCGTGCCAAACTTGCTTCATCAGATCACACACATACCCGTTCGCAGTCCGCCTATTCGTCTTTGATTAAAATCACCACTCGTGCAAATAGGAGAGCGCTGGCAGCTAACTGAGAGCAGTGCCAGATAACGATGTGCAGAAAAAATAAAAAATAAAAAATAAAAAAAAGGTCACAAATAATTATGGCGCACCGGAGGGAAGCTGTGGCCTGAATGTATTTTTACAACCCTGCCATAAAACATGACCTTTGCAAAAAGTTGTAACATATGCACGAGGAAAAAAAAAGAAAAAATGAAAGAGCTGAAACATTTCCAAAGTGTCCCACTTCACTTAAAGCCCAGACGTCAAAAGTCCCATTCTGCACTTGGAGAGCACAAACAGTGGAAACATGTCCAAGTATGCGGCTCTTTTATTTTTCTGGTGCATAGCTAGTTGGCTACAGATGGCCGGTGTTTGCTCTGGGCTAACAGAGCCGGCTGTGGGAGCGGGTCAGATGCTGACTAGTCTTGCTGCCGTCGGTTGAGGAGCCAGTACCACATTCCTGCAGGAGGTGGAAGGCTCTGTGGGGCGGAGGACTGATGGGCGGGACAGCCTGCGTGGTCTCAGATAAGCAGGGTGGATGATTGAGGGTGTATATGACTGCGAAGATGCTGAATGAAAAATAAATCTGCCATGCGCTGAAGAGCAGTAAAAGCCAAAATAATTAAACTCGTGCCTAGTAAAATTCTCAGCTGTCTGATAAGCCGTTTCGACTTCGTATCCCGGCTCTCATGCAAAACGTGGCATTTAGCACAGATGCAAAGCACCAGGGGACAACGGTGATATGCTCAGACAACGAGACAAAAGGAAGTATGAATGAAACATGAGAGAACAAAATGACACGAAATTAAATGCGTTTCTACGACACAAAAAAGCTCGATGATTGTGCACGCGGTGAAACAAAGGAGCATGCCGAAATGTTACGGAGATAAACAAAAGGTCGGGTTAGAGATGGCGGTGAGAAAATGTGCTCAAACACGAACAAAAAAGGAGAAGGGAGCGTGCTGCTGGTGACCGCCAACCCCGGGGAAAGTGTGCAGGGGCCGCGGTGCAGACAGTGCCCACATCGCACCTTCAGTCCGAGTGTCTCGTGCACCGCGCTGGGTTCAGCGGCGCGGCTAGCCCTTCCTCTGGCCTGGGCCATCTGCAGATACATGGACGTCTAAAACAGGAAACAGCAATACAATCCGGACGTTACGCCACTGAGGAGGAAGGATCGAGGCCCCTTCCTGAGCCTGCTGCAAGTTGTGTGAGCCTGTCCTGACCTCCAGACACGATGACAAACGTAACACCACTGAAGTCGATAGAATGCAAGTGCATGAAAAAAATGTATAGGTGTGTGTGTGTGAGCTTGTGTGTACGTGTGAGCGTGTGCCTGTCAGAGGGAGACTGCGCAGGGAACATGTGTGGATTTATTTGACCAGATGGTGGAAAAGGCAACAATAATAGCTTTCTATCCTGTGGTTGAGTCAATAAAGGCTGTCACAGTATGCTGCATACATCCCCCTAAAAGCTGCTGCTAAAGCAAAACATTTAGCTTTTTGCAGTTTACAAAAACTACAGAGAATCCGCCTCAGGCTGAGGAATATATCCCGAGTAGTGATGACAACAAACAATCCTTTTTTTCTCTCAAATTCAGTCAAATTTATGTCAAAAGTTCTCTCATACTTGCGAGGATATGCGTACGCATGCCTCTGTGTGGAGCGTGTCATTTCATGTTTTTACAATCATGCTCAGCTCCTCGGCCTGGCCTGAGGAAGGCGTTCGCGGGGGTACGACTCGGACCTGTCTGTTCGGTGTGACGGAGGAAAATAACAGCCCCCTCATTAATGGACTAGAACTGGAACATTCCACTTGCACCCCATAATGGGAGCTCCCACTCCCAATTACCCGGCATCTCACATGGTGGAGGCTGGCGGGTGGCCTGGATGGCTGCATGGGGGGTTGGAGAAGGTGGGGGGGGGGGGTGGATCGGCAAGTGACTGCATGGAAGCCCTTCGTTAGCGAGGGGTCACGTAGGAACCGGAGCCCGACAAGGGACTCGTGCGAGGCGCGCTCGCCCTTGCAAGTTCTCTGTGATCTCCAGGGAGCGTCCAGCAGGGACTTTTCTTTATATTTACTGCTTTTTTTTTTATAAAAGTCCCACAGTCATCATTAAGAAACAAGTGTGATATTTAAAGAAGAGTGAGGTGTTAAAGGGGAGTTCGGCAAAGGTAGTGAAGCCTGGCTCGGTTTGAGAAATTCAAGAGGTCCCATTAAAGACGGAGACTAAACAGAGCCGCTTTAACAGCTCACAGGGGATAACAGCTGTGTGTTGGTGAGGCTGGCTGCTTTGCCATATGGGGAGGCATGGAACCACAAGCAAGCTTAATGATGGAGGAAAATCATCATAAAGTGAGCCTGGCGCAAGGTGGATGGAGGGTGAGAACTCGGGTAAGCAACAAAAAAATAGGAGAGGCAGCGTGTGCAGCTCGTGATGCAGGTGGATAAAGCTGTTCGTGTCAGCTGGGATCGCCTCCTCGGTGTCGACACTCGCCACGCCTCCGGTCCTAACCTGAGGTTTGCGGCCGCGGTTGACGAAGGTGCAGACCGGGTTGTATGCCCCCGTCCCGCAGACGTAGAGCTGAGTGCGGTTCCACGGTTCGATCAGCCGGATGAAGTTCGCACACTCGTCCTGCAAGCGAGCACACAGGTGAGACAAGCTGCAGTAAAAGTGCCAGTGAAAAGTGACAACGTGACAAATCTTAATGAGAAACCTCACACTGGATTTACAGAAGACTTCCTCGCTATGATTACAAAAAACTGACAGATTTGATCTATTTTTGGCCGATATATCAGATGACGCCATTGAGCCGTGCTTCCCTCCCAATCCTGGCAGACAGGATGATGGTGAGATCAACTGTGCTTCTCTGTCTCAATCCATGTATGTCTCTTCGGCGAGACAGGAAGGAACCAGCGTTTTACCAGGCCAAGTCCCAACCTGCAGGTGAGTGCTGCTTTAACAGGTTCCCCACCAGTGGAAAGGGAGTCTTGCATTTTTTAATGGAGTACATTTAAAACAATAAGACATTTTCATCAATTGAGGCCATCGAGTTGATGGAAATCACCTCAGCTGAACAATCATGTTGCGGTCAAAAGCGCTGTCATCACGTGTACTTACGTCGGCGTCTTTCCCACTCACAAGGCACTCCATCTTTCTCCGCTCGGAGACTGGCCAGTGGATCTGCAGGGAGGGGAACACAGAACATTTTTATAGCTACAATCCAACCTGTCATACATCACTGGCATTTATTGGATTTTCGGGCTAATACCACAAACGGGATATCCACCCAGCCTAATATTAGTCCGTCTGGGATTGCTGTAAGTGAGTTACGACGTCCTAATGAACCGAAATGAGG
The DNA here is from genome assembly GCA_032274725.1 of Malacoctenus triangulatus. Lineage (NCBI taxonomy): Eukaryota > Metazoa > Chordata > Actinopteri > Blenniiformes > Labrisomidae > Malacoctenus > Malacoctenus triangulatus. The sequence continues at coordinate 4,460,232 of JAUESE010000080.1, forward strand.
AAAAGAGCACTCCAACAAAAACTAGATGTGAACTTGTCATAATGACTGTCACCGGGGCAATAGAACGGGCTGCTCTGCTCCCGGGGCAGCTCCTGTGAGAGCTGAGGTAAACGCGCCTGTTTAATCCCAGTGTAACGACCAAAAGAGGTCAGTGTGAGGCGGGGGGGAGGGGCTTTATGGATGTCTTACAATATGTGGGTCCTTGTTGATGTCGTGGAGGTCCAGGGACAGGATGTAGTCCTTGCTGCCGACGTACATGCGATCATGGTCCTCGTCCATGCGGAGGATCCGGTAGTCGGACGTGTTGAGGAAGTAGGCGAAGTGATGAGCGGTACCGGTCGATCTCAGTTCTGTGGAGGGACAGAAACGTATCTGTTAATGACAGCTGCAGTGCCATATGCACATTTTCACACAGACACATGCACGCACAACTGACACATTCCTCGTGCCACTCCTGCATACCCACGTGGACTTATCTGACGGTTTTCCACCAACACGGCTGTAACTTAACCCCACACGTTAGAGACAAGTGCTACTGAGTGTCTGTCACACTGTGTTGATGGCTTAATACCACCGGGGAGGATCAAAAGATCGGCAGACTCGCATCCACAGACGTCTGTGACTTCCAGTTGCAAGCCGGGACCTACTGGCTCCATCCTTCCACAGTTACATAGGATATCTTCCGACAGCCCACCCTAATGGTCAGTTGGGTGTGCACCTCGAGGACCACAGCACAGTGGACACGGTTTCCCATGTCAGGAGTAAGCCAATCTCCCCACGGCTCCGTGTTGGAGTGTTTGTTTGGTTTGTTCTTCTTGGTTCAGCAACCATGTAGAGACAGAGCCGAGAGGCCACTGCGAAGACGGCCGAGGCCCCGCGCCCCACCATAGACAAACACACTCCTTCGCAATCTATAGGGGGAGAGGCATGAGAGGGTGGCACTCGCATATTGTTGGACAAACAGAAGTTTCACTCAAACAGCAGGGAAGTCCCCCCGTCTCACTGTTTGGCTTTATTCTACAGGCAGCGGACCACAGAGAGCTAAAGCAGAGCAGCGCGCTCTGAGGTTACTCCCAGCGCTGTCCTGTGGATTCAGCAGCCAAAATGTGGCCAGAAGATCAACTGTTAAATACAGTTTGCCTTGTCCGAGTGTTTACATACGACATATCAGAGCTGAGACATGCCAGGGTATAATTAAAGATGCAATGCATGAAATGGAGTTAATGTGGGGTGTCAAACCTGTAAGGCAACAACACCCTGGCCTTTTAAAAATAGGGGGAGGCCTTTTCAAGAGCGGGGAGCGTCCGGGACAGGTTTCCAGTTCTGTACGCGTGGTCATGTTCAGTGTGTTTGAAGTGACTGAGAGGCATTCAAATAAGGTTGTTAGGTGTTTCCAAGGAAGGGGTCTGGACACCCAAGCATGCGAACCCATCAACATGTCCACCAATGGCCCTTAAAATAAACACCATCTCGAGACCTTTTTTAAACAGTCTCCCCATGGAATCTGATATTACCCGACTTTCAGCCGGATCTAAATTTAACACGAGGTTGTGTCAATAAGCAAAGATTAATGGCATTAGATTCGCTATATTTGTGTAGTTTGATTTAATAACTGTGCCCAGCAGAGGAATGCTGACAGGTCAGCGGATTGACTGGCAGCTGTCAGGAGTTTTGTGCGGAGGAGCTGCAACATGTGGCCGGACCCTGTGATTATTTGTGTTGGACTCTGGAGTTGAATGATGAGTCCCCCCCTCACCACACACACACACACACGCGCTCTGGATGTGTTGGAGCATGGGCATGTCTGTGTGCTCGTGTGTGTGCAGATAGGGCCCTAACACGCAAGAAGTTGATGCATTGCATGCACACGCACGCACGCACGCACACTCTGAAAGTCCTTCCTGAGGCAAGTTGTCAGCGACTCCTCAGTGTGTGTTTGTTGTCAGAGAGAAGCTGCATGGGACCATCTGTCAGCTGAGGAGGGAATGCGAACAGCACAAAGCAACAACATACTCCGTCGGGAGCTGCACGCAAAGAGGCAAATGTGTCTGATGATTGAAAATAAAATAGTCAGGTAGGGCACAAGTGTGTTCAAAGTTTTGTCACAATGTGGAAGAATTAACTCACTAACTCATTAATTCACCGTATCCCCTCATTAGACGATGAAGTTGGAAAACACTGACCTTTGAGGCCATTCATTGTAATGAAAACAAAGCGTCTTGCAGAGCAAGATTGATTTGGTGAGCGTATGCCAATGCCTACAAGCAATTGGGCCGTCTTATACAAAAGAGAGTGCGAGTGTGAAGTTATTCCATCGACTAAACATCACTCTCAGCTCGTTCTCAAAGTCGAGCGCTGCCTCAGGCGGGACCACATGGCACCGCGCTTGTTTGAAATGTTGATCGAGTACGTATAATGGCAGCAGGCTGAGCACGCCTGCTAGTTTGCTCAGGAGGTCATGCCAGCCCAGCAGGTACCCCGGCTCACGCTGGCGCCAGATAAACAAACATCCAGTCGGAATTAGCTTGGAAAGACATGCAGGGACGCAGCTTAGTCGTGACGCAGTTGACCGTCTTTGTTTTTGATACTGGAAAAGAAAAAAGTTGTACGACTGTAATAATGTGTGAAATATAGACAAAAGGGGGTCCAGTCAGACCACTGGGATGAGGAATGGCTTTATTTTCTCCAAGGAAATGACTGTTTCGTTTCACAGTGTCAAGAGAGCTGTAAGTTCAAGCCCAGGTGGGCCAACCATAACAGTTTGAAGGTGTTTAGATTAGGTTTTGGTAAACAAGTGTTTCAAATGCAAACACTTGCAACAATGCATCAGAAAGAAGTGATAGTATATTGCGTGTGTATGTTGTTTCATTCATAATTTCAAAAGCAGGCGTTCAGATAAGTTTCATTGTGGGAGCAAAGGTCAATCGGATTTACAAACACTCCTTGATTCGTCCAACCAGTCATGCCGCAGAGGTCAAACATATTAGACAGCTCGTCAAACACGCTGTATTCCAGACGCAGCTACAAAGGCAGCGGGAGTTTACAATTTCAAGCAGGAAAAGCTCCGAGAAGCCGAACCGCCGTGTTCTTTGTCAGCCACATTAAGGCATGACAGCATTTTCCACACACAGATTTCTTCCCCAGATTTAAAAGGAGTCGGGAGCAGAGTGTGTCTATTACAGCCAGATAAACTCCTAAAGTAGCCCATTACCGCAAGTATGGCTTAGGATCACTCTGGGGGGTCCGCACGCACACAGCGGGGGCTTTGTTTGGGGAACACACAGCTTCCTCTCAGTGGAATGGCAAAGGCTCTATTAGAGGTGAAAGTAAGCTGGTGAGGAAACCCGATCCTCACAGTCTTTTATTCACTTTTACCCTGACAAGTCAGCATCTGCACAACACTAACAATTTTATAACATACTGTTGTCTTTGTTGTCTGAGTTAGTGGTGGAGGCACAACAGTACGCCAGAAAACTTGGACTGTCCCACTAAGAAGCTCTGACCTTCCAGGACACGAGTGAGAGTTGATCCGGTCCACTCGCCTTACTCTGCTGGACGCACACAAGCCTCCTCTCTCTGTCCCTGCATCCCAAGGTGCCGCTGGCTGACACAGCTCACTGCCCGTTCCCACAACTCAACACTCACAACAGAGGTCTCTGCTGGTGTGTGAGGAATGAGTCAGATCAGTCCAGAGGACATCCTGGTTTACAGTCGGCATCAGAGTCACCTGCTAAATGTCGGGATACAGTTGAGGGCACGATGTTGCCCGACTGGCCTGGGAACCCCTCGACGTCTCTTTCAAGGGACTTTATGAGCGCAGGATGCCAGATTCAGTAGATACAGATCTGCTAACAATGACATGATAAACTGCATGTGACTATACACTGCTTAAATCCCAATATCATGTGTTTGTTGGATATATATCCTTGTATATCATGCACTGTTTACTTA
>JAUESE010000080.1:4468184-4487008 GCA_032274725.1 Malacoctenus triangulatus
GTGTGTGTGTGTGGTGGGTGGTATGTGGTCTGGTGGAGAGGTGGGCTTTGTCACTAGCAGCTCTGAAAGAAAACACAGACATAACAGTGTTCCTGTACAAACACCTGCCCGATGTGTGCAAAGCGTCAACAAACGCTCATGCTTGTTGTCATGTTACTAAAAACTCTGTAAAACTGTCAGAAAATATGGCAGAGATTAAAGGGTCAATCAAAGTTATCAGTTGTGATTGGTGGCTTTGGTTTGGGAAGCAAAAATGTCTTTTGTCATTAAGTTTAACCCTAAGTCAATCGCACTTTTGGATACATCATTACAGTTGAAGCAATAAATGCAGGGAGACGTAAACCTAAAGTAAACAGTAATGTAAGAAAAACAATGAACCTGAACATACATAAAAGCAGTCGCATTGTTTCAAACCTCTATGATCCTACTTAAAACCTAAATAAAACAAGAGTGGTACTAGACAACAGCACTTTGCTTTTATTTTGAAAGTTCCTGATTTTTTGATGTTGGTGAAACAGCAAAGTGTTTGGCACCACTGTAATGTTTTGTCAAATCAGTGGATGAGCACAGTATCTGCTGGAGGTCAACGCTGAAACTCAAACAATCCCCTTATAACATCAAACACATTTAAAATCCTGTGCGACCTCCATGTTATTCTCCAGCAGGCTTTAACGGTCACTTCACCACAATGAATTGGAGGCTTCTTGTTTATTTGTGGTGTGCTGTTTTGCACTCGGTTGCTGTGAGTTTCCTCGCTGGGGAGAAGGCGTGACCCTTCTCTCTTCCCAACACATGCTGAACGTGATCCGTCATAATGGCAGCGCACTAAAAGCATTTCCATATCACACATCATTAAGCACCGCGTCTGTCCACACAGTGTCCACAAAACACACACTGATGGCCCGTGTCAGTGGGGGACGTGACACCTTGCTGTTTGCCGCCATCGCCACCTCGTTACTGCCGCGCCCCGCGCCTTTTCCACTCCCCCCGTCCAACCTGGGGGTTTCACCGGCTCTATAATTAGGAGCCACTGGAGTGCCCCGCCCCTCCTACGTACACTCCCCTTCCTTGCTAATGGCACCAATTTGTATTCACTGTCAGCTCTGATGAGCTCTCATGCGGAGAGATGGCCTTATCACAGGGCCTCTGGCTCCCGTCACCTAAGCCCCCCTTTGCTGCTGCCTGCCAAGTCCATAGCACTGACGGACAGGCAGAAACGGGTGAGGGGGGGGTGAGGGGGGGAGGATGAGGACCACATTTGTCTCCATTTTGATGTAAACTCTCCTCACAGCAGACAGATGTGTACCAGTGGACAAAGACTTGAAAAGTGAGATGGATCACAATCAAAAACACTGCGTCTTCCGTCGGCGTCGTCCCTTTGAAACAACAGCGATCCTTCTCTTTCAATCTAGCACCGACATATGGGGAGCGAGGGTCCAGCTGAAGAAGAGGAGGGAAGAAGATCCTCCCTCGAGGGTCTCGATCTAATCACAGACATCTGAACAAGCACGGCTGTGTTTTAACAGACACGTTTTATTAACGGTCCCTGTCTCAACAATGACACATCCTGTCCCACGTTCACACCGCAGGTCAATCCCTGGCATTTTTTGCTGCTTCTTCATTCCTACTGTTGCTTTACCTCAAGTCCAATGCAGTGTGAGGTAATGTCTCTTCAAACCAGGATGGGGATGCTGTCACTGGCTGGTTAAAGCCTTCCCTTCACATGGGGTCAGCCAGTGGTTGCAACCAGAGCCAAGAGACATGGTGAGGTCGGAGGTCAGCGGGCAGCAGTGGCAGCGCGCTGTGTTCTGGTTTAATCTGGGATTAGCTCAGGGTCAGGGTTATCTCTCCTCAGCCTGAGCAAAATCAGGAAACAGGGATTGCCTGGAGTAAAGTGGCATTACTGGGTAGCCTGTCCAGAATCGCAATGAGCTTGTGTTCAATAGGGGTAAAGGAACCGGGGAGAGTGTGTGTCGAGTGCACGGTTCATTGAGCTCAGGGCTGTAACCTCTCTGCCATCACTCTAACACTTCCCCAGAGTTCCAGCTCAGCAGAGATCCACATGCAACAAGACAATGAATTACTGCACCCTGAGAGCCAATGAATTGCTGGTATATTGCATCTGTCTCGCCACTGTTATGGCCATACTTTCTGGTTTCCTGAGTTATATTTAGCATGGTAAATTCATTTTAATGCTGCTTCTCTGCATAGTCTTCAGAAGGGGCACACACATACACACACACACGTGCGCGCGCACATACACTACACAGAGCAGAGCAAGTGAAAGAACTTTAAGGAGCTGCAGCCATAAAGTCTAAACAGAAAAGAGCCCTGCTACCTTTGCTCTTCCTTATCTTATCCTGGGATGTCTCAGCTTCATGTCAGAGTATAATCCCCACATGGTGGACAATCTCTGAGACAGAGACACTCTCTGCAATTACAGGCTATGCTGTCTGAGTCTTTAGGACGCGTGACCCTCTGAGAAACGGTCAGCAAGAAGACCAGAGCAGCCCTGACGTAAAGATGAGAGAAGTCTCTCTGTTGCCACGCTCAGTGAAATGTTGGGAAGCCTGTTTGTAAAGGCCTGGAAAAATCTTTCAAAAAATTGGCCCTAACTTTGCATTTACAATGCAGGTTGCATCAAAAATGCCGATATAAATATATATATCAGCAGCCTTCAGCTCAAGTTGTCATTTCTGTTGTTTTGGTGACTTCACGTTGACTGTTCTTCATGACGTTCCTCTATAAAGTGAGTCTTTATCCTCAGCAGTCTCACTATGATTGTTTCCAAGTTCCTCTCAAACGCAGTGCAGTTACAGAGTGTTTTATTTGTATCCACAGAGCCACATCTTTGTCCTACAGTCAGTGAACTTCTTGGCAGAACGATTGTTCCGCTGAGAAAACAACGTCAGAAAAAAATGCCTCCGTCGCACAATGCGTGTCTGTGTCTCTCAGGTGTATCCTGACAGGCCGGTGGAAGATTCACAGCTCAGCTGACACAGGATACAGCACCCGAATGTATCCGACACCAGCGGGTCGCCATTGTGCCCGCCAGGTATGAATGCCTTATTTGTCAAGCCAGCGTGGGGTCGCAGTGTGGGAGGCCGGTTGCTCCAGCCCCTTCCTGAGAATGACACGGAGGCAGGACAGGTTGTGACAGCGGCCATTGTGGCTCTGCTCCTGGACTCTTCCTCCCAACCGTCTCCCACTGCTCCCTTATCCTGGGTAAGGTCACGCGGTGCCACCTCAGCGCTTGGCTTCCTGTTTCGTGGGTGGGCAGGATTCGGGAGAAGCTGTGGGCAGGAAAGCTGTCGATGTTTTATTGGCTTCTGGTGGTCATCAGTCACAGGATTCCTGAGGCAGAGGCTGTTGACAGAGGCAGGATGCTGAAGGGGACGAACCCCACCCTCCCCTTGCTCCGTGCCGTCTTTGAATGGAGGCGGACGATCAGCTGAGTTCCGATGCGTCCCTGATTCCCAGGCTTTGGGGACAGGAAGAAGGATTACCGAACAAATCCCACTTTTCCACCTGGATGTCAGCAGCTTCATTGCGTTTTGCCTCATTGCTTACATCACCTATTCAAGGGGCGCTCATCTGAAATAAAAGCTATAAGCCTTTTACAAACAGCTTTGTGTTTTCGGCCGCCGCCGCTCCATCGGGAGCGACAGCCAGCGTAGGCCTGGAAATGGGTTGCAAAGCCAACACATGCACCCATGGGAAACAGAGGGTCATGGGGCGTTGTGTTTCAATATAGTCAGGCAACTGCTCGAGGATAGTTGAAAGGCACAAGACGGGAGGGAGCAGAAGTCACTGGTGCCGCGGTGCTCTCTGACGCTGTAAGTCGGCTGTAGTAAACTGTGGTCGTTTTAAAGGGCCTTCTAAAGCTCCGCGACCTTATCCTCTTTCAGAGCCTGAACGAGATAATAGGTTCCCTTAAGAGCTCAGGAATCAATGCGGTTGGATCGGTTGACCTCATCTGACCAATTTGCTGTACGCTTTGGGCCTTTTTTGCAGTTGAAGTGGCTTTAAAGAAAAGTTATTCAAACTGTAAATGTTACCTCATAATACTGCATTTTTACTGTGATCCGAACTGATTTAATTTTCTGTCTTCAACAACCTGTAAATACTCCAGTGTGGCCTGATTGACGTTCTGTTACTATGCAGTCTTTACCTAGATAGTTCCCGGGAGCCTTATCTGTGTTAAGGCTATTATTTGGCAGACCACGTTCGATGCCCATGTAAGGTGGTGTTAAGGAGATAGTGGCTCGGGGGGAGGTCGGGGGTGGGGGTGTGGGTTGTTCGCAGGGTCAGCGAGTTTACCAAGCCGATTTAGCCATCCCAGTTTGTCACTGGTAATCTCCCGGCAGCTAACAGGGTGATAAAATCAGCCTGATAACTGCAGGAGGTGGTCAGGGAGCGGAGTGGTGGGTGAGAGAGAGAGAGAGAGAGAGAGAGAGAGATGTTTGTGTGCATGACTTCTTAGTCCCCTCTCACACATGTACAGATAAAGCACATAGCATGCAAACAAACGCATGCAAATCCAGCACCTCGCACACAATCCAAAGTGAGACCTGCTGTCAGGACACGATTGTACACAATGTGAAAACATAGAAATGCAACAGTGCTGTGATGCACTGCCCGCCCCACCCCCACCCCCACAAACACCCAGAGTTCTTTGGGGGCATCTGAAGCACTGCCGTAGTGGATTCAAACTGGTAACAGGCTCTGCACACCTGCAGGAAAACCACCGCACAAACAAAGAACACGAGTCCAGACGGACACTACAGAAACCAGGAAAGCAAGAAGCGTGTGAAAGGTTCCCAGTGGCTCCTCTGAGGTGGAATATCGAGGTGTTTGTTTTGGCAGTGTTGACCAAAACCTCAAGTCTCAGCTGGAAAAAGAGAGACATGCGGCCAAACGCATCCTCCTGCTCTTGCTTCACAGCTCCCCCCACTTCAGCACAGCCACCCTTTGCCCCACCATAAACACTTCATTTCTTTCCCCCAACTCAGGAAATGTGCTTTCCAAATCAGGGGACACTTCTCGTGTTTTCTTCACGTTTCCTCGCCAGACAGAATCAATCTGAAGGAGGTTGAATGTTTATGAAGAAAAAACCCTGCCGACATGTGACCTTAAATAAGGAGCTCATAAGCGCTGAGCTCGACGGCTCATACGTTTCCTCTCACAGCACAGCAGGACTTCATTTAGCAACTAGCATGCGCAGGTTTGAAGGAAATGTGCTTGTCAAGAAGTATTTAGTCACTTCAGGTTTGATTGGGTTAAACAGTGACATGTTGCAAATTCTGGGGGTGAAACTCGCGTTGGCACGTTGCCATGAACGAAAATGGAACCGCATATCGATCTTTTTTCTCCCCCAACAGGTGAATTTCACACAAATCAAACGGCACAGGAAAACATCCCAAAAGTTTGCCTTACTGATTCTTGACAGAATTTAATAAAGCAGTGACACATTTTGAACACTGTTCGACAACTCGCGGCTGTAATTGGACGCTAAAAAAGCACGTCCCAGCAGCATTATGTCTGCCTGGTTGCAGATATACTGGTGGAAAAAAAACATGGGTTTCAGCTCTCCTCCTTTCAGCTGCGTGCTGCTTTTCTCCTGGAGCTGAAATAACGCTGTGAGTGAAAGTCAGCTCAACCTCCCCTGGTCCAGCCGCCTCTGAAGAGACAAAACAAAACTCTCTTTCTAACTCATCACTTGATTGCCCTGCAGCTCCCCTGCACGGCCAAATTGGAAAGGTGACCTTGACGAGAGAAATACCAACTGTCAATCATTGATTACCGGGACTTTTTACACATTCACTTAAGGGCTCTCCTTTCAAGTTTGATCAATATCAGCCAAAATGTAGTTGGAGAGAAACACAGTGGAGTGGCTATTAGAGGGAACACATGGAGTTTGAGAGGACAGGCCGTTTCAAACGAGCAGGCAGCAAAGCAAAGGGCATCCGCAGACTTTTGGATTACTTTTCAAACTGTGAAGTTGCAGTTCCCAAAAAAGACTTCAGGTACTCATAAAAACTCGTCAATTTCGGGAGCTAAAGAAGAGACATTTTTTCAAAAATATATGAGGTGAATATTGTCGAAACAAACACAGTTTGACAATGTTCTCATAACATTTTTCATTTTCTACTTTGGTGTAAAGAAAACAATTGATGATGTTTTTGATGAAGAGCTAAAGTGACTTTAGGAAACCCTTCACTGTATCTGTTTGGATTATCTTTGAATAAGATTGATATCCTAAAGTTTTAACCATAAGGTGCTTTTTGAGAGGGTGAAGAGACATCTTCACTTTAGAAACCCCCCAAAAAATGAAACACACCAAAAAATGTCCCCTTACGAGAACAGACTTTCTTAATGTTGATGTAGATTTTTTTTGTTATGTGAACTGATATGAGATCATCAAAACTGTGCTTCAGATAACTATCAGCAATAATGAACCTGAACATTTCGAAATAAGTTTCACATTTATTCCTGTCTCGGGAATATTAACCCTTCTGTCTGTGTGAAAGGTGCCAAGGTGGGACGGAGGAATAGCTTTGTCCTCCCTCTCAGAAAGGAATCACTGGGGGAGGTGAACGATGACTTCAGCAAGTTATCACCTTATATGGATGACGACCTACTCTACCACTGCCTGCTGCCACCACTGGAGGACGTCGCCTCTGCTCGCTGCTTGAAGGCTCCGTCCCATCTTGTCCACCACCTGTTTGATGCTTCACCCTTCTGTTTTTCCTTTCAATCAAACCTAGATCATCTCTCCTCCAAACAGGTCCTGGGTGCACAGAGTTAAGAGGTGAAACAATCCTGAATGTTAACTGTTGCAGTCCTTAGAAACTCAAAATCCATGAATAAGAAATCCCACAAACCTGACTGAGGTAGTAAACCTCCTGGCCCGCTCTGGAACCTAAAAAGTGTCAGGTGCAAAGGTTGATGCCCTGTCTCTTTATTCCTAGATAGCAAATTTGACATGGACTCAACTGTTAATCCCGAGAAAATCCTGCTGGGTTTTTCTTTTTTTTCCACCCAGGACGGACTCACTCGCGGGTCGGTGGAAAGTGGCTGAGGGATTGCCGAGCTGCGTTGCCGCTAAGCCACAACTATAAGCATCCCGCTCTGGCCGCAAACTCTCTGCACTCCACATAATGACTCATTGATCTGAGCTTCTCAATCCCTGCCTGCCTTATCTCAGCTAATGGAGCGGCATCACGGCCCGTCATAGGCTGCAATCTCTCAGAGAGACTGAGTGCACTTAGAGGTCAAAGCTGTTGCTCTCCTGTCATGCTACACTACAACCAGGTTGGGGGGAAAAAAAGCTTTATGCATCACTGTGAACACTTGCTCTCCTCCTCCGACAGGTCCTCAGTCCCTGCAACAACTATTCCCTTGTTTTGTACTTGAGTGGTATGAAATACAACCCCCAGAAGGACGTCCTTTTATCATTTCAATAACAAACTCACACTTCACACATCCATAACTCTTCTGGGTGCATGATAGCCTGACTTTGACCCCAAACATTGGAAGCTTACAAAAGGACTCCCCCTACACAAACCCATGAAAAGACTCCTAAATCCACTGTGATTTATAACTTCAAAAGTTGGCATAACAGCTCGAAGCAGCAGGGAGTGGGCAGGAGGGGAGCGGGGAAAGTAAATGAAAGGTCTTAAAGGAGCAAACAAGTTGACTGTACACCCGTGAGTGTCCCTCCGCTGCTCCCTTCCAGCCAGCTCGGTCTGTGTTCTGTCTCGGTCCAAGTTGCTGTGAGCACAAAGTTTCTCTTTCTTTGTTTTGAATCAAAAAGGCACCACTTCAAGAGAAACTATTGATTTTGTGATGCCTGGTGTCAGATAAAAACTCTCTTTGACTACTTTAAGCTCTTAAATCACTGAGGACACATCCTAAATAGTTACACAATTGAGAATACAACTATAAATCACCTTTTTGTTGATTTTTTCATCTATATAAGTATATATTTTCAACGGGGACATGTGAGCAAAGTTTCACACAGTTTCCTTCAAACAAGTGCTTGTATGATAAACTTTAAATCCATGGATCTTTCAGTAATGTTGTGTGTTTCTGTTGTATTTTGCATTGATTCTAAACTGCTTTTCATGCAGTAGAAAGTAAAGTCTTTGTGTAGGGGGTTTACCTTTTTCAAGAGAGTTCCTGAAAAAGGGAACAAGTTAGGTGATTTCTTCCGATCACTGGATTTACGTCCAGCTGAAAGAAAACTCAGCGAGGACCACGGTGGCCCGGTGATGCAAACTTGGAGTGTTTACGATTCAAGCTCTTACAAAGTTGTGTTGGGGAAAACGAGAGCCACGGCTTGTCTCCACGCTCGTCAACATTGATGTATATGAATATGCGGGGAATTGATTTCCCAAGATGATCCAAAAAGAAAAAGCAGAACTTAACTTTAACTTAACAAGCCCCTGAGGGTTACACGATTCGTGCATTCCACTGTGTTGTCCATTGTACAACTGCGGTTTTCCAAACTAATATTGTCCATCGTACCAAGCGCTCCTCATCTCTCTCTCTCCAGCCCCATCAACATCTCCATTCCTCATTAATCCGGAGGAAACTGTTCTTTCCCGACGCACTTGGTGCCTGAGGTGACATCCGCACCTGGCAGCAGACATTCAGAGACCTTGACAGCTGTGGAAATACACTGAGCTTTGGCAATAGTCAAAACTCAGCCGTCCTGCGAGGTTTTAATGACCAGTCAGACTTTTCCCACTCGGGTTTGAATCCAACACACCTGACAGACGTGACGTTTGACTGACAGGCAGGATATCCTACTCTGCGACCCCACCGGTCCTCCTTCTCCACTCCTTCTGGCGGTGGGTAATGAGCTACAGGAGAGCTCGGAAGTATAGATTGCAAAGTGGTTAAAACGCGGCTTTTGTTCCCAGTGAATTCCTAGATGGTAAAGACAAGAAGGCAGAGGAGGAGGAGGAGGAGGAGGAGGAGGAGGAGGAGGACGAGGAGGAGGAGGAGGCCGAAAGAAGCCCCAGGCCGAAAGAAGTTTTCAGTGAGGAGGAATTCACTTTCTCAAAGCAATAAATGACTGTTGACTTTGGAAATGATTGAGCCTTCAATTCGAAAAAGCCCAATTAGGAGCTGGAAGAGGCAAATGACAAAACGCACAGGTGAGTAAGACCTTTTTGGGAGCCCTGTGTCAGTCAGATAATTGCAGTAAGCTGTAGTTTAGCTCCCTTTAAGGCAACGTTCTGCTCTGCTAATGCTTGAGGGCTCCTCCCGAGGTCCGGGTGGGTGTTCAGACCCAAAAATAGCCTGGTGTTAAAAATCTGTCTGGGCTGATTGGAGCAACAGGTATGGGAGAGATTAATCATAATCCAGGTTTCAGTTTAGGTTTTAGTTGTTTGAAGTTAAAGGCTCATCGGTTGGCAGACATCACACTGTGGCTTAATACTGAGTCACTGGAAGATCATTGCCCAAGGAGGTGTGTCTCAGGTCTGGAGGAGAAAAGCATCTTGGTTTCAATTCAAATATCTTCAGTCTGAAGATGTTCGTCATCTGAAGCACAATAAAGACGTGTGGTCAGAGGTGAGGGAAGCCTTAGTCACTGCTGGCCAGGACTTTCTAGAAGACGGGTCCTTCATTCAACTCAGTTTCCCCCCTTTCATAAACTCTATCACTCCTTTTTAACAGTTCCTGACTCCCTTCAGAGCACCAGTCAAAAATAATTACTACCACTTAGGGGCTTCCATACTTTTGTCATTGAGGCCACTCGCACGTTACTACGGGCAGCGTGTCATTAAAAAACAAATGGCAAAACCATGTTTGAGACTTCAGTGGGAATGCATGTGAGGACCTTCACAGACTGGCTGTCGACACTTTTGTTCCTGCAAATGGAGAAAGAGTAATGTACACACCATGTACCGGACCCATTCTTCTTTGGTCTTTTGTTTTCCCTAAAGCGAGTAGGAGATTTGTGGTGACAGTAAGATGCATTAGTACGGCAAGATCGTTGTGAAAAACAAGTCCCTCATGCTTGCTCGTTGTTCGTCCCCCTCACTCTTTATCCCCATGTGTAGCACACATGACCCGCCCTTCACATGAGGGAAAACACTGGATATGCACTGTATATTGGTGAGGAATTGCTCCTGTAGCACTATTGAAAAAGGGATGACAAGAATGTTCGACCTCTACGGGCAGGTGAGAGAACTGCAGGCTTCCACACCCTTGCGGCCTGTGCACGTCTAAAACACTCACACCGGCTTGCGTAAAGAAGAATCGCAGAAAAAAAATTCTGCCCTAAAGGGAAGTGTGTCGTTCTCACACTCCTCCACGGCCCCGCGGCACTCTGCGATTCACCAGCAATTTGGTGCCGGGCCCATCATGGGGTGAGTCCTCGATGTCCCAGTGGGGACGACATTAATAGATTCCGCGTCGCCAAAGAGAACAAAACTGTGCTGCAGCGCTGAAGCTGTTAATGTGGCATGTTATCGTTGGCCCCCACAAACAGGGAGAGCCGTGGTGATAACATTAGCATTAATCTCCATCATCATCGCTCGACAGACTCAAGCTCGCTCAGTGGAGACTGGCTCCCTTAGTAATTTTGGTCAAACACCAAATAAAAAAGTATTCTGGTTGATTATAAATGGTTTTGTTAGTCACAGAGTTTGCATCTCAACATTAGAGTCAGTCACACATCAGGCTTTTGTTTCTGCTGCTCCCCAGCAACCGAAGCCTTCCGTTCTCTCCCTCGCTCTCTTTTTTTTTTTCACCAACACTGTGGGCAACAGCACAGCTGCCAACAACCCCGAGCCTCTCGCGGCTCTCCCGGCCCGTGTGCCCCGCCCGCGCCGTGTGTCTGAAAAACATTTTAATTGACACAGCAATTAAGGCGGACAAGTCAAAACAGAGCTCTCGTGGAACCTCTGTGAAAAGGGAGAGCAATCTTCCACCCGGGGCGAGTTTATCTTGAGAATGTGGAGCATTTATCCGACATGTATCTAAGCCGGGGAGAGTTCACTGCAGAGAAAATATTTGTGAATGGTGTGTGATTAGCTGCAGTGTTTCCCCACTGGGAGTAGTGGGAGACTCATTTGTATGTATGGCCATAAAAGGATGAAGACGAATGTTGAACTGTTTGAAACAAGTTGTGTGGCTGTTACATGACTGATGACTTTTCTTTCTGAAACATAAATACACGATTTTTTACGCGTCTCACTTTTCTGTACTTTTTTGGAGTACAAACCACATTTTTGCAAGATGATGCCAACTCAACATGTTTTTACGACTGTCTGCTACCAGCTCTGACACACAATGATGCTTGTGTCAAATTACAAGCACTTGAGTCTGCATGCTTGTGGGATCAGCACTGTTTTAAAGTGAAGTGTATTTGAAAGTGATTTGTTTTGGACAGATCTGCTCAGCGACTGCATAAAAGTCAAAAACAATTCAGATTCATGTTAAAGGTTTACTGACATAAATGTTAATCCTGTAGGTTTTATTATAAGAAACTATTATAAGTTCCTGCCAGTACTCTTTTGCAGCACACTAATGCTGCTGTATGTCCAGCACTCACTACCTGTCTGGTAGGATCAGGATCAACAGTAAAATACATTAGGTTTGTGAGTAAGCCACTCAAACATTAAATGTGTGAATGTCCCTTTAAAAACATGAGGTGTGTCATTCATCTCACTGTGTTAACCACACTTTGGTTTGGCAGCAACACCATGCGGGTGAGCTGCTCTGTTTCCTAGAAAAACTCTGGGAAATCGTATTATGATCCAGACAAAGACTTGAGAAAAATACATCATGATGTAAATTGACTTTAAATTCGACAGATAAGATCACACGTAGATTGTTTAACATCCGCCGCTCCACGTGGCGAGATATGGAGATAAGCCTTAAATATCTGCTCGCAGCGCGGCGCGGCGAGGGTTTAACGGTGACGTATTGCTGGCACAGGCTCAGTTTTTCTGTGATATTTATCGCACTTGACCTCAAGGTCCTTTATTTCCTAACAAGCATGAGAAGAGTCTGTAGCAAGGCTGCACATTCAAGTCAAACTGAAATGGAGCATTTCAAAAACATTTCAACCTTCATTTCTAATCGGTGCTGATTACAGCTATTGTGGGCCACATTGAAAAGGACTGAGACGCATTCTGGCACCGCTTCATATCTGACATCTCGTGTGAAAATACCATTAAATTAAATTTGGATTACTTCATTTAAGATTGCTCGGAGCACATCTCGAGTGTGACACCCAAAAGAAAAGGACAAAAACAAAAAAGAACGAGCATGTCCACGGGCGTATCAACAGCCGCTCGACATCACACGAAAACATCTGTCGCTGCGAACTCACAAATTATAAAAGGCAAATTAAAACGGGGAGGAAACTCTTTGACGGGTAAACCATCAGGTGTGTCTGCAATTGTCTGGGGTCATGACAGCTCTTTTCAGCCGCCAGTTCAGACTTCCCCTCTGATTAACGCATGAAAGTGAATTTTCCTGACATCTCAAGAGGCAGCCATTGCCAAGCAGCTGAAGCACGTTGCTAAGTGAGAGAGCCGGGGACGTGTTGAACGCGGGGAGGAGAGGAAGTAGGCAGAGGTCGGCCCCAGCTGTGAAGAGGCTCGTCGCTGCATCTATCAGCGGCTCTGTTGTCTGCGCGTGAAGAGCTATTTCGGAAACTTGACACAACTTGGTCGTTGGATTCGACACAATGTTCTTTTCCTTCTCTCGTGTTTTGACACGGTGGAGATATTGCACTGATGTTATGCAACTTGAGGCTGGATTTAATTTAATAGATCTCAAAGTGTTTGCTCCTATGTTGGTTTTATTTCACTGAGCTTTAGCGTTTTGCTGCTCCAGCTTCAGTCACGGGACACATATGCGTTAAGTTAAAGCGAATAAAGTTGTTATTTTGTTGTAAAAGAAGAAAAAATCGACTAAGACCTGTTTGGTCCTCTTTTAAAGAAACAGAGTTTTCTTTCCTTGGACGGTTCAATTCCTTTGTGCATGTTTCTCTGTTAACATTCACATGAACTCTTTTGCAGTTTGTTGAACTCATGACTTGATCAAGAGAAGTTGGTCTTGGAGGAAGTGATCATGAAGTCTTCACAAACTTTTGTCACACTGAATTTACATCAAGGTTATGCGACAGATGAATGACACAAAAGCCACTTTGAGACCACCCTGTCAGACCCCTCTGGTTGAGCTGTGCTTGTGCTGTATTCCTCAAAAAATCTGCGAGGTCTACTTGAACACAGGCACCCTGAACTCAAACAGCCAACTGCATCACTGCAGAAATACAAGAAATACTCAGGTCTGAACTTTATTCCTGTTCCAAAATCCTACCCAAGAACAAAAACATTTTTACAGACCAACTTCTGCAACTTCGAGACGTCTCACTGAAACCTGTTGATGATTTATTTCCACAGACTGCTGTGAAAGTCCTAAATTACCTTGAGGATTACCTTCCAAAGACCAGACTGAGCTTAAAAATGTCTCGCGGTCTCTTCACGGTCCCTGAAGAGTTAATGCCACGGAGCACACCGAGCACAGTGTGTCATTAAAAACGCTGCATCTCACCTAACCATCGTTTATCTCTCCACCGCTAATTAGTTCCGATCAATTACCTTTGCTCAATGCAGCTTCCACTTTTAAGAAAACAGGAAGGGCTGCTTATTCATTACTGCTCTTTTAGCCAGTCTTTTAAACGCTCCCTCGGGTTGGCTTTACTAGCTTTTTTTTCTTCTGCTGGGCGGGCTCCATTAAAAAGCCATCGCTCACCATGGAGCCCAGCGCGTGACAGAGGTGGGCGCAGGGACCCCCCTGAAACCCCCCCCTGGTTGTGCGCTGTTGCGGAAAAAAAAGGAGGAGGTCAACTGATTTAATTACAGGCTTTAGTACAGCAAACACTCGACACAGTCGAGCTGCGTTAGCGAGCTCCATCTGACAGAGTTATGAGCGGAGAAGAAGAAACACTCTGAGAGGTGGGTGACGATTCCAGTCATTACCGAGCCGAGGTGGAGTTCGGAAGTTTGCTCAAGCAGAAATACAGCCACAATGGTGACACATGTATGGATGACTGCCTGATTACACGCCAGCACGCTGCAGTGAGGCGACAGAATATGGATGTACCAGGCAGCGTGCAATCACTGACAGGACTCCGTGCGTGGAGCTTCACTTTCTGCGATTGGGAAGATCGTCCGAGCAACTTTCTGCAGCTCTGCGTCTCTCCTGCTGTCTGCCTTTTTCTTTCCAGGTGGAGAGATAAAACATGAGCATGTCAAAATGTGGGACGAGTGGGGTGTAAAATCTGATCCACAGCCTAGCCCACGAGAGACACTTTGGACTGAGGAGGAGGTGAAGGCGTAGGAGTGAAATCGTAGCCCCACTCCTCCTCCTATGCGTCCCCCTCGTCCCTGCGTCTCGCCCTCCCTCTGTCCGAGCGCTTCATCTCGGACTCTGGGCCCGTTTGTCTTCCCACAGAAAGGAAATGCAAAGTAGGCTGCTCCAGAACTCTGGGAAACACCGCAGGACGTCCGCGAGGGGAGGGGAGGGCGGGGGGGGGGGAAGAGAAATTAAACACGGCCACAGAGATCCACACAGTAAAGTGGCAATAAAGTATTCATTAACCCTCCATTGAAGAGCGGAGCAGGAAAACAAGCAGCCGAGTTAAGAAGTCAAACAGGGACTTAGCAAACGCGGCAACGCCGCCGCCTCTCATCTGAAGATTTACACAACAATGAGAGACTTGCGAGCGCTCACGAGCATGTACACGCTGCTCAGACAAGCAGGGAGATCAGAGAATCAAAGAGGGGATGTGAGCGAGAGAGCGATATTAGGGCATTACCAAACAGTTTCGCAGACATTTCCCTGATGCTGGTAATCCTCTGCGCTTTCATATTGCAACACACCGGCCTAACATCGGTCTGGATGCATGCCAGGCCGGAGTGGCGGATGTAAACAGTCCCCCCCCCACCCTCCCCTCGCTCCTCTTGACTTTCATTTTCCCTCTTCATTTTTCACCTCCGCTCTGAACCGCTGTCCTCCTTTTCGCAGCTCCACAGCGGTGCTCCTCAGACCTGCGCCGAGGAATCTATAGGCAGCACAGAGGAAGGTCCGCGGGACGCTGCGCGCTGCATTCACTGACAAAGAAGGCCCGATGCCAGTTTGACGCCCACCCCCAGGTCTCCCAGAATGTGAATGAACTTCTGTGAATACGAGCCAAACCTACACAAACGCCCAGGCGGCTATAGGAGCTTCACAGGGGGAAGAGTGTGTGGGTGACGCCAAACAACAACAACAACAAGGGAAAACTGCATGCCAGGGTTCCCCCCTTTTTTTCACCCCTCACTTCTTCACCAATCAAGGGGAGGCGCTGCCACCGGAGGAGGCCTGAAAAGATGGGTTACTGACAAAAACCAGCCTGTCGGGGGGTCACCGCCGGCCCCGAACCGGCCTGAATGGATGCGCTCCAAAGTCCATCCCCACGCACCGCAATTAACACCTACTCCTCCGACACACAGGAGGCGGCAATAGAGAAATCTGAGCAAATCAGCATTTCAAAACCGTGCCACTACAAAGGCATCAAAGTGCACGCATTGTATTATTCCCGAGTGCTCTTGTGGGCCGAACTCTTCAGTGCGTCTTCCAAACGGCCCCGTTCCCCCCTTAAGCCGAGTGGAAAAGTGTATGACCTCATGGGTGACCAGATGAGGAGGTGGGAGGCAGGGAGCAAACACGCTGAAAGGTTCGGACGGGAGGTGAAACGCTGACTGCAATTTCCTCTTCAGATGCTCGAGTGAGCTCGGACGCGTCGGCCTGAGGAGCTGTGCAGCTGTCAAACAGAGCGTCTCTGGTCCGAAGTGAGAGAGCAGCATGGTTACAAAATAAATGTCGTGATACAGCTGGATGCTGAAACTCTTTCTAAACAATCACTGAAAATAAATATTTTTTCTACATCAGTTGTATAAATGCTGCCCAGTACTAAGTGCCTTGTACCAAGACAAGTACTTTTGCTTTTTATTCTCGAGTTTTAGTTTAAATGTTGTGAAAACCGATGTCATGGATAGTATCACAATGTAAAATCTCTCACAGTGAAGTCCTGTTACAGTGATGCAGTAAAACACCACTGCTGTAAAGTGGTTGGATGATCTTAACAACAGTGGAGCATTAAAGCCGTAGCTGTGTGTCGGCATGTCTTCAAGTTAAAGGAACTGTACAGCCAAAGTAGTTTGTTTAAGCAGGATCAGTTTCAAGCTGTAAAATTTGGTCACTTGTTGGGATTTTTTTCCCACAGCAGGACAACAATGAGCTTCCAGGCTGGTTCGTCAGCCTCCAAAATGAAGACAGGGCAACACGTGCTTGAGTCTGAGGTTTGGAGCTCAGGATTGGATTCACCAATAGATTATTGGATTGCTTCAGTTCATCTATAATTTATTAAACTCAACTGATGTTCTCGTCTTCTATTCCCACAGGAAAGACGTGTTCAGGCTGTAACTCGATTTTGGTCTCAGTCATTACAAGCCTATCGAACAATGATGATCAATAAATACCTCATTGAACTCTGACCTCAAAGTCTTGCTTGAAAACACAAGCAGGAGAATTTATCTGGTTTGAAAAGCAGAGCAAAATATTTACTTGTGTTACAAACAAGCTGATTCTGGCTTACATAACATGCGAGTTCCAGCTACAAATTACGAGAAAGGATTTATACGTGACGATGATTTTCCACCTCAGTCTGGGGTTACGGCGCGTTGCAACATCTCAGCCATGTTGGAATTTACTCCCGGACTCAGAGGAGCGGCGTCCCATCGGTGGGTTCAAATGTGAACACTGCAGGCAGCAGGACGCGTCTGAAACTCAATCCGCCACTGACAGAAGGTGCGAAATTATGTGGAGGCTGTAGATCAGACAGGGCCAGTGGTCTTGACCTCTCCAGTCAGGGTCAAGCCCTGCCACTTGACCTTTCAGAGAAATACCCATACACTTAACGTGTTCTGGGATCCGCGCATGCATAGCGGCAGACTTTAAACAGGACTGCATGAGCACTCTGATTGGCCAGGAGCGGCTTTGTCCTTCTGAAGGAAAAACTATCACGAGATTAAAAAAAAAAAAAAAGGTAGCGTGAAGGTGCAACACTTATGGGACCAAACATCGCATGCAAAATGTGATTCAGACAAATGGGGGGTGATAATGTATGATTCACTCCTGGAATAGACGACTTTAAAGCCTCAGACCACAGAAAGGGAGTGACTACTGTTCAGGCTGGAGCCAGTTCACAATTCGGGAGCCGGAAGGAAAGAACAAGAGCAAACAAGTGATGACTTTTTGGAGCCAGAAAAGAGCCTCGTTTCCCAACTGGGTGCTGTGGTGAGCAGGGCTGGTGGTGGTGGTGGTGGGGGGGAGCCGTGGGGGCCGGAGGGGTAAAGGACGGGCGAGAGGCAGAGCAAGGCAGATGTTTCAAAGGCTGGTTTGGTTTCGAGTATAAAACACAAGCTGCCAACAGAGGAAGGAATGTGGTGCGGGAGAATTTGCCAAGGTTAAAAACAAAGAGGTTTTCTGGATGAATTTCTGAGTCTGGCTTTTTATAGAAGTCATGAAAATCCAAAGACAGAGCTTAAGAAGTCGTAAAAAAAACACAGTTTATAGGTGTGAATGTTGGATTGGGATCTTTCGCAGATCTGTCGATGTAACCCAACAAAAAAAAGCTCTTTATAGAGTGAGTTTAATCTGAAGTGAATCGCCCCAGTGAACCACACCTCACATGCTTCACTCTAATTTGCTGCCTTTCTCTTGGGAAACACCTGTGAGAGAAAAAAAAAAAAACAGGAAAGCGAGGGCGGGCTGGAGCTTCATCCTCTAACTGGTCCAAACCGTCTGGATCATTATTCTACCTGACACCTTAATCTGCCACAAGAGAAACACCGTTGCTAAGAATATACAAGGGTTCAGCTCCAGCGGCGGTGCCGAGACAAAGCCGGTCTGGGACGTCGACCTGTTTGTCCAGTCTGCACTAAGCGCAGCGCAAAGTCCCTCAGGAAGTCCTCATTCTTCCACCTTGAGAAAAGGATCCAACCGGAGGTTTAAGCGAACACGCCTGATGCCAGCTTCACGACAGATAGAGACGGATGGGTTGTTCTCTACATCATCAACAGGATTCACACAGATCCATCACTCCTGACAGGCTCCTGTAGTGTAGATGTACCTAATCGCTACTATACACACAGTAAAATTTTACCTGCAGCTTTGGTAATTCCACAAAATAACGAAAGTATGATGAAGTTTAAACATACTGAGTTATCTATAGGTTGAGCAAGACATCATGCAGCAAAGATGCTGCACCACAAGAAAACTGCTTCACAGTATCTGGACAATTTGGCAGGCATTTTTCAGTCTGGCGTGTAAAGACAGCAAGGGGAGGGGGGGAGGGGAGGGGGTGGATTCAGGCAGGGGAACAGATGCAACAACATGCCCTGTGAAAGACAAGACGGACAGACAACACTGGGTCCTCAGTCTCCGGCGGAGACGATCTCGGTTTCACGCAGGGGAGCCACTGGCGCAGCCTCGTAACCCGACTCAGGAGGCTGGCTGCTCCACAGGTGAAAGCCCGACCAAAGAGGGAGCGCCACGCTCTCAGCACGGCATACCCCTCTTTCTGCAGATGCTAAAAGCGAGCGATGCCGCCATGCCAGGAATCTCAAACGCCCGGGTCCCCGCCAGATTACGACCATTCCAGCGACAGCGGAGCAGAAAAAGAGCAGGAAGGGGAAAGCTGGTAATGAACAGTTTTGAAAGTTGGAACAGTTTTGACGATGTGTCTGATA
>JAUESE010000080.1:4537678-4549312 GCA_032274725.1 Malacoctenus triangulatus
TATCATTTATCTATTTGTTGCTTAGCAATTAATTAATTGACTGTCAATCACCAAACACCCTACTTGAACGCACAACACTGTGATGAATTCCAAGCCCAAATATGTGCATGGTTGAGTTTTGATGTCTCTTGTGCCTCCATGGATGATCACAAAACATAAAAAAATGCTACAAATGCTTTTATTTGACATAATAATGCCACAGCAGTCTATCTTTACATTTACACATCAGTAACATTCACTGATCAATGCACACCATGGCAACAAGGCTACATACCTGTGGTGTTACGTGAGTAACAAGTTAAGAACTTCATTACCCAGCATGCAACGGATACAGGAAGTGTTGGGAATTAGGAGAAGCCATGGGGTAGAGCAGTGCACCCTGTAGATGCTGAGGAGTTCAGAATAAACTATCTGAAGTTCATGTGAAATGCCTCGGGTAGTTATTAGAAGCCCCCAGAAGAAAGCACATTGTGTCAGACGAGGGATGTGAGCAGCTTAAGATTTGCCGGGTCGGAACCGCACACAAAGAAAGAAAGCAGAAACCACTCAAGCACAAGCTAAAGACCTTAGGAGAGGTGAAACGATGGTGCATACAAAACATAAAGAACAGAAGAAAAAGAAAACATTTACCAAACAAGCAGATAAAAAACAGACTTACTGCAGAGTACAAATGTTGCAATGTGGGGGCAGCCACAAGCCAAGAGTATGTCCAGCATTTAGAAAATCCTGAAACAACTGTGGAAAGAGCAATCACTATGCTAAATGCTGCAAAGCACCCTCAAAACAGAAAGTCCACACAATCAATCAGGAAGATGAGGATGAAGACGAGTTCATTGTGGATGTGGTGCAGGCTTGTACAATGGAGAAAGAGGAATGGATTGTCCCAATTGAACAGACTATAATACCATTCAAAGTAGATAC
Organism: Malacoctenus triangulatus; assembly: GCA_032274725.1. Taxonomy (NCBI): domain Eukaryota; kingdom Metazoa; phylum Chordata; class Actinopteri; order Blenniiformes; family Labrisomidae; genus Malacoctenus; species Malacoctenus triangulatus. The sequence goes on from JAUESE010000080.1 coordinate 4,538,600, forward strand.
AAGTTCCCATGCAAACTTGATATCCTTTGAAGGTTACAAAACACTGAGTGTGAAAAGCAAAATCCATTAGGTAAAAACAATAGTGTCCGGATACATTGGAGAACGTGTTCCTGTCAAGGACGGATGCATCACAACCTTCAAACATAAAGGTCAGCAGATTAGAGCACAGCGACTGATCATTGATATTAGAATACAACCAATCCTGGGACTCAGTGCATGTATAAAGCTTAATCTGGTCAAAAGAGTGTTTGTAGTGACATCGTCAGATACTGCAAATGATCAAGACTCTCTCATGGAGGAGTATAAAGACTGTTTTGAAGGACATGGATGTTTACCTGGCATACTCAAAATATGTGTCTATAAAAGTGTGCCTCCTGTTGTGCATCCTTGCAGAAAAGTCACGTTTGCACTGAGGATCAAACTGAAAGACGGACTGGCATGCATGGAAAAACTAGAGGTGATCAAGAAAATAGATGAACCAATTGAATGGGTCAGCTCACTGGTAATAGCACAAAAACCAACAGGTGCCCTGAGAACGTGTTTGGACCCAAGAGACCTAAACAAGGCAATCAAAGGAGAACATTTCAAGTTTCCAACCAGAGAAGAAATAATGGCACAGTTTGCTGGAGCAAAATGGAGCAAAATTACACGCTTCATCAGGTTTCTGGCAACTGAGGCTAGATGAAGAGAGTTCGAAGCGGTGCACCTTCAAGACGCCAGAGGGCTGGTACAGGTTTCTTCGACTGCCTTATGGTATCCTGTCCACACCTGAAGTCTACCACAAGACTATCCACATGATTTTCGAGCACATACCAGGACTAGAGACAATGATGGATGACATCATAGTTTGGGGGTCCACTCGAGAAGAACACGATAAAAGACAAGTGCTAGACAAAACAAGAGAAGTGAACCTGAAACTTAACAAATATAAATGTGAGTTCGAAGTGAAAAAACTTACTTTCGTGGGAGATGTCAGTGAAGAGGGTGCAAAGCCAGACCCAAGAAAAACGTCAGCAATCAACAACATGGAAAGACCAAACAATAAAGAGGAGGTCAGACGGTTCCTTGTGATTGTCAACTACCTTGCAAAGTTTGTCCCACAGCTGTCAACATAGTTGGTACCTCTGAGGAGTCTTCTAGATCAAAAGAATCAATGGATTTGGTCCCATGAACAAGAGCAATGCTTTCAGAAACTTGAAGAGACTCTGACACAGGAGCCTGTGTTAAAGTTCTACAAGAAGAGTACCCGGATTTCAGCAGATGCCTCACAATATGGCCTGGGAGCAGTACTGCTGCAGCAACATGACGAGCAGAGGCTACCTGTTGCATATGCGTCCAGAGCCTTGACAAGCGCAGAATCCAGATATGCTCAGATTGAAAAAGAGCTGTCAGCAAGCATGTATGCCTGTGAGTGTTTTCATCAGTATGCGTATGGTCAAACTGTTGAGGTAGAAACTGACCATAAACCTTTGGTGTCCATTATGTCCAAACCTCTGAATGACTGTCCTCTACGTATACAGCGCATGCCATTCAGGCTGCAAAAAATATGATGTGCACATGATATACACACAGGGAAACTACATGTACACCGCAGACACCTTGTCACGAGTAGTGGACAATAAGGAATGGGCAGACAGCATGAAATGTGCAAAAATACGGGCGTATGTGGACTCAGAAGTGTCGTGCTGAAAGGTTGGCCTGAAAATAAAAAAGACTGTTCCAAACAGATACAACAAGAATTGCAGATCAGCGCTTGCAGTAGTGGATGGCATCATGTTGAAGGGGAGCAAGTTTGTCATCCCAGCATCACTACATAAACAAATGCTTCAAAAGATACAGAAAGGCCACCTCAGAGAAGACAAGTGTAAATGCAGAGCAAGAGAAATAATGTATTGGCCCAGAATTAACCAAGATATCAGCCACACCGTATCATCATGTGTGCTTTGCCGCACCCATAGGCCAAAACAACAGGCATAGCCGCTGATGACTCTTCCCGTGCCCCACAGACCTTATTATAAGGTGGGAACAGACCTGTTCGACTGGGATGGAAAGAGCTACATTGTGGTCACTGACTTCTTTTCAAACTATCCCGAAGTTGGAGTGCTGCAGTCAACATCAAGCAGAGTAATCATCAGCTACCTCAAGACTGTCTTTGCTAGGCATGGCGTACCATGTGAACTATTTTCGGACAATGGGCCCCAGTTTTCTAGCTGTGAGTTTACTACCTTTGTCAAAGAATGGGGGTTTCAACACTCAACGTTGAGCCCAACATATCCAAAGTCCAATGGCCTTGCAGAAAGTTCTATGAAAATAGTGAAAAGCATGATGAAAAAAGCTCAAGACAGAGACGATTTTCAGAAAAGCTTACTGATCTACCAGAGTGCACCTCTACAGAATGGACTGTAACCAGCCCAAATGCTGATGGGTAGGCGTATTCGCTCCAGCCTACCAATAAATGAGGATTTGCTGACGCCTAAGATCGCACACAAAATCAGAAAAGCAAAGCAAGAAACCAAAGCAAAGCAAAAACAGCTGCATGACTGAAGAGCAAAATACCTTCCTATGCTGGAGCCTGAAGACACGGTGCATCTCAGGAACATCTCTAAAGGCACATGGAGACAAAAGGACAGGTGGAGGAGGAAGTTGCTCCACACTCCTACAGGATCCAGATGGAGGATGGGTCGTTGCTAAGAAGAAACCGTACAGATCTTCAACTTCAACTGCAGACAACTAAAAAGGACACTACAGTTCTGGACACAGTACAGCAGGAAGAAGCTGGATCCAAAGATCGAGTAAAAGACGGGTCTGATCACACTGACTATGGTCCAACACCAGCATCTTTGTCCCCAGCTGCTGTGCGATTATCCAAACCGGCGAGATCGCCAAAAGTGGAAGGATTGACGAGACCTAAGAGACATGCTCAGCCACCTAGGACGCTGATTGAGAGTTGCTACATTGTATTTTTGCAGGCTAACAAAGTTGCATCTTGGACTTTGATGTTGAAAAGAAATGTTGATATTCTGAGATTTTGCTTCGATGCGTACAGAGTTAGCACTTCAACACCGTTGTATTGCAGGAGATGTTTAATTGAAGATAAACAGTTACATGCGTGGTTGCAATGTTGATAAAGGAATGCAAATTAGTTTAGAAAAAAAAGTGAAATTGTATTTCTTTGAACTGGGAAAGATGTGGTGTTACGTGAGTAACAAGTTAAGAATTTCATTAGCCAGCATGAAACGGATATAGGAAGTGTTGGGAATTAGGAGAAGCCATGGGGTAGAGCAGTGCTGCCTGTAGATGCTGAGGAGTTCAGAATAAACTATCTGAAGTTCATGTGAAACGCCTCGGGTAATTATTAGAAGCTGCTGGAAGACAACACAATATCCAAAGCAGCATTCTGGTTTTCTTTATTAAGAGTCTTAACAACATGCGAATTTTGTGTAATGACATAATCTTCCTAATTTTTAATAATGTTCTAATAATGACTCCCAATCGGTTGGACTGGGGCTGCCCAGTAGTGTGGTGGTTAGCACTCTCGCCTCACAGCAGGAAGGTCCTGGGTTCGTGCCCTGGTGGGGCCTTACTGTGCTGAGTTTGCATGTTCTCCCTGTGCATGTGCACGCGTGGGTTCTCTCCGCTTCCTCCCACAGTCCAAAATCGTGCATAAGGGCAATTGGTGGTTCTAAATTGTCCATAGGTGTGTGTGTGTGTGGATGTAGCCTGTGATGCTCTGACAACCTGTCCAGGATGTACCCTGCCTTTACCTGTAAACAGCTGGAATCGGCTCCAACACATCCTGCGACCCGCAACCAGAATAATAAGCAGTACAGACAATGAGATGAGATGGTTTGGACTGCAAAGCAGCATTTTCTACATTGTCTTCTTAGCAATCTAAGTGGTTTTAATGAATCAAATTGTCAGCCTAGTTCTCGACTGTCTACATCCCAGAATAACACTGATGGTTTCTCGACTTTTTCTTCTTTTTTTTCCTTTAAAGAGCTCCCCACTCACTGTGTCTCCCTCTCAAGCTCCTGTGTACTCGATGCATTCACCTTGACGTGTGTGAAATCGTGGTCAGAATTCTTTATGCTGGAAGTCACAACAATATCACTGCTCAGCTGCCGCTGAAGCATGATAATCTTGTTAGCCACGCTGACCTCATGGCTGAAGTCCCTCTCAGGACTTTTAAAAAATGGTAATTCTGCAGCCGTTTCCACCTTAGCTGGGCAGATGAAAAAAAACACCCTTCTCTCTGGAATATATGCTCTATTGATAAACGGACGGAGAGATGCCAGTGGAGCACTTCTCCTCTTTGTGGATGCCCTGACCCCCATCACTTTGCCTTGCATGCTTGTTTGTGTTTCGTGTTGCTTGTACATCAGCAGTGTGGAAACAGATTTGAAACTGTGAAAAAAAAAAAAAAACAGAATCAGACAATAAAACAGGGGGGGGACATTTTTTCAAAGTTGGAGAGAGGAATGAAAAACACACTCGAAAAAGGAAACACTGTTGTTTCATTGAAGGAGTACTGCAATGTTTTTATGGTTTTCTTTTTCGCTCTCTCAGCATCGGTATTCTAAATGAATAAATGTAAAAAGGGGTAAGAAAAACAATCTGGGCATATTTTAATAACCAGTGCAAAAATGCAAAAATGTTTGGAGAACGGCAGAGGACAATGACGGGGACAAGATGAAGTTTGTTTTTTGTTTTTTTGTTTTTTAACAAAAGGACATAGTTCTGCATTCACCAAAGTCACCAAAGGCATTGACACGATTCTCAACTTGAGGCTCACCAGTTGCAATGGACCTTCTTTGCATGCATGGGACAAGAGTAGTAAAGCTTTATGTCATGTGGACACAGAACTGCTTCCTGGGGGCCTTATTCTACCAAGATGTCCCATTAGGAGCAAGATGTACCGTGCAAGGGAAGTTTTGGCTGGGAACATTGCCCCCTGAGCCCAAACACACACACACACAGAGGAAGAATAAAACCCCCAAAAATGTAGAGGCAGTTGTTAATCTTTAGTCACAAGTCTGGGACACAAGTTCATTTGTGTGATTGATGGTAGCAAACCTTTTTTTCCACATCCTTCCAACAGAAACATTCACAGATCATGTTGCATACTTAGCGACTTTTGTCTCTCTCTTGGTGACTTTTTTTTTGTGTTGCCATAACAAAGCATGATTGTTGAATTTCGCATCAGAAAATTAGAAATTCTCGTTGAGATCCTGGAATGTCCACAGATATCCAGTGTGTCGGGTTGAATATGTGAGGGATGAGTTTAAAATGATGCACACATCACTGAGATATTAATATTTCCATTTGATCTAATGGTGCAGTAATAAAAAAAAAAAAACACAAGTAACTTTGGTCTGAGTGTTTGACTCAGTGCAGCCACCATATTGCTTCAATCAAGACTTCAAAAAGAATTGAGTCTCTATGCCATACATTGCAGAATATTATTCATGTGGTATCCAGAGGTTTATGAAGGTACCAGGATTTTTTGAGAGAGCGTGCAAAGGTGAATATGATGGTTGATCTTTAGACATAAATGATGCAACAATTGGATGGTTAAAGGTCTTTTACCTGCAAATAGACAGTTTAAAGTTGAAACAGCAAGGGTGGGCAAACTCAAAGGCTTAAAAAGGCCTTTGATATCCATCTTTGGGGTTGATGTTTTGAATTCTGGCATTAAGTAAAGCAAGATTTCACAACTTGCAGTTTGCAAATACTTGCGTTGTCTTTTGCTGGTCTTTCATATGAGCTGTCTGACACAAGGTCACAAGAGCCCACTCTCTTTTGGTTCAAATGAATTGGTAAATTTCTTTGAAGTGCCTCTTTGCTTGCTCTGAGAATGGCTGAACAAAGCATCAGGTGCTTGTATTTTGATATCAGCCTTCTTGTGTTACTGCTTGCAACACAGGATGATATGAAGGAATCTTGAAAAAGATGAGCGTTTGTTTGGACTTAAGTAGTTTTTCTGACACACAGTATCTCCAGATGCTGAGACTCCGAGACCTTCATGGACAAGGAAGTCCGGGTGTCTCTGCTCAGATGGTTGCCCCTGGTGACCACGGATCCAGATAAAGAGAGGATAAAACGGTGGGATTGATGGATAGCTGTTTGCGTCATACATTACTCGCACCAAGGCAAAGGTGCTCCCTTACCTTTTGCCCGATATACTGAAAAGCAAGCAAACTCAAACAGTAAGTAATTCACAAGTATTGATAATGAACGCAAGAGCTACAACATAAAAACAGAGAAGGTAAAGAGATTACACTCTGGATAGCGAAACGTTCTATGTTCACTCTCCTGATAAAAGGAGAAAAGTTGAACAGTATCTGCTACAAAATTTGTGGACCAAACAATTCAACCTTATTGTCAGCATTCTTGGGTTTTGTACAAATTTTATTATGACATGTAGCAAGAGGTTGAGGGTTCAGGTAAAGCCCCACTGGACCAAAACTGACTGATAACAGCAACACTGATAGATTAAACAAAAATACCCGACATGTCTCTATCTAATTATTTTGGTGATCCTGTGACATGTCTAACCTTCTTTGATTCTTTGAAGTTATAATTAAATAATGAAAGTCTTCATAGTATATTGGAAGTCCTATGGTTTTGTACCAACTGAAGAGAAAAAAATAATAATTTAAGCTTTTCTGTAGTAGTTCATTTTAGTTCATGTTACATGCTGGAGCATTTTCTTGATTCTTTTTTTTTCTTAATTTGGACTGGATACAACAACACGTAACAGATTATGTTACTAAGTTATTCACTCCATCACAAACATTTTGCAGGATCTCAGTGAAAAGTGATGCAGTGATGAACTTGAATTAGGTGAATAGTTCTCTCAAATCATTGATGGCTAAGCTAGAGAGCAAATAAGAGTAAAAAAAATATCAATAAAAATTGTTAGTTACCAATATATATATATATATATTTTATTAGAACAGAAACATTAAAAGTGTGACTGATTTTCATTGTATCAATTGTAAAAAATTACATATTTACTGAACATTAAAGAACACTCAAACAATACCGGAGTTTCAATAAAAACAACATTTTTTTACTCCTGTATAATTTGATCAAATGCCATGTGTGGGTGACCTTTCTGGGCAAACCGTTTGAAGTGCGAGACGAAAACAAGAAATCTTTCACGCTCTATATAGCCCGAGCTGCACTTGACTGAGACTAGCTTTCGTAATGCTGAGCCAGCCGGCTTTTCCCCATGCCTTGCAGTCTGTCTTGGTACCGTGTGACACGTTCGTGAGCCTGCTGCTGGAGCTGATGCAAATGAGGCCCCGCTACGTTCCAGGCACTTCAACCAAAAAACATTAGTGGACTGTGTGGGATTTGTATATTTTTTTCCCCAACGCAAGACTTGCAAAAATTTACTTGATGCGATTTTCTGTTGTTTTTTTTGTTTTTTTTCTTCTCTCCAAATATTAGTATTCTTTCTCATGTGTCTCATAAATGGGGAGCGAGGGATTTTTCTTTTGCCAGATGCCTCGACAGTATCAACAGTTGTGGCTGAAACAACCAGAGAAAAAAAAAGACACAGCGAAAAGAAAAGTGAACAAAAAAGGGAGTGTGAAGAAAGAAGAGATCACCACAGTGTGAGAGCTCGTGGGAGAAGTCACATAGCCAATGCACACATGTATTTAAATGCCACACCCTCTTCACCCTTGCTTGCACATCTCCACACATCATTTGAATTGGGGCAGACAAATGTTGGAAAACCAGTCCGAATGTGTTTACAGAGAGACTGAAACAGCCAGTCTAGGGCTCAGTGTTGCCAGGTGCCACGATAATTATCGTATTTGTATGATAATTTTGCCCTCTGCACGATCAATAATCCCCAAAAAGGCCAAATGTACGATAATTTGAACATTCCGTGAATGTGTGGTTGTAATCAGTCTGTCGCAACTATCTGTCGGAGTTTTTTTGTGAACCCTGAAGGTTTCCGGAAACAGATGACCGAAAGGCTGAAAATTTCTGAAAAAACCCATCATTGTTTATGTGGGACACATTAGCCTAACGCAACTGTGGGGCTGCTGCTGCTGAATCCATTCCGTACTGGTGCCACAAAGCTGTGAGTGCCTGTTAGACGCTATTCAACACTAGACTGACTATAGCGCATCAATAGACTTGTTATTTTGGTTATGACGAGTGTACGACAATTTACCTCAAAATACAATAATTTTATGTCTCTGGTATGATAATCCTACATTTCCCACCTGGCAACACTGCTGGGGCTACAATCCCAGGCCGGCAGGCTCCATGATTTTCCAAGCATCCATGGGTCTGGGTCAAAGTGACCCACCCTTCTGCCGTTTCCTGAGTGTAGCCCGAGCAGGTCAAAAAGATGCGCAGTCCCCAATGGTCAAAACAGAAAGGGTCAAAACCGGAAGCAGAACCCCCACGAAAAACTGGTCGAACAGTGCCCCCCCCTAGTATGACCCCCCTACCCCAAGGGTCGTATCGTCATTTTCCCATGCCATTGTAGGTTTCATCTTCCCGCACCTGCAGGTCAAGAACCAGCCAAAGAAGTGAAATGGACTGTTTTTCATTTATTGATGTAACAGGAGGTGTGGCGAGCCACAGATTTCTTGTGTAAGTGCCTTTTGTTTTCCCACTGCCCTGTGGTATTAAACCTCGGGACCGTTTTCACCACGCTATGTGATGTGGGTTTAATGACACGATGTATGGAGAACGAGAATGCCAGACGGCTGCAGAGTGCGGCACGGAGAGTGCATCCTCAGCAAGAAATTTAAGGAGGGTTTCAAACACAGGGAGAGACAAAGTGGCAGCTCTTCAAAGGCTCGCTGTTTTTTTTTTTTGTTTTTTTTTTCAGTTGTTGCCCAAGCAAAATGCCGGAAACAAATTCCATCTTAAAGATTTGTCCATGAATTCAAATTAATGACATGGCTCTGAACCATTCTGTGGAGCATTTTAAATACTCTGGTTAAATTCTGGCAAATCGTTTGGAAGGCAATGGAGTGCAGGATGGAGTAAGCTGCTAAGCTGCTTAGGACCCCTGAGTGAGTAAATGACAAAATGAATGTCTGTTGTTTTTTTCCCCCTAATATGAATGTACATTTTTCACATCAATGTGAGTGCAGTGGACTCTTCCAGCTCTACAATGTACAATAACGAGTTATCATCAAGGCTCAAGGAAAAGAACATCTTGAATATTTTGCCATTGTTATTCCAAACTTTCACCACATAAGGCCCAACGGCTAAAAACACCCCCCCCCGAAGAGTCCAAAACTGGACAACAGATGGTGCAATGGTAAGGCAGCAGCCAGAAGCGCGCAACCCCCCTTGTAAATTGAGACTATGAAGTGGCTAACACAGAAACTGATAGATTTTCAATCTCAGAGGTTTTTTTTCTTCAGGTGCAACACAAACCTGTTTCATACCAACAGTTCTGTCTTGCTGGAACCTTTTTTTCGTGGATCCCAGCATCTGTGTGAAAGGTTCTGTGAGATTTTTTCAAGCTTAAGAGACAACAGACAAGTAAGCAACCGAGAGAATTATGACAATGGCTAACTTGGAAGATGACAAGGTGCTCGAGCTGCTAGTTCTTATCGTGGAATAGAAAATTAACCAAAACTTTACTGGGAGCTTAAAGCAGCGTCACTTTTCCTGGCCTGTCTTGACCAACTTTACTAATTGCTTGATGGCTTCAATACCATGTGGCATTGAAGGAATTCAGTTAGCAACAATTTACGCTTACTATTATTTGTTTGCTATTTGCTAGAATTAGGGTGAAAAGTTTCATCTTAGTTTAGGAGCTGTGAGTGCCATAGATAAAGAATGTAACAGATGTGTATTCCAGTTGACTTTTACAGACACCAGTCTGCAACTTTTACAATGGGCCTTTGCACTTTTATGGCTTTATTGGAGGAACTTTTTATGGCAATTGCTTTTCTTCATTTCCTCACAGTTCTTTGTGTCTTGGTCTCCTTTTAGTTCTGGATTGTTTTTGTTTTTGTTCTTCCAGGTAATAAACAAATAGTCTAGCAGCCAACGCAGATCGCAGCTGCAGCCCCCTGCAACCCTAAATAACAGGTCATGATTCTTTCTGAAGATCAGGAGAAGTGGAGGACTTGGAGGACCGGAGGAGGACAGCTGTGCAAGAGCCATTTGCATATCTGGACATTAATTATGCCATGGTCCGAAGACGCCCCTACCAATGAGACGAGATGGGGGGACCAGCCCAGGACCAAGAAGATAAGAAGACAGAGCAAGGGACAGTTAGTGTCTTTTCTCAGCTGAGCAAAAGTTGCACCTTTTATTTGGTTGCTAGGGAGAAAGACCCGAAGGTAAGTCAGTCCGAAAAATTGGGAAAACTTTGAAAGTGTCCCCAAGTGCAGTTGCAAAAACCATCAAGCGCTACAAAGAAACTGGCTCACATGAAGACCGCCCCAGGAAAGGAAGACCAAGAGTCACCTCTGCTGCGGAGGATAAGTTCATCCGAGTCACCAGGCTCAGAAATCTCAGGTTAACAGCAGCTCAGATTAGAGACCAGGGGCCTCATGTACAAAGAGTTGCGTGGATTTCCTCCTAAAAACTGGCGTACGCACAAATCCAGAAAACGCGCAAACATGTCCTTTTTGGAACGCTGTCCTCTGGCATGAGCAGCAAAAGAAAGAGGAGTGAGTGGGACAAAGTTTGCGAGGCTGTGAATGCTGTGGGGTCAGA
>JAUESE010000080.1:4692976-4707268 GCA_032274725.1 Malacoctenus triangulatus
CAAAAACAAACACAATGCATATGCAAAACATTACACATGCACAGACTAGCCTATGCTAAAACCATTCTGTGTACAAATGCAAAGTATGTACTCACAAATCCTGTTCCATACTAATGTAATTACACACATTAAAATGTCACCACTACAACAAAAACACAAAGAAATTTTCACAAGAACGCTGAAGTCATTTTGCTCCTATATTAGCCCCATATGTAGGCGACATCCCCCCCGCACGCACTGAGCTTTTGGCCCGCATGAGTGTACAACCAGCTGTGATCTGAAACATGTAAAATTACACCACAGATTATTGTTAGTACGCTGCCACCTCCGTGTGGTGTTGCACCTACTGCCAAGTGAACCCTGCCGTGCGTTCATTCGTCATATTAACCTGGCACACACAACAAGATTTAGGGAGTAAATCCGACCTTTAAACATTAGTGGAACAGATGAACGTGGGCATTTCAAAGCCAGGCATGGATTGTGGGGTGACTACTTAAAAATTCTGACAGAGAAAGCTCAATTGCATCTGTGAAACTAAAAGCAATGCTCTTCCTGTTTATCTTTTTGTTAAAAAACACGACGTTCAATGATAGTATCTGTATGGAATATTTCATCTCATTTTGGAGCAACTTTAACTCCATCTTTTGGGGCTGTGGGAGGAAACAAGGGTACCTGCAGGACCCCCCTCCCCCCATTCAAGAAATTACAAATACACAAAAATACTTGAAGGCATATGAGTGTTTTTAGTTTGTTTCTCTCAGCCTGACTATTTTGTGCAACACAGCAAAACAGCCAGCGGCTCAGCAGGATGGGCGATTAAAGAAAGGCGGCGTTGTATGAGGGTTTTTGGGGGGGTGATTGTGCCCGATGGGGTGATGCTGCAGGGAAAACTGGAATCCAGAGGGTACATGCAGCTGTTTGAAGTCAGTCACCTGGTTGCTACAGCGCTCAGAGGGGGGTCTTTAGAGCGCTGCAGATCAAAGATCAGCTTTAATGCGCTCCAGCTAATAGGAATAAACGGCCGTCCACACAGGCTGGGAGCTCACCTAATGAATCAGGAGCAACAGCACAAGTCCCACAGATTTCTCCTTTTCTTCATATTCTTGTGTTAGAAAAAACAAACAAGTGATGCACACAAGATTATCAAGGCATAAATGTGATTTTTTTTTTGTGCTGCATCTTTAAAGAGCCAAACTGCTAACAGGCTCGTTTGGTGCTTCACTTATGAGAGGAAATGTACCTCATTTCATTTCACCACAGCCACATCGCAATGAAACAAAAACACAGGATATCAGGCAAATTAGATCAATAAGAAATTAGAAACACAAACTCGTTTTAGAAAAAGCTTTGAAACACAATCAGCGAAGCCACACACACAGCAATGGCATTTCTGTGATGTTTTTGTGATGCTTAAATGGAGAAAAAAGAGAAAGCCTACATTGAAACAATTAAATCTTTTCTGCTTTTTTGATAATCGAAATAAAAGGTAATCAAGCAGTAGACTTGATTTTATTCAAAATATATGTGATATAAATACAAGTGCAGTCTTAGTGTATCATGGACAGCAATTCACATGCCACTGGGCTGACAGCAGAGGGGGTTTATGCAGGAGACCCATCAGCTGTTATAGCAAAGGAAAAAAACAGGCAGATTGGTGGATGGATGCATGAAAAAATATCAGAGAAGGCCGTTTGAATCAATATCAAACACAAAATAGACAAACACACAGACATATATGCAGAATAGCTGTTGCCACGTAACTTTAACATTAGAGCTGTGCTAAATGTTACATGATCCATGCTGGACAGTTTGAAAATGAAGGGAAAGTCTTTTCCACTGTGCTGTGGATAAAGCCTGATGCTCAGGCTACTTATAGGCATTTCTTCATCACATACACACGATTGCAGAACAAAGAAAAAGAGGAGCTGCGAAATAAAGAACAAAGGAAAAAGCACGATGGGTTTAGTGGTGTGTTTTTTATCTTTGTATGTGTGCTTTACTCTGAGTGAAGGTGGTGCGTCGCTGTCTCCCACCCGTGTGGACAGTGAAATCCTCTGATGCTGCACTTCTAAGAATTTTACTTTCTCCTCCTTCTCAGTTTCGATCAAACACAGTTGTTTAGTCCTGTTCAGTCCAAGTCTTTGGTTCTGTCGAAGGAACGATCTGAAGAGATACTTTTGAAAACACAAACAGTTCCCCCAAGTGGCTGCACAGCCTAGTGTGTGAATGCTGACATTATGGCTCACACAGTCGTACCTTCGTTAGAGTCATCTGGATCGATAGCGCAGAGCCATCACTAGATCAATAATTCCACTGCAACAGTTAAAAAGGTTTTAAATTGAATACAGAAACCAATCGACTCATCTTGACTGGAGGAATTTGTATCTAAGATGCAATTAATGATAGTCGGTGGCAAAACGACCTCTCAGGAATACGAGTCATGTGCAGCAGTTTGTTGCTCTGGAAGGAAAGATGCAACAGTGATTGTTAAAGCAATTTAAAATAAAATACTGATACTCCTGCTTCGTGCAACACCGCTGATCGCTGCAGGCGAGATAATGTCACGACAATCTCAGATTATCTTGTTCACCGACAGTTCAATAGAGCAACACTTTGCCAAACTATTTGTCCTGATGTCACTTTTATGATATTTTTCACTTAGCAGTTGTGATTTAACGGGAAGTCAAACATATAATAGTTTTTATGTAGCACGCTTCCATCCAATAGGAACATCCCTACCAAAGATCTGCCTCATTGGAGCCTTTTGCTGCAAATGGATCTCAACACCTTCCTCAAGTGACAAGATTCACTGTCTGAGCTCATGTTTACTGCTGTCTCTGAGCAGTTGGCACTCGCAAAGTTGCTTCAAATCAAGCACTTTTAGTCGAAACAATCAAGAGTGACAACAGAGGGTTTATTTTGTTGAAATTAGTCTGAAGCTAAATGTTCAGTCAGTAGGATCAACTTCCACTCTGTGTATCAGCTGTCGCCTCTGAGCCGTCATTTGAGCACAAGCTGCTGAACCATGTGATCTCCCTTAACCAAAAGCTGAGCGCCACGCCCAAATTGTCATCTTTCCTTGGAAATCTGCCGTTTCTGCCTCCAGTTCCAGCTCGTCGATATCACGCGTGTCCATCTGCCTTTAATTCTCCACCAACTATCAGTGCTGACAGGCTGGTTCCTCTCACCTGGTCAGCGTGGCTTTCAGCAGCACCACCAGTGTCACCACAATGCATCCTGACAGCACTCCCCAACTATCATCACACTACATGCAATGTCCTGGGCCAAGCAGGCATTCATGGTTGAATGTTTCACTTCCTAATGCAATTAAACCAGAAATGTTCTTGTGCCAGTTGGATGCTTTTGATTTGAAATATCTCCATGTTTTTTGTGAAGTCAGCAACTAACTGTTGTAGCTTCGACAGTTTCTTAATGAAAGCTTTTTTATCAGTTTAATTTGTATCTAAATTCAATTTTAAAAATGTGCTCTATGATTGAATCTGAGTTTCATAAATTGCTTCTGATCATGATTTTTTTTCTCTTACAATAAAACGGAAAAGTTGTGCTGGTAAAAGGCGTCTAGTGACGGAGACAATTTCCCTGCTGCTGCTTGTGTTGTTTGTATAACATGAAATCTTCCCCCAACGGATCACAACATCTAAAACAACACACCTCATCATTTCCATCAGCCATCCATCACTCTGCTCCATCCTCAAGTCATCAGGGACCAAAATCCCTAAACGTCACTCTCTGGTGATCACGCTTCACTGAAGGTCTGAAAGGAACCAAACAGTTGGGGAGCTGAAGGGTTACGGCCACAATTATTCCAACAGCTCCTGCGGCGCATTACAATGTTTCTGCAGTTCCTCTGACTTGCAAAGAAAAGTTGAACAGTATTCCTCTGTGGCTTCTCAGGCACAAGTTTAAATTACTGTGTTTAGGAGGAAAAAGCGATGAGCTGGTTCACTGGCTCCCTCATCAGAGAAAACTGCGATTGCAACTTCAGACTTGTGTTGATACAGCTGTCATGGTGACGCTGGCTGAAGCAAAAAAGTGCTGTGACAAGTTTGCTGTTAATGGCTGTAATTTGTCAGCTTCAATTGTTTGAGCAACATATCGAGGACACATTCTTTTCCCCGAACTCCTGACACGTGCCAAACATCTGCTACATGTTGAGTGAATAACAGCCAGACGACATATCCATCACACTAAAGATCGAACCACAGTGGTAGTCTATTGACTCACCCGGCACTGTCGAGGAGAGCAGCCCCGATCGGGCTCACAACTCACTGTGGGGTGCCGTCAAAGATCAGGCTTTTCAGACGGACAGCATTAAATGCATCATGTCACATGTCACAATATGCTATGAAAA
This sequence comes from Malacoctenus triangulatus, assembly GCA_032274725.1. Lineage (NCBI taxonomy): Eukaryota > Metazoa > Chordata > Actinopteri > Blenniiformes > Labrisomidae > Malacoctenus > Malacoctenus triangulatus. The sequence goes on from JAUESE010000080.1 coordinate 4,697,349, forward strand.
CATGACTGGACCAATCCACAGCCACTGTTTGTATGAGTCAAAAGAAAAGCGAAGCTTGTTGCATCACAGCAGAATGTCGTCATCTGAGAAGAGTGTCCTCAAAGAATATCTTCTCTGTACGTGTAAGTAGCTCAATTTAGGGAAAACTTTATTATAGAAAGAGCTCGTGCAAATACGAGCAATGGTACAAATCAGTCTTGAAGTCCAAACAATAAAGGAGCTGTTAAGCCTACTACAAAATAAATGTCACAAATTGCTCCCAAAGGTAACACTTGTGTTACAATTAGTAGTTAATCTGAACAATCACAATTTTCCAAAGTGGACAGATTGTAGCGGACAGCTCTCACAAAAATAAGCTACTACTCCTTCAAGGCTGCAAATGCATCACATTGACAGTAGAAGTACGCTGATGCTAAAGTACTTACAGATGTAAGTCAACAGAAGAGAGAGACAGCAGCTCTACAACTTTGAAGCTGTTTTTCATGTTCAACTGATGCAACAAGTAATAAGTCAACAGAAACATCAGTAATCATAGGAACACACAGGCGCAAAAGTTCCCAAAAGTTCACTGAACTGCTCGACATTGTTTATGGACGATAAAAGGACTTTTTCTTTCCTGTGCAACAAACCATGAGGTTGTCAGAGGCACTAATACAATTAAGCCAGGATGACCTCATTATTTAATGGTGGAAGATTCCTGGACACAAAAGCAGGTGGAAGTCACGAGTAAAGTCGTCAGACTTACTGAGACGATGGCAGCCAGAGTCTCGATGGCCCCCGTGCTCAGCGTGATGTAGGGGAGGATGTTCTCAGCGAAGCCTGCCTCTCGAAGGATCCCGTTGGTGTAGTACCAGATCTGAAGGAGAATCAGAGATTAAATTACAGTCTTCAAAGGCATGAAAGCATGAAGGACACTCAAGTTTTTTTACAGTGGGCTGTGCTGCAGAGATTTAGTCCGTCTTTTCAGTTTGAGGACTAAAATTCAACACGAGAAAGTGAATCTTCTCCTTAAATTGAAACTGAGAGCGTAGCTCTGTCACTTGTTATGATTCCTGTTTTAAGGCCGGCAGCGTCGCTCTTTCATTCAAAACGTTTCAGCAGCTGTCAGGAGTTTGCACAACTGACAGGGTGGGACAATAGCACTGCAAAAAGGCCCCAACAATACTTGTTAAAGCTGTCAACATAGCCTCAACAGTTTGACGGTGGCCCTGCTGAAATCAGACTCAGACTGTTGTGTCAGTTTGAGCGGCTGGAAAATGAAGGGAATGGGTGGGCAAAGGAAGAAGGTGGGGGGGGGAGCAGGTGAAGTTGATATGACAGTCAAAATGAAGACTCCCGTAGTGATCTAAATTACATTCCCATCTTCTTCAAGAGGAAATGTATGGAAATGAATTCATTTTCATATTTATGAGGATTCCTGTGCGCTGGGTGATTTATTGGTTTAGTGCAGATTACTGAAGGGCCCATCAGCCTATCAAATATGAAGAAACGCTCATCACAACCCGACATCAACCACGATCCGCATCTATCGATTAGTTTTTCAACAGCCGTTTTGAGTCCTGGTAGAAGTTCACAGCTGTGCCTTATTCGTCAGCAGCACAAGACTTCAAAATGACATCAAATCAAATCAGGCCTAAATAGGAGATAGCTGATGCTGCTGTCATTGAAATTACAATATCTGACAACCGGTTTTTGTAGTTTACTCTTGGGCTTTTTCTTGAGGTCACGAGTGTCAGTATCAAGTCGCTATTCCTCTGCTTATGTCTGCAGGACAAGACAGAGAAGTGAGCTGCAATAATTGGACAGACGTCACCGGCACCTTCGTGGTCTGTAGCAGGAGGAGTGAATGTTTCAAGTCCACAAGACCCTGAGACTCAACGTGACTGACCCTCATTTCATGCACAGTCGTGTTTCTTTACACCACGAGGAGAGAGTCAGCTCATACGACTGAAGCAGGAAAACGGCTCATTTTTCAGTATTTTTGTACTTTGAAACCATCACCAATGAGACTGGAAATATAAAAATAATCTACGAATGAGGAAGAGGTAAAAACACGACCTTCCAAACAATAACAGTTGCAGACATTGGGTCACACCTGCGGATGCAGAGGCCCCGGGGAGGCATTGCTGCAATCTGCTGCTACACCTGATCTACTGACAAGCTTTGATGTGTTTGTCATGAACAGGATGTCGAAGAAGCTACACACATAAGTGCTTCAACTAAATAAATAAAACCAAATAAAACTAGTCCTTCATCGTAAATTTATTTTACATCACTATACACATTGTTTTATGTTTTATCAGAAATATATTTCATATCACCACAAAGTGAATTTTGCATTAAAATCAATAGATTGAGGAGGTGAAACTGATCTGCCAAGTCAAGCCAACCTGGACGTATGATCAGGCCCTCAAGATGAATTAAGGGAGTGTTAAAGTTTCAGCTCTGTTTTATTGCTGATCTTACCAATTTAATCAATCACGGTCATCGTATAGTAGTGAGACCCAGAACTGAACAGCAGATGGCAGCAACACCATCAAACAAAGTATAAGTTAAAGTTTTGTGGACTGTTAAAGGTAGTAATGGTGTGACGTTGCTGATCCGGCCTACTTTAAACAGAATTTGGGTGCATATGGCTCCTGGACAGAACCTCTTTCAGTTCTTTCAGTACCTCTGCCAGGAAGCATTCAACCATAACTGTGTGCGCTAATGGATACTAGGGCGGAGCAAATGTTTTTAAAAATAACTGGAGGCGGGGCCAATGCATTGGAACTTAACCAGGGGCGGAGCTAATGCGTTTGAATGTAATGAGATTTGAGACCCACATTGGCCCGGACACTTTTGAAGAAAGCAGGATTGAGAAATGGCCAGGTATATGTTAAAAAAATTCATTATTTCTTATCATAATCACATGATGAGAACAGGAATTGTATAAGAAACAACTCATTAAAATAAATCATCCGGTGATCAAAAAATGTAAAAAAACAAAACAAAACAAAATATTTTCTTTGGTGTGTTTTAACACTGTGTGTCCATTTAGAGGAGGTTTCTACTCTCTCAGTGCTTCTAGTATTTATGGTAATGTATCCACAAAGACCTTCAGATAATGATTAGTCAATGAGTCTACGAAGACCAGAAATTGAGAGCAAATGTAAAGAGATGACACAGGAGCAGCATCTCACCGCGTTGAGGCCACAGAGCTGATAGCACGCCATTGTGACGATGATGGTGTAGAGCTGCCAGCGAACAGCTGGGTTCCTCAGCAGCTGCAGAACAGACACCGTGTGGAGGTTGTCCTGAGCCCGAGCCTCCGCGTGGACCTCCTCCAGCTCCTGGGACACGTCTTCTTTCCCCAGAAACTTCTGGAAGGCTGACAGACAAACACACATCTGTGTCAACGACCATTATTCTAGCGTGGGAGAAAGTCAAACAATGTAACAACACAACAGTCGGCATCTGTAGGAAAGATTGTGTTTGGTGATGTGTTGTGTTGCTTGCCACAAAGTTCTGTCCAGTGAGAGGCAAATTGTGAATAAAAGCCTAAGGTGACACTGCAGGGAAAACCGACATAAACAGGTGCAAAATGATTTTTGTGCCAATTTCCATAAAAACCGAGCAGTGAAGGCCACGAGGCAATTATGGCTGGAGCTTAAATACAGCTATTTTTTTAATTCAAACTATTGTTTGAAAATAATGAACCACAGTTACTTTTGGTCACGATTTCGCACCAAATGCGTGAATACAGAGCGAGACAACATGGAAGCACATGACAACAGATGAGATCTTATATCTGGTGGTCTATCGAAGGGATGAAGCAGCAGTGGGCTCAGAGGTAAAGACAACGTAAGTCCTTGTACAAACAGGCCAAAAAACATTTTTCCTATTTTGCCTGTTTTTTTTTTTTTTATATATAACAAAACTTCGAGAAAAATGCTAAACAAGTCACAAAACATTTATATATTAGGATTTGAAGTACAATTCACTGTTGTGTGGATATAATATAAACAAATCTAAAATATTTTAAGTACTGACTTCACCGTGACTGATAATAAATCAATGGAGCTGGGAGTAAAGTTGATGCACTTGATGATGAAGAGAAAGTAAATCGATGGACAAATGTAAACTGCGCTCACAGACAAGAAAACCTCCACTGGGTGCCCTTATAATGTAAGGATCTGTGCTGCAGGCACAGGCTCCATCTCACTTCTGTCATGTTCACAGTTTAACTGCATCCTCTGGGATACATAATTCACCAACATATTAAAATGTACTGCAATGCAGGTGAGTCTCAGCGCTGTGGGCCTGTGAGCTTAAGTGACTGGAAGATGATAAATGCTCCCCCACATTATGTTTGCACTTCTCTGTACGCAAACAAAGCTTCATCTTTTTCTTTTTTTTCTTCCTCTGGTGAAAAACAAACACAAACTGAAAAACGCTCAGTCATAGATTACGTGAATGACCTGTATGCTGTGCAGCAAATTCATCAGTGGCTCTGTTATCTTCGACAAACTCAGGTAGATTATTGACATCCGGTGATTGCTTTGTTCTTCTCCGGACGAAACAGGGTGCGGGCTGAGCGAGCCAGCTTTATTCACCTCCTGAGCACCCACTCGAAGGTTGTGTGAATGAGTGCAACATGAATGTAAAGGACCGGAGGGAATACACCGTCATAAAGCCACATCCTGCCTCACCTCAACCCTTTCTTCTCCTAATGAGGAGTCCTCGGACTGTTGGATGCTCAGGGACGTACAGACGGAGGACACAGCATATAAAAACAACAAGTCTCCAAAACTGATACGATCCAGAAGTAGGTCAACCAGACATGAAGGGCTCGGTGGGGCGCAATGTGGACACAGACAACACAAAGTTCTGACACACCTGCCGGGTTCAAGGTCCTTTGGGTGGGATCGTGTCACAAGTTCAACATACGTGTTGATAATGTTTACATGTGTTTGAAGCTGCAGAGCTCAGATAAAGATTCAGATACTGAGAGTGATGCCGACCCACTTACTCACAGGACAGAAGAAAGACGAACTGGACTGAATAACCTCAACTAAAATGTCGCAATGTACCTGTACTACAATATAAACACAAAACGTTGTGGAAAACACATTTGGGAGGCAAAAGTTGCCCAAATCTAGGACCATCAAACAGAAGACCGACAAGTCAAAACCTTCCTTTGAACAGGTGCGATCCTTATTATGTTGCAGAGTAAAAATCATTACATGTAAGAACATGAAAAGAACTGACTCATCATTTATTTTATCTTTCATAATATTTCACTAAAAGTATCCAAAGACAGGATGATTCATTGATATTTTACACCTCAATGGAGCGCAGCAAAGTACACTTCCAAGTGAACTAAGGCCAGAGGTTAAACAAACTGTGGTCTGTTTGAAGGGAACCAAACAGCTCCGGTGTGAGAGCATTCAGGATTACACAACCACGGATCTAATGAGCATAATGGAAAAGTCTTCTTTCTTCCAGAGTGTAAGGATGAAATTTCAAGTACCTCCTTCAATTATTGTGGTGTGAAAAGAGGAAAACAGCAGGTTGGAGTGATCCTGAGCTGCCGTAATGATTGTCCCTGTGAAATCTTACCGCAGTCTGATAATCATCCAGATTGCTGCGTGTAAATTAGGGTTTGATTGCCTTCACCTGCCGACTGAACATATGGAAACACAGTTCAGTCCAGGACCACGCTGTGGCGGTCCGTGTCACTGGCGTGTTATGATGTTGATTTATGGTGTGGTGTCCAACCATGTCACCGTCCCCCATGGAGGCATCCTACTTTATTCACCCTGCAGGACCAATGAGGAGCACCACACTGTGTCACAGAAGCCCACGGTAGGAGGTGGGCCGTCGGGCAGCAACAGGATTAGGATCCATACATGCTGACCGACATACTGATTCTGCATCTTTACAGAGGGAAGAGAGCTGTCAAGAGGAGACTCATCGACAGTTCACGCTTGTCAGGTCTTGGTAAGAACTACATCAAGGTAGAAGGAGAACCTGTTAATTCAAAGAATGGTGTTTTTCTGCACTTTCTTATTGTTCTAATCATCGTCAGTTGTTCTGAAAAGTGAAAGCAAATTATCAGGTTTTTTTATTATTTCAAAAATTGGGTTGAGTCAGGCTAAATGAGGCTGAAGTGATAATGGAAAGCACAAGAAGACTCTTGGGAGAATCCTCAAAGATCAGTGCAAAGATGAAGTAAAACAAGCACCTCTTCCTTTTATTTTACCCTCAGAATAGCCGCAGTACCGTCCTAATGCTGCAGATATATGATGGCTGATCACCTTGGTGCTGCATTACAGGAGGTTAGAGACCCACGATGAAACGTATTCAGCTAAAACTTCAACAGCAAGAGAGGAAACTGAAACGGTGCTGCACGCAATGTTGATGCATCGTGAGTCATGACTGAAATTATGAGTTGAAATAAAAAGACCTCATTTTGAAAATTGCAGTTAAGAGGTCCAGTCTTTTGCTCGCCGAAAGTTGGATTCTGTGTATTCCTCAGTGGCGTAGAAAAAGAGAACAGACTGAATACTGCAGCAGCGAGGCCAGCCTAAAACATTTAAAGCAGTTTGGCAATCGCCCTGACAGCCTTCGGTACACAAGTTTATCTAAGGTTTAACCTCTGGGACCTATAAACGGCAGCCCGGACCACTGCAGATATGCGACATGACGGGAGACGAGACGGGGGCGCAGGCGAACGTGCTGTTCCTGTCCGTCGCTGCGGGACGATAATGAGACTTTACAGGGTCGGCCCTCAAGATCTGAGCGCGCTTACAATTCCCCAAACTGCAAGCGCTGCAACACCAGCCAAAAACGCAGATCTGCTGCACTGTGGAGACACATGCCAGGAAAAATGTTGGCTGGCAGTTTGAAAGGAAACGTGAAGGGAGCCTGGACACAGTTTGTGTCCTCTGAGTGATTCAGACAGTCGTTCATTACCACCAGTTGGTTAACACTTGGTCCAAGCAGCCAAATGCCTGTTTTCCCTCGTCTGTGTAGCTGAGAGTCTAAGTTTTGGATTTCAAACAGAATTGTCTGTGATTTAGCTTCACTGCCTTCTTTCTTTGTCTTTTCTGTCAGTAGAAAAAGAAAGACGTAGAGACAGAACTTGAATCCAATTTGCAGGAATGGGCTGATGGGTGGAATTTGGGCGGAATTACTTATCTGGCGAGAGGAGCAACAAACAAAGACGGGTACCAAAACAAGACAAATGGCCGGAAGCATCCTTGAATTTAAAACACTTTACAATTATCCGTGCACACACATAATTACGTTGTTTTTTTGAAGAGGAAATAACCACAGAAACTTGACATTTTTCAAAGTGTTAGAAGTCAGAGTCCTCCTCTGTGCTTCCTCTCATGGTTAACCTGTCAAAAAATGTCCAACAACTCACAATTCACATCCTCATAAGTGATACAATCACACGGATACGTTTCCACACTGATGTGACACTGAAGATTTTTTTAGAGCAAAAAAAGGCAAATTTTGCTTCTACCTTTGATAGATTTCTGTTTTTTTTTTTTTTACCATATCATATTAAGTTTCCCTAGATGTTGCATGCAATTCAATATCTTTAAAGAAGATGCACTATACCATAGTAAAGCGGGGACCATCTCAGCAACAGTACATGAAGTCTCTGTTTATTATACCTGGAAGAAATGGTAATTTGAGATGAAGTGAGAATCTGCATTTTTTTGAACTGAAATAATCTCTTTGGTTTTTTGTCAGTTTTGAAACAATTGTTGACAGGTGTGCTTTGATTGAAACAAGCCAGACAAAATCTAAGCACAAAGAGTGGTTGGTAAACATAAATTGTGTTTGTTTCCCACACAAACACACCTGCTATTTATAGTCACGACACCTCCTACACATGCAGCTTAAACTGAGCATGTTTGCCGAGCATTTCGCTCAGAAACTTTTGTTTCTTTTGCCGTGGAGGAACAAAAAGTCTCTCCTGCATAGAAATGACCACAGCTACTTTACCGGCAGGAACACCATCAAAAACCCAACAGACGTTCAAGGTAAAAGGCGCACAGTAACTTTTTTTAATCACTGTTCCCACATTTTAAGACTTGCTGGTTTGTCACGATGTTTACATTTAGTGACATGTCTCCTAAAACTATACAAGTCAGCCTCATTAGGATTGGTTTTTGCATTGCGCGCACACTGCAAGCACTTGAAATGTTTATCATTTACGAAAGCACATCAAACTGTGTCCTCTGAATAATCGCATAATTTAATCATCCTCCTACTATCAGCTTTCTGGACATGTCCCTTTTGAACTCTTGCGAAATATCTACTTCAAAAGAAAAGAACCGGATATTAAATTTTACAAAAAACACAAGCAACCAAACCTTTAGAGAGTGTCAATCTATAATGTATGGACACACACATCAAAGAGAGAAAACCACCGGAGACGAAACTGATCAAAGTTCTGCCTGACGTCACGTTTCTCTGCTTGGAAAGCACATCCGGCTTCTTTACATGTCACAACATATTAACATTTGAGAAGATCACTCTGAAAACAGCCAAAAATTCATCCAATGTGTAAAATATTTGTGAGTGCCGGACACAAAAACGTGACGACTCCAGTCGTTGGAGGTGGATATTGAACGGAAATACAGCATCAGCTATGAAAAGTCTGGGACATGGAGAGGACGTGAATAAATCATCATTTAATGATTTGCAAGTCTAATAATCTTATGTATAATTCACGACAGATGATGGCCAATGTCGGGTGTTGAAAGTGAGACATTCTCAACATGCCAGCAGTCATAACTACTTCCTATTCTGCTGATGACAACACTAACAAATACGTTTCTGACGAATTGTTGCCAACAACATGTTTAAAATAAAAATGTGTTTTTCAAGTCCAAAAGGTGCTGTGTGTGTTCCATTTGAACAGATGCTATTTTAAAGGCAACAAAGTTCAAAAAGCAACATCCAAACATCATTTCAAAAGGTCTTGTGCAGGGGAAGAAGCTGGTCAGTATCAAATACCATCCTGATGTCTGGGACAGCGCTCAGGGAGCAGCAAAATTATTCTGAGGTCAAACGAATCAAAATTCTGTTTGAAATTATAGAAGCAAAGTTATCAGACCGAAAATGAGAGAAAACCTGATGGCTCGACTTTCAAAGCCAACGCCTCTGATGTTTTTGGGGGTCGGGTCACATCTGTGACGAGGGCGCACGCAGCTTACAGATGTGGAGAGGCACCATCACCGCTGAGAAGTACGCTCACTTTTTTAAGAACATCTGCTCCCAGGCAGAGGACGTCTTTCTGAGGGGACGTTCACATTCTTCAGCGAGACAAAGCTCGACCACACAGGAGCACATCGTCCATCATGACAACATGGATTCACAGTCACAGTGCTGAACTGACCTACCGGGAGCTCTTACACAAAAAGAAAACTTCCACTACCATCATAAATTGAAAACTCTAAGATAAAGTGAGAATCACTGAAGTTCCAGGGAGCTTGTGACCTTGTTTCTTTGTTGTACATGAAAAAAGTAGAAAGTTACAAAGCCTCTCTCTCTGTCTCTCTGTCTGTCTCTCTCTCTCTCTCTGTCTCTCTCTCTCTCCTGCTTACCAAGATGACTGTTAGCAGTGACAGTGGCATCATCCAAAGCTGTTGTTTAGAGTGCTTGGTTAATAACTGACTACACACCTGTCCATGAACAGACACTTGCTATTCCCACATTAAACCCTCGACTGCATTGACATTATTGTTGAACATGTGCCAGTGGTGCATGATCAGGCTGAAATCAACTTTAGCTTACAGGTATACAGGTATATTTGTGGGTCATTTTGAAAAACTTTAATTGCTTTTCTATTGGTGGACATCCATCTCATAGAGCATCTTCCTCCAGCTAATCAAGTAACTTCAGCAGAACGTAACAGC
>JAUESE010000080.1:4707368-4723217 GCA_032274725.1 Malacoctenus triangulatus
TTTTCCCCCAAACTTCATGCAGCTGAGATAAAGAACATTTTCATTCTTCAAGCCTAAACTTTCCCTGATTGCGAAATCAACATTGTAGCTGATTCGTAACATTTTCTGTTCCCGGTCTCTAAAATTGGCCACTTTTCCTGCTTACACATGCCTGCAAACAAAGACACAATCCACCACAACTTCATGCTAATTACAGACCCAGATTGTTTCTCTCCTGGTACAAAATAATTAAAACTTCACAGTTAAATAACATGAATCAGGTTTATGTTTTCTATAACCTTTTACAGTGACCTGTTAAGCAGTGGTGCCTCATAGGAACTGGGTGATTTAAGTCACTGACTTTGTTCTTCAAAGGTCTAAACATCAATGTGACCAGCACTATAAATGCCCTTTAATGTTTTCTCATGCACACAAACAGTTTAGTTATCAGTGTGTTGAAGTAACCCTGGGCCAAGGCTGCAGCTTGTCCTGACAGACTGTGTTATCTTTGCAGCACTTTTGGAAAACTCCCCTGAATCATCTCTGCTTTATTAGACAGTAAACATAACTCTAATGTGACAATGTCCAATGTTCACTCTGGGCACACTTACTATGCAATAACTAAACCATTCATTGAGTCATAAATATGCCTCAACTTATTTCCGTTTGTTCAGCTCGTCCCTTGAGCCCTGCAGACGCCCCCTCAAGGTTGACACACATTGTCATATTTTCAGACGTCGACTCTCAATGAATCAGGTGTGAATGCGAACATAAAGAGGATCAGATCACGAGAATGGGACTGCATAAAAAGATTTTTTTATTATTATTGTTGTGGGTCACTTCCACTTTGGAAGTAGATGCATAAAGACATAGAAAAGAAGAAAAATGCGTGAAACGAGTACAGTTGGGCCCAAACGAAACACAGCAACACAGGACCTGCCACTGAACCAACGGCATTGTCATTGGACACACACTTCTCTCGCTCTCTCTCTCTCAGCTCCATTTATTGCTCTCCAGTCCAACAGGAAAATTTGAAGATACGAAAAAGCATGAATTTCAGGACAATGCAAAAGCAAAAAAAAAAAAAAAAAAGATCCACACACACACACACACACACATACACACACTCAATTCCTCAGAAGCATAAAAATAAGGAGTGACAGGTTACTGACTGGTTACTGCTCACTCCAGGAATGTAACCAAAACGGTTTCATTACTTCCAAACATGGTTTTGGTGCCTTTTAAAACACTTTCAAACAGAATTCATTGAGCCCGCGCACAGACAAGAACATCAGCTCTAACTGGGCCACCTGTGGAATGATAAGCTTACTCATTATTCTAGGTGTAAAAGCACTCGAGGTTACGTTGTATATTTCAGCTTCTTGCCTGCGTTAAAGTCGAAGTTTATTCGCTTTCCAGGAGCTATGGCAAATATGTTTAACCAATTACATTTCAGTTGTTTACAGACACCAAAAAACACTGTTGAAATAGTGAAAGTACAGTAAGAAAAAAAAAACGTTAGATTTGACAGTAGTCCTAGTCCCTGGAGGTGTCAACATTTGCCTGCTTTGTAGTTCAATATCAGTATTCAATTGTCCACTGCTTGACAGAGCCGTCGTGGGAGGTTGTGACCAGAGTACCTGGGTCTATCCAAGCCAGGGCGCTTACGTGGTGCAACCGGTGAGTGTCTACACAGGAGAGGGGAAAAAGGAAACAGTGTTACCAAAGAGAAACTAAGGGGGGGGGTCGGGATGACAGAAGCAGCATTTTAAAACTCCCCACTATCAAATGTTACGATAAAGGTTTTACAAGTACCAATGACAATGTGGACTGAACGGAAAACCACCTCATGTCCAGGTCGTTCAATGTAAGAGCAATCTGAGGTCACTCCTCCATTCATCTTTGTTGTTGCTGTGTCCTATTTTTACCCTCTTAATATCCACTAACCAGCAACCAACCACTTATTCTGATGATAAATGGAGGCCCCAGTAAATCTCGGTGATATGAGGGGGATCTTGCTGCGTTGTATTCTACACAGAGACTTGCATTGAACTGCATTTACACAATAATGCTGCACGTGTTTATTCATGATGACAAACCTGGAATCTTGAACCTCGTATTGGTATCGGAAATAGACCAGATGAACACGGTCATGTCCATCCCGCCAGTGGCAAAGTGGTCGTTATCAGGTGCCCAAGCCACAGTCACGGGTTTGGCGTGGTGTCCGTGGTACTCATGCAAGACCTGGGAAAGAGAGAAACGATCGAAAAACGACAACAATTCAATTCCAACACAAACTGCTGTCAAAATGTTGCACATCTATGAACTCAGTGGAACAGTGAATAGTCAAGGCAGTTGTGTTGTTTTTACCGAGTAGCCGTCTGCCACAGAAAAGACTGTAGCCGCTTTCTTCTCATCAACGACCGCCAGATAGGCCCCGTCGTGCGAGTAGGCAAGGTCGGTGATGGGCCCCCTCAAGGAGACATCTTGGCCCTCTTCCTTCAGAGTGTTCCCTTGAATCGAGAAGAGATGGATTTTGCCATCCTACGGAAGAAAAGCATAGAGGCAAATTTAAATGAGCTATAACATTAACTGTGTACTGGGATCATAACTCAGAATGATCACAGAGTATTTTTACGAGTAGTTGATGGAGCTGTAGCGATATTTCAAGGATGCTAAACTTAGAAACTCAAAACAAGCCCTTATCTCATTTCACTGAAGATCAGTGGTCATTTTTTTCCCCCCATTCGCCTTCTACTTTCATTGCAGGCAAAGGGATAAAACACTCTGTTGCAAGACATTTCTCCATTTGAAAAATCAAACATGCAGTAAAAAAAAAAAGAGTCTCACTTTTAAAATCACACTTGTATTTCTAATATTTCTAACCAGGGCTCAGTGAGCGAGCATTAAATTACTTAGACCATGAGGCTCCGAATCACCCAAATTTCTGTGCTTTAAACAACATGAGTGCAGCCCAAACTGGGACAAGAAGCATGAGCGGAGTACAAAGGGAGACATTTAAACATGAGCTTTTCTTATTTTAGAGATGTTTGTGTAAAATTGTCTTTGCATGCACTTACTGATCCTCCGATTGCAACGGTGGTGCCACCAGGATGCATCACTCCCACCTCTGGCTCGTAGTCAAGATTGTCCAATGTGAAGACTTTCTTCTTGTCCTTCAGCAACACAACCTACAGAAAAGAACAAATTAAAATTCAAGGGGGTATGATGGGGTAGAAACTTTGCAAATGCTAGAAAGGCCGAAGACAAACGATGAGTGGCCAAGTAAACAGCTTTTACCTGCTCGATGCAGACAGCAACCGAGTACCCTCCTGTACCTGCGGACACACTTTTAGGCTGAACATCCATCTTCACCACATCACAGGCACTGAAAGACAGCAGGGAGAGTTACTTGAAGCTCTGCGACGTAAATGGCTGAGAAACTAAATTTCTCTCAGAGTCACATTGGAAATATCTCAACGAGAAATCATCTGAACTTTTACTTGAACAACAAATCCAGAGACAGTGATGTGCAGCGAGCCTTACCTGTACTCCTTTTTGCTGATGTTGGTGAAGCGCAGCGTATCGTCCATGCTGCACGTCACCAGCTCATCGCCATCGATCACCATCTTGCTCACCAGGTTGCTGTGGCCCTTTCCCGAGAAGCAATCGTTTTCTCCGGTCTCAGCATCCCAGTAATGTGAGGCAGCTCCATGTTAAGGAAAATTTAATGCAAAAACACAGAGCTGGAAAGGCTATACTCCAAAAAAATCAACTTAAAGTCCTTGTCTCTTTTTCTTGAGAACAGAGATGTTCCAGGACTTCTGGTTACAACAAGTTTGCCAAATACCGTCGATGGCAAACATGAAAATAATTGATTGCACTTATTTTAATCAACATCCATCATAGGACGTCTCAGCAGGACTCAATGATGAGGTCACATCACCTGCCAACACTGATGGGAGGTCTTAAACAGTCATCATGATAAATCCTGATGGAAAAATATGAGTGTAATATGATGAAGAGCTGCTTTGTTGAGTGAAAGGATATTGATGTGTCCGTCGTGACTTCCCGAGTAGATATGCGTCCGGCCATCATCATTTTTGTGAACCGTCAGACACTGGATGGATTTGCTGTGGCCCTGGGGGGGGGGAGACAACAACAACACGCTCTGAGGGTGTTCATGCAGAACACAGGACTCATTTTATACAACATTGAGGAACACGTCACTTTAAATCGGGAGCGTTTTTTCCCTCCCAGTGAAAGTCATGTGACTCGGATATTTCACGCGATTTTCCATCAAAGTGTTTCTTCAACATATAAAGTGCTTCGTTTATTCTCAAAAAAGACATCTAATTGCAGTTTGAGCCAACACAGCTACTGCAGTATATTTACGCCATCCTGTCATCCAACGTCAATCACACACGAAAACCTGTGGCACGCTGCTTTATCGCCCGGTCAGATGTTCAGGATGACTCATGTTTAATGTTAAAAAGTAGCATCCGACAAATTGGTTGAAGCATTTCTGCTTCTAAACTTCTGCGTCGACACTGTGTAATGAGTGTTGACACATGAAAATAGCCAAGGGTTGTAGACAGTTTCACATCATAATAAAAAAAATGTGTGAAAGAAAGCACAGAAATTATACAAACGTATCCCAACAGTTTATACGTCATAAGCAGCCTAACTACATGAAAATTGCAGAATGCATTCAAGTTTAGCCACATAGTTCCAAAAAGAACATATATCATAACCCTCAACACAAAGAGTGAGTACTTCAGTGTCTCTCTGTTTCCAACATGCAGAAGTAGCATCCTAAAATCTGGAGGCTGACCTTGATTGTGCGAATGGGCCTATCAGGGTTGTTCTTGTCCAAATAGTTGATGTATCCTGACAAGGAGATGCTGAGGAGATGGTCTTTCTGCCACAGGCAGCCCAGCTGCTGGTCTGACACGTCCGTGCCCATGTTGAAGGTGGTGACAGCCGTACCTGCACCAACATCCCAGAGCTTCACGGTCTTGTCCCCTGAGGCAGAGATCAGCTGGGAGCTGTCGGGGCTCCAGCTGACCTGTAACAAAGAGCAGACCAACATCAACAGACATACCAGAAGGATCAAAACTAAATCTGAAGAGGAGAAGGCGGCTTCCTGCCGTGTACAAACTGAGCGCAGCGGATGCGAATTCTCATGACGATCTTACTTTGTGAGAAAAGCAATCGATGCTTTGTCCAGTCATGACAGAGGGATTTCATTTTATTCTGTTACAGAACACTTACAGCGTAGATTCCTCCCTTGTGAGCCTTCTCTCCACCCAGAGCGCCAACATATTCACCAGTTTTTCCATCAAAGACGCAGATCTGTGGAAGACGAGACATCCTTGGTGGAATCTGTGCATTTCATCCCTGATAAGTTTAAGATTCTCAAGCTGATGCTTTTATAGAACGAATCAATCACACAAATTTAAATCTACTTTAACAACAAACACTGTCGTCAGACTTCACATATTTGTTATGTGATTGACACTTACTTGACCATCAGAGGAAGCTGTGACAAATCGATTTCCATCCGGAGAGAAACGCACACAGTTGGCAAACTGAGTGTGGTTCTTTGGTGATCAGCAGGGAGACAGAAGAGAGGACGGGTTAAGAGGGCCGATCGAATGATTACGTTGTCTCATGGCGTGCCCACTTTAATACCTCCACATAACAAACCTACTGTAAAACTTGCGCTTTTTTGCAAACGACAGACATCGATCCGTTTATCACCAATGTCCTTGCAACTGAAACAAAACTCTTCGGCGTTTGTTGCTTCAAAATGAATTTCCAGGAAAAAAGCAGGTAACTCAGCAGAAAACCAGCGACACCAAAAAAGGGCATGTTTACACATCGAGGAGTAACTTCAGGCGAACTGCCAGTTGTGATCAAGATAGTTTCCTGCTGTCCTGGAGGAAAATGACTTCCGATAAGATAATCACATGAGGGGGGCCTCTCAAGGATCAGAATTCACTGCAGCACGTGTCGACCCGACAGACTTCACTGTGCAGACTTCAGGGTTCACAAGTTCAAATGCAAAATGAGGCAGTTGCATATAAAGCAAACTCAACAGCACAGAGTGCTTCTGAACTGCACCATGTTACTTCACAAACTAACATCACATGTCCTCATGGCAAGACGGAAAACCGGTTTTTCTATTAGACGCTTGGGACTCAAATATCTGCAAGAACAATCCAACAAAATATCAAACATCAACAAAAAACAAATCACACACTTGAAGAGGCAAAACGCGTTCCGAGGACTGTGGCTCAAAGCCATGTTCACCATGAGTGCATGAGGGAGGAGGATTATGTAATCGGAAACAATCAAACAAGGAAAAAACTGTTGAAAATCAGCAGAGTGTGAATTCTTGAACATAACCAGCAGTTCTGGTAAATTCTAAACTGCGTTTACTGGACATGAATTTCTGACTAAAAATAGGGCAAGTGGAGGCTAATATTTAACGTCCAATGGCTGGTCAGTTGAATCCGTTTCCTGAACAAGTCCGGCAAAGATTTACGACGCTCTAAATCTGATGTTTGGACGCAAAGAAATTTTAAGAGAATGTTACAAAAAGAGAAAAGCTTTTTACCCTACCGTCATTGTGAATTTGAATTTGAAGGGTGGACCCTCATAGAAAGCACAACAGGTGTCATCACTGGAAGTGGCAAGGCGGTAAGGGCGGTTCTGTCGTATGTCCACACTGTTGATCATTTTGGAATGGGCAGAAAGTTCCCCCACCGATGAGCCGGTGTCCCACAAGAACACGGCGCCGAACCTACAGTTCAACAAAAAAGGTGCTTAGAGTTTGATGGTGACCTTTTCAAGATGTTCTGTGCTGACAACAAAAATCAGGGAAGACAGGATGTCCCCTCCAAGTCAACCGAGACAAAAAGAATGGGGGACACTGCAGAAAAATCTGGGACCTTCAGCTTCATTATGAAGGAGACAATCTTGATTTCTGGTTACATCTCTGGATGCTGTTAAGACGTCTGCAACATCACAGAGCCACAAAAACTTTACAGGTGAAGGCTCTGGCAATGATTGATGCCTTCAACAAATGAAAGTTAAGATGCACGGTTGTAGTAGATGTAGTAGTATCAAGCTTTTTTGTGAGACAGTGAAAACCGAATAACCAAGTTCTCTGTTGAATCTCCATAATGAACAATCAAGGGTGAAAAAAAAACAAAACGCGTACTTCTCTCGTCCATCTCCCACAACAGCGAGCCTCTTGCTGTCCTCCGTCCAAGCGATATCCTTGACCTTCCCTGTAATGGGAGTGTACTCGTACTTGAGCAGGTGCTCCTTTTGGGTCGTGTCCCAGATGCGGACCTTTCCTGATGCATCTAAGAAAATGAAAAAAGGGTAACATCAATATTGTGTTGTCACTGCAGTGGAGGCGTTGAACGTGCATTTGCTTACATGTGGGAATAAAAATGTGTCTTACCGCCAGATGCAATGTAGAATCCACTGGGAGAGTACTTGGCAACACCGACTTGATGGGCATGTTCAGTGTAGATGTCTGCGATGGCTGGGTTCTACACAAGGAGAAGGGCAGGAAACAAGACATTTGTAGATTGTGGTAAAAAATGACAATACACAAAACAAGACTGATTATAAATAACACTCACTGCAGAGAATTGCACAATAAATCTCTCAACCTCATTGCAATTTAAGAGTTTACGGGATGCAGCATTTAGATTCAACAGGCATTAATTATGATGCAACTTAAGAAAATGAATAAAAATCATCATGAAAGTCATTCACAGCAGGGGGCTGATTTAAAAGTTGCGTTCACACATAGTGTTAACGCCGGTACGTACATTTGATGTCATTATTAATTCAGCTTACAAGAGGAAGAAAGACTACAGTCTGTTTGAAACAGTGATCTTGTCATTTTGTTGCACAGAGTTAAAAGGTACAGGATTCCAAAGTTGACTCAATATATTCCACAGGTTTGTGCAAATAGCAAGCAGAAGGTCCCAGATCAGCAATAATGGCCGTGGAAATAGTTGCTGGTGTCACTTGAGAGCAAAACATACATCAATGTTCCTGATGATCACACACTTCCCGTTGGTGTAGAGGAAGTTGTTGCCTTTGGGGTCACCGCCAATCACTTTTGCAACCCCCCTCTCCATCTGTGGGAGGCTGGCAAAAACATGTTCTGGAAAGAAAGCAAACAACAAGACAGATGAGTACAGGTCTGCTGTCTTTGGGGATATCCTTGTTTTCTTGCTGCCAACTTTGACCACTGCATCAAGATATCAACAAACTAACGAGCCACGATGTGTATCTAGAGATATTTTAACCATTCTGCATCAAAGACATGCAGTCAAACTCATCTTTTTACAATTTGGGGATATATATGTTTACATATCATTGTATAATCTCTGAGGTTTACTTATTCATTAAAAAGATGATATGTGACGATAAAACAGGAAGTAAAACAAAACAGAATATCATTAGGCAGCACACAAAAACACTTTTTTTTTAATTCTTGCCATGCATTTTTTTTCTTTTCTGAACAGATGTTACTCCAACCCCATTTCTTGAGGAATTCCTGTGTATTATTGTATAGATATAACAGTGGGCACAGTAATAACTTTTAGACATGAATCAGCTCATGTAGCAATCAGTACATTTATGCAATACTGTTGAAACCCCGAAAACATTGGCTCCACTATAATCACATTTAAGCCAATACTGGGACTGATACAGCAGTGATTTATGATTTCAATTTCTGACAAAGCATCTTTTTTCAGCCCATTGTCTTTATCACGGCAACTGTTTTCACTCGCACAAGTTCAACATAAAAACTGCACGACATTCATGGCTCCGCCTGGTCCGGTGGACACACATCCTTCATGTGCGAGCTGCTTCCCTGTGCGAGCCCCTGGCTGTCAGACAGCCTCTGTCTGGACATGTCATAACAATGCGATGTGAGCACAACTATTTCCTATGGCTGACGTTAGCTCACTCAGCTAACGCTAAAATGAGAGCCGAGCCTCAAAGCTGCAGCATTTTTCGTCCGAGCCCCCTGAAGAATAGTCGGGCCATTCAGACACAGGCTCCGATAAATCAGACAAAGGCAATGTTCGTGCGGAGATCCTGCCTTTATGTGGGACGAGGTGTCAAATCATGCGGCTATGGGCGAGGCTTAGCTAGCTGTGGGCTACCTGGGCGACTAGCGCGGATCTGCTGACTTGTCTTTTCTGAATTAAAAGAAAAAGTTTCGATCCGTTCCCTCCCAAACGCCGGTGTTCAATAGAAACAGACTCACTCAGCTCGTAGGGCATTTTCCCTGCTGACCTCCTGCGCGGCGCTACTTTCTTCCAAATGAATGAAGCGGTGGGAACAGAGACGCTGCTGTGTCTGTGCGCTACACTCCCTGATCACACAAACACGGAAGCAGCCGCAGCTCTCGCTCTGCCTGGCTTTGCCCATATATGGTAAACTCAGATACCACGCCGCGGCTGTCAGCCAGTCGCCGGCCGGTGCAGCCTTTTGGCATGAATCTCACCTAAATATGGCCTGTCAGGCTACAGCATCTCCGAGCTCCACCAATAGAATACCTCCAAGGTGCCCAGAAAATACCTCGAAGGTATTTGATCAGTATGTGACAATTATGATCCTTTCACTCCAGTTTAGTTACCATTTCTACTCCGGATTTCTTTGTACGTCCTTTTTTAATGTCCAACTGAGTTCACTTTTTTAATGTTTAGCTCTCAATTTACTCTTTTATTGTGACTTCAAGTATTTCCCTTTCCTGGTTGAGATTCATCCTTCACACCACATTTTATTAAGGAAATGAAAATGTTGTCGTCATACAATGATGTTGACTTTTATTAGATAGTTGTTGTTTTTTCACGACAGGAAAACCACACAGATTATTAATAAGTCTGAATTTCTGTTGGAAAGCTCCTTTAAAAATGAGCTATGTTGGCCTTCAATTTATTAGAAGGTTTGGGGTGGGCAGTGGTGGCCCCCAGGCTGGCATTTATGTGACCAGAAGGACGCTTGTTCGAGTCCCTGAACTGTCATAAAGACTGGAGGCGAGGTCCTGTGCATATCAAAACACTAAGTGCAGCATTGATCATTTATTTTTCACATAGTTAATGTAATTATGAATGTGTCTTTCTCTCATGCACTCCAGCAACACTGCTGTATTTTTTAATCTCTCTGTGGTTTTTTTTAGGACTCACTGGTACATGGAATAAAATTCCAACCAAGAGATGCAAACAGATGTGATCTGTGTCCCCAGTAAGTGGGGACCCTCGGTGTAAGCCACCTGCCATCCCCACCCTCATCATCATCACTGTGCACTCATCCCCCTCCAATCAGGCACTGAGACTCCTGATTGATTCCTGGGCACACGACTGTGACAGCACACAACTGCGACTGCGTGTAGTTATGATTAAATATGAACAAGTCAGATTAAATGCAGAGAAGGAAAAAATTAATAACCTAACTAGTTTAAATTACAACCAAGTGTTCATTTTTATTTTGAGTTCTCCAAATTGCAAATGTATCCTGTTCAGAATTTAAACAGGGGAGCCTGATCTTGAGTTTCACCTTGGTGATTTTAGTCCGCCGTCATCCCATGTGTCAGCAGGACAGCATCACTGGCCTGTAATAGAACTGGGAATCCCCCTGACCTTTTTGGGTTTGGAGTCATTTCAAGCAGGGGGGGTTCTTTGCAGTGGAAAGTATTGTCTTACACTGTACACAATGAATAGGTTAGAAGTAACCCTGAAAAATAAGTTGCCCATCGCAGTTTTTAGATCCCTGTGGGAATTAAAGTGAGCGAACAAAAGCAATTTAGCAGGAAAACTGTGAGTCATCAGCTAAATGAGGGATTTCAGTCTCTCTGGCAAACCACTGACAGTCAGCCTGAATCTGTCAAATAAGCAAACCAAAAAGAAACCAAAAGAAACAGTCATTGCAGTCATATTAGCTGTTATTAAGTTCGCTGAATGTATCTTTTTTTGTACGTCAAAGTTGATCTTTTCTGTACTGTGTTTGTTGACTATTTAAATACCCAACAATGTCTGTCCCCTATCTGAGCTGATTTTTGAGGTTGAATATATTAACTTCTTCAAAGTAAGTATTGGGTTTATTGCGTGTTTGCTATCTTTCAGTCATCTTATCTATCATCAGCTGCTCCGTTTCATCTAATGTTTGTTTAGTTCTTGCACACTATGCCAGATTTTTCTGTTTTCACCAGTAAATGTGTCTTCTTTCAGAGACTGAGAGGCATTGTGAAACCTTGAATCTTTTGCTTGTTTGTTCGATTTAAATTTTGTTTTTCTTTCTTGACGGAAACCACACTTATTCCCCAACGTCTCTTTCCTGTCTCAGAAGTCAGTTTATAGATTTTCTGTCTAACAAAATAAATTGAATGTTTCTGATTACATATGTAAGATAACCTTGAGAAGAAAGAGGATGCCACATTGATTTTACGTACTAAATTTAGTAAATCTTCAACATAAGCGCAGATAAATCAACTCCTTGGAATTGGAGAATTGAAACAAAAGGAAAGTTATCACCAACAACAACATCGCTCTGAACACAGTGATTGATGCTCTTCTCGAATATAATGGTGTTAGAATTTATCTTTAATGCCATAAATCTCCTCTGTCTTCACATTTCCCTTTGGATCAGGCACAACTATTGATGGTGGCTTTAAAACAGCACTGCTCCTTTGTTTTAAACAATTCTTTTACAATTCTTTAAACATGCAGAGAAGACTAAATAGGGATGAGTGATTTATTTATGTTCTTTCGAGACTCATGCAGCAGGAAATCGTCCGAAATACAAATGAACACGTACGATGCTATTTTTTAAAGTGTATAAGTCCAAAAGGTGGGAGACGAAAAGAAATAAACTAGAATATAGTAAGATGCTACTTGGATCCATCCATTTTGTTGGTGTATAGAAGTCAATACTTTGCAGTTTGATTTTGCGATTATCTTTTGTCGCCATAACATTTATGTCCAGTTGGGGGCGCTACTTTCCTGCAGCCAGCTGTGCTGCGCCGCAGAAGAAGTGGTTCAGTCGCTGCATGCTTGTAACGATGGCTGCCGCCTTGAGAGGAAGCTTAGTAACATTGGTCAAGGTGAGTGCAGATAACATAATGCGAGACTTGTAGTATGAAGACATCGTTACTAACGAGACCACTGCAGTTTAAAGTGTAGCTTGGTCAATTTAAACAACGTCAGATTAACAGCTGTTAAAGAAATGACCTGATGCTCTGACAGCGACTGTCGCGGTCAGTGCTAACCGTAAGCGTCACTTCGTTATTTATGCTTAGGCTGATTTAACGTAATGTGAGTCACTTTATCTTTATTTACTGGTTTCAGGTTACTTTTTGTCGTTGTATTAGATTGTGAAACTGTCATCTCTTCACCTGTAACCGTTATCTTTTCAGAAGCCCTTTAGCTTAGCCCTTAAGTCTGTCAATTAACCCTGACGTGGGAGCCTCCCTGTCCTCAGTGGAGAAGCGTTTGAAACTTTTCAGTGGGCTCACAGGATCAAAAAGAGTTATCCTCAAATATCAGGGGGTAGACTCTGTTTTCCTCTCCTACCCCGATATATTAATTTGACCGTCTGGTAAATGTAAACCGGAGACCTTTGGCGTCAGTTTTCTTCTCTAATTACAACCCAGTCATCTCCTGGTACTAAACATAGTAAGGTCAAGACCTCCTGAAGAAAACGCTCCCAGTGAGTGACTGTCAGAGAGGTGAGGGGGCACCACACAGTAAATATAAACAGGGGGAGAAACAATCATTTTGGAAAGCCCATTGCACACAGATGCTGAAAGGCACCACGAATCAGAAACCTGCAGCTCAAAGCCAAACATACACAGACAGAAAGGAAAAGACTCCACTATAGAAGAGACGTGCAATACTCGGGTCATTAAAGCCCTCACAAAAGTCTGACTATGAAGCAAATTATTTGATTCACCTGAATCAGTTTTAATTATATTTTTTTAGTCAAATTGACTTCTGGGATTATTCCTGAAATCGAGTGTTAACCTCGTGCACTGAAGTTGCTTTTTTATTTTCTTACTCTTCTCTTCAGGAGTATTATTGCTGTTGTGGCAGAGGGAGTTATGACAGTTAAACAACAATGATGCTCATCCAGACTTATTTATTGATTCTCTGAAAGCAGGATGCACCTCGGACCTGTCACCAGTTCATTTCAGTGCAAACACAAAGATTTACATTCAGACAGGAAGAATGTGCAAATCCACACAGAAAAGGCCCAACCTGGGTGCAAACTCAAACTTCTCGCTTTGAGGCGAAAGCACTAAGCACTACATCACTGTGTGACCATCTAGATTAACTTTTACTTGAGAACATATTGACCAAACATTGTTGACTTAATGTTTTTTTTTTATTTATTGTGTGTTGTCAGTGAGAACTTCTCAGTCATTTCAAACTGTCAATATTAAATGTGTTTTGCCCGATCCTCCAGGGCCTGGGCGGCCCCCGGTTGCAGCAGCTGGCCTCTCGACCGCTGAGCATGACCGCTGGCCTCTGTAATGCAGACTCCCCTCCCGCTCGTGCAGATGCAACCTTCAAGGTCACAATGGTACCAGGAGATGGTGTGGGACCCGAGTTGATGACCGCTGTGAAGGAAGTCTTCAAGGTCAGAGGGCAGCCATGGGAAACTTCCTGCTTTGGTTTCTCTACAAATACGTAATAAACAGTGACTGAAGTATCAAAAGTGAAGGAAACGGACTCATCTGGATTGTTGACAGCCAATTTCCATATTTATTATAGATGTAATTTGTTAGGAATGTTTATTTGCATCAAACTTGTATCAAATATAGTTGTCAACAATACATTGTAGGTTATAGTAAATGTAACTAGCAATTCATTGATGTTTGGATAAACATGCATTATATTGTACAATATACAAAAGTTTAGAATTTCCTAAAATTGACAGTGCCTTGATGGTCATTTTTACAGTGGCTTTTTATATATTTTAGATGCAAAGTGACATTAAGTTTAAATTGTGTTTGTCTTAAGGCCGGTGACATTCCTGTGGAGTTTGAAGAATTCCATCTGAGTGAAGTGCAGAACATGGCCAGTGAGGAAAAACTGGAACAAGTGTTGACCTCAATGAAGAACAACAAAGTGGCCATGAAAGGTTCGTCTTCCCTCCATCACACAGATTTCATTTAGTTACCATTATTTTCACTCACTTTTTTCCAGTGATAGAATTGCAGTGTGGACTTCTTTCTGAAGTCACATAACATACTTTGCTTTGTAGGTTGTCAGAAGTTGCTTTAAAATTTCTTTTCACATCATTGTTTTTGCAGGAAAGATTCACACACCAATGGAGTTCAAAGGAGAGCTGGCTTCATATGAGATGAGACTGAGGTAGAGTGAACAAACAAACAAGTATTTGGGTGTTTGTTGGTTTATGTGTTGCATTTTTCAAAAGCATCTTTATCGCTCCTTCTTCCTCAGACGTAAACTGGACCTGTTTGCTAACGTGGTTCATGTGAACAGCCTGCCAGGCTACAGCACTCGCCACAACAACCTGGACCTTGTCATCATCCGCGAACAGACGGAGGGGGAGTACAGCTCCCTGGAGCACGAGGTAAACCCTCCTCCTCCAATATAAAGAGTGACTTTAAACCCAAATCATAAAGTACTACGGTGGGTTCATTTCTATGAAGGAGGGAAGGTAGTGAGCTAACATACAGTATGAGAGATTCTTTTCCCATAATTTAAGTATTTATATATACCTTTAAAAACCTAACACATGTTTTTGCACAAGATGAATACATCCATTCAGTTGTTTGTTCAATCCTCTTGATGTTTAGAGTGTGTCAGGTGTGATCGAATGCCTGAAGATCATCACCAGAGAGAAGTCACGGCGCATCGCCAAGTTTGCCTTTGATTATGCGACCAAGAAGGGCAGAAACAAGGTCACTGCTGTTCACAAAGCCAACATCATGTAAGTAAAGGAGGGGGACTCTTTCTCTGACAATTTTTTTGAGTTATATTCTCCAATAATTCCTGAAATTGTGTGAATTTGGGTTGTAATTTGTGAGACAGTCACGGCAACACTTGTCTTCTTGCAGGAAATTGGGTGATGGCCTGTTTCTGCAGAGCTGTGCAGAGGTGGCACAGCTGTATCCCAAAATCAAATATGAGAACATAATCATTGATAACTGCTGCATGCAGGTATTTGCAATTCTTTCAATTACAGTGTACAGATGGAATATTGTTCATTTCTTAATTTCCTAAATTCATAGGACAAACTATTGTGCGTGAAATGAGTGTGTAATTGTAGTGTGTCAAATTTCCCTTTGATTTCACTGCTGTAAATCAGAATTATCAGCAATTTTTTTTTCTCTCTGAATATTTGAAACCAGATGTTTTTAACACTTCTCACTCCCTGTACTGCTTTGCTGCAGCTGGTTCAGAACCCGTACCAGTTTGACGTGCTGGTGATGCCCAACCTGTACGGGAACATTATTGATAATCTGGCAGCAGGGCTGGTGGGAGGAGCGGGGGTGGTCCCCGGCGAGAGCTACAGTGCAGAGTATGCCGTCTTTGAGACTGTGAGTTCCTTTTCATGTCTTATATCGATTGTTTTTTTGTTTTGTTTTGTTTCTATAACCCAGCCAGCCGGACCTTGGCTATCGCAGAAAGTGCCATTATGATTCACTAAGAATTACTTTCCATTTCTTTCTCTTTTCCTCCTCATTTGTTTGTTTCTTCCTCAGGGTGCTCGCCATCCCTTCGCACAAGCTGTTGGAAGGAACATCGCCAACCCCACTGCGATGCTGCTCAGTGCTGCTAACATGCTCAGACACCTCAA
>JAUESE010000080.1:4734927-4748928 GCA_032274725.1 Malacoctenus triangulatus
CCCCCCCCCCCCCTCACCCCCACCCCCTCCCTCCCAAGACATAGAAACGGTATTAATATGCCATGAATGGAGACGGACAGACAAGTATTATCCAGTGCTGCGGGGACCGGCGGAGCGCGATGCATCGCAAGAAATCCAGGAGGGGAAATGTTTCCCTGCATATATGCTGGAGTCCCTTTGATTACATCTCATGGTGTCATTCCAGTGATGCCTGCGGGGGTTTCAGTCGCTCGCCTCGGGTCATCCTCGAGGAACCGATGATACACTCTGTTTACTTCTTTTTCAATGACGAACACTCACAGAGTTTTTTCCCGGTTGCAGTCGTGCTTCGGGCACACTTGTCATTGGATTTCAGTCAGATTTAATTGAAAGAATTTATAAAAAAAATAGCAACTGAGGAATGATCAGCAGCTTTTCAGCACCGTTATCTTTCATTGGCAGTGAAAGCACCTCCAGCCTGAGATATTCATAAAGACTTTTATTCCTGCACCCAGGGTCACAGGTAGATACAAAAGCGCTGCTGAAAAACCACAGACTTGAGCAGGAACTCGCAATATTAAATGACTACCTTGCATTGATCCTGCGTCTTAGGCTGTGGTTGTCATGGAGACGTAATTGGACTTCCTTTATATTCCACCTATAAGTGTTCCTTTCACGTTGTGAATGAAATGGCATGGGAACAGCCCAGCCCTTTCACCACTGTGTGATTGCACTCCTATGAGGTCTGCATTTGGCCACAGGCAGAGCGGCAACTGTCTTCATTAGTTAGTTCAGCTCACAGCTTGAATGGCCATTAAGCATGGAGTCCTACACTGTGGTTTGACTCTGACAAGCTGGTTGAAAAAGCCTTTTGAAGTTGGTTGTGTGCGATTAGATTGCTGCCTATGTGCTGTATACCCAGGCTTATTCCTGTTTATGTTGTGTCATGGTATTTTTTTTTTATTTTCATTTTTTTTTCTCAGGGAGTGTTAGTGGTTAGTTTGGAGGCGGTGACTCGAAGGCATGACCGAGTTCTGTTAAAGGAGGTTCAAACTGAATGGACACAGTTTTCCTAGCTTGATAAAGTTCGATATTAACAGCTGTTATGCAGCATTTTTTTGTCAAGCAACTATAGCATGACTGCCTCTCTTTAATGAAGGGAGATTTGCTCTTGGTTTCACTCTGAAATCAATGATTAAACTTAGCTCTTGTTAACCATTAAATACATTTGATTAGAAAGTATCCCATCTGCCAGTAATTACCTCGTAATCAAAGTTTGTTTCTTATATTTGCATGCAATGCCTTGTTGCTGTTGTTGTAATTGCAGCATCATTTATGGTTTGTGCTGATTGGTGCCTCTTGAGAAGTTACAGAGAACTGTTTTCCTCTTTCTGTCAGTAACCAAACTACAGGCTCCATTCTGGCTCGAAAAGAAGAATCGACTCTGTCACGTAGATTTGTATGTGTGTTTTAATGCCTACCACTCAAACTGTTACTGTCATAGTCTTAAGAAACCGCTGCAGTTTTCGCATGCAGCCACAGGACAGCTCACTTCAGCAGCGGCTGCCGTAAAGGCTCTGCTCTAAGTGCTGTGCCTTGTCTGAGGAATATTCACATGGCTGCACAACACAAGCCCAAAGTCAGGAGAGCGTGAGCAGCATGACTACCTTTTGAGTACTCCATTCACTAATAGATGGGCATGTACATGTTTCCTCTGGAGGGAATTGCATGATGAAACTGTGAGAAAGATATGAGCCCCCCCCCCCACCACCACCTTCTTTTTTCCTTTTTAAAGAGATATTTGGCTCTACTGCTGAGCTCTGAGAAAGAATAGAGTGTAATATAAAAAGTCATTGATTAATTGTCTTTGGGATCCCTGATATCAAGGAGAAGGTGGGCTGTTTGGTGGTCTGCTAACAAGTCACACAGCTTGTGGCGTGAATAGCGACTTTATATGGAAACAAGACGTTTATCAGTCGCAGTCAGGACATCGCTGGAGCCTGGTCAGAGTACTGAACGGGTGACTTGGGAAAATTAGCAATATATCACAGGCTGAGTTTACAAACAACTGGCATATTTGAAAGCTAATAGATTTTATTTTTGCTTCGTGATCCTTTTATTTTGTATGAATTACACCGATCTATCAGCCAGAGTCTTTTTTAAGAGAAAGCATTTGCGTCACTAAAAACCTAAAAGTGCCGCTTGTCCAGCGCCTCTTAAATTAATGATGTCCTCCACCAGTACATGAGTCTGTTTTAGAAAAAAGGAGGAGGATCGCCTGCTTTTATTCGCACACATACACCCGCTCAGTGGAAGACAACTAACTTCTCAAGAGGCCCACACAAATTAAAGATGCATCTCTGGGGACTTGTCCTCTGGGCACAACACAGTTTCTAGATAAAAAAAAAAAAAGCCTCCCGGTGCTCCTGCAGCATCTGTGAAGGGAAGGTTAACAACAGCACCGGCTTATATCGCTTACACCAACACAGGGACACGTCATCCAGCCTCACGGCTGGTACACACCAAACAATGAGTCATGTTTCATTAAGAAAAGGTCGCTTTAAAAAATAAATAAATAAAAATCCTCATGTGAACATACGCATTCGTGGAAAATAAGTGTTCTGCAGCAAATTTGTTCTTGTACTGCCCACAGTGAGGCTGTTTCACACTGTGCTCGCGTGTGGGAGCTGAGTCATTCCTCCTAATGAGCACTGAAGGGGAGGATAGTGCAGGTACAGGTTACTGTTGAAGTTTGGGGTGTGCCACCCTGCACATCATTCATCATAATAACGGGATAATTTCGGAAATCATTCTTAAAGTTCATATTTCCCGAGGTGAAAGTGGCAGACTTGTGTAAGTCCTAACTTTATTCCACCACTTGTTTTAACAACATCACTTCATCAATGCAGAATTTTGGTTAGTGTTTAAAGACAGTTCATCGTGTTGGTCATCTCCCTTCAGAGTGAAATGATTGCGGTTATCTGTGCAATATGAGGAGGAAAAAACATGAAAGAACGAAACTAGTTGTCTCACAAGGGGCTATAAAGGTGGAAATTTTCCCAGTGTTGAATAAACTAAGTCACAATTGAAATGTATTTTCATCTTAGGAGAGAACCACAAAAGTTTCCAATCATCTGACAAGGCCTTTTGATTTGTTTTAAAACATTCAGAGTCAAACTGTTCAGATTTGTTCATGAAAAAACAACAATTAATCCTTTGCTGCTGCTCTGACACGAGCCATGAAGATTTCTCAGTTCTGAGCAAGTGGCTTGATAAAACAGAAGTATGTTTGCTGCTGCAGCACGAGTCGACAGTGAGTCACTTACTGCCTTCGTCATCATAAAACATGTAACCCCTTAACCTGCCCCCCCCAAGAATGACTGACTGGTTCCAGAGGACACTGATTGGCTGGTTCATTTTGTGACTGGGCAAAATCCTTTCCAATGAGAGCGGGACAAGACGCCCCTAAAGGTCTTTGTAACCTCGTGTTCTCCTGCGATCTCGCAGGATCCGTCTTGCTTGCAAGGCAAATAAATGTATCATGGAGGTAAATGTATAGGATTAGGATCAAAAAGGGGTGTGAGGGGGAGGGGGTGGGGGTATGAGTTGGGCTTCATGTTATACATTTTATCACTGTCATTTTATTCTATTTCTTACTTGAAATCTTGATTTAACATACCGTATATATGATAAAATGTAGCTTTGATTTAAGACTCAACTGCGTTTAAGGAAAACATTGAGTAAATATCGTACAGCAGTCTTAACATTTTTGTGTGACGTTGTTTTGAGTTGAATTGTTTTGTAAAGGAGGATAACTGTTGGATTGTTGAATGAGCACATGGCTGGCTGAGGTGGGGGGGGGGGGTGAGAGAGGGGAGGGGGAGCGAGAGACAGAGAGTGAGTGTGAGCAACGGAAAGCAACAATTGAATTTGTAGGTTAATAGCATCCTCATTGACCACATAACTTGCTCATCATGCCCCATTTCTGGCTGCAGTCAGAGCCAAACGGTCTGCTGCTCCGACCAAAATGCAAGAATTACCATGAATGAGCTCAGTTCAGAACAGCCCAATATTGGCAACTGGCACTATTAGAGCTTTTATCGCCCAATTTATCCTCTGCTCACTGATGCAATAATCTGTGATGTAAAGCAGGGGTTTCTGTGTGGCAGCGCGGCGGCGTTTGGCTCACAGCGGCGGCGCCGAAGGATCTCGGTAAACACAGGCAGACGGGCTGGATTATTCCAGGGTCAGGACCACGGGATTAGGTTCAGGGATTATCACAGCTCAGTCAGACTCTGGGATTATTCAGATGGCTGACAGGGAGCCAGGCTGACCACCGGGGCGCCGCCACACTTTCTCCAAGACTGTCCGACCCCCCCCCCCCCCCCCCCCCCCTCCCCCTCCTCTTCACTCACTTGTCCACCAATCGGAGGGTGAATCTGGTCCGGGGTGCTGATTCACTGTCACAGCAGGAACTGAAGTGTGACACTGACTCAGTTTGGTCGTGCGCTGGGTGACGAATGCTCCGACGCGATGGGTGGGTGTTGCATGTTCCTGATGGCACCCAGTTGGAAGTGGTCACAACACAAATATGGGTGTGGTGTGGGTCAAATAAACTTTTGCTCTGACCTGATGGTGGAGTTTGACAAGAACGAGCGAAGCTGCTTCAGATTTGTACATTTTGGTCTTCGGTGCAGTGAACTTTGCTCCAAAAGTTTGAAGTTTACACTGCAGTTACTTATGTTGTTATTGTTTAACAGCATTTCTCCAGGAATCATTCATGTGGCCTAAAAACACATCGGCTTGTGTGTCAACTCGGCACCCAAAAACTGACTGTTTCTCAGTTCTTCACTTATGAGCTGGAACGTTTTGGGTCATTTTCGCAATTTGATTATGGAAACATTGATTTGAAAGTTTTAAAAGAAAGACAGTTTTTAAAAAGTGATGAAGTGATTATTTCTTAAACATATACAGTGTTCAATGTGATGATTGCAATAATAAATGCATATTTTGTGTTTCTCCTTTTTTGACATAAACAGTAATCAAATAATGACTTTGTTGTTTTAACTATGAGATCAAATAGCCATGAACCTTCAAAGAGGAACACAGTTTTGTTCCCATCTTCTTTCTGTGCTGTGCATTTTAATTGTATCGTGTTTAGAGAAAAGTGGAAATTAACAAATTTAAAAATATTTACATATACGGATACACAGGCTGCTATTGAAACCCTCTGGCTAAGCTCTTCCTGTTGTTTCTGTTTCCAGGACTACGCTGTGCGAATGAGTGATTGATGCCAACATCGCTTCTTGAGGTAAACATCGCACACGCGCTGGCTCACGTCTCGAGTGTATTTTTACCTCAAAATTCTTCCGACATGCTCCCAAAAAAAAAGTGAGCATGTTGGATTAGGACAGAAGATTAAAAAACAACACAGGGGATTATACAGGAATAAACCTTCAATCTGTGGACCTTTAATTTAAACAGTTTTTGGTTTATTTTGAATGATATTTTTGAGTTCAGAGAGAATTTAGGTGGTTTTTGATGAATGCATTCTTCCTGTCTCGTTGTGCTTGCAGGGCAGAATGGGTGTGTGTCCCCTGCTCCTGCTGCTTGGTGTCGCCCTCGGGGCATCAGCCCAGGATCATGTCCCCATCACAGGTACGAGGCCTGCGTCAGCGACCACTCGCATCTTCTTTATTTTGCAGGGAGAAATCACCGTCTCTTCTTCTTCTTCTTCTTCCTTCGCAGGTCCTTCAAATATCACTGCCAAGCCCACAGAGCCCCCCACCGCACCCTTCCTGAACCTCACTGTCACGCCTGCCCCACCTCCTGCCGGCCCACCCACAGCGCTCCCCCCCACATCCCCGCCACCAACAACTGTTGTGGCGACATCGGCCACGACAGTCGCCGCCGCCGCCGCCACGGCCCCAGCGGCGGGCGACGAGAACGCACAACCCCCCGAAACGAACGCCACCGAGCGGCTGTTACCGGTCCCTCCTCCCCCGCCTCCCGACCCCACCGACGCCCCGCCGGCACCCCCAACCACCCAGCCTCCGCCCCCTCCTCCTCCGACCCCGGCGGCGGGAGACAACGGGACCACGGCGGCCCCCCCGGCTCCAGAGAGCCCGTCTCCGGAAACCTACGAAGATGAAGACGATGACTCGTTCCAGGTGTATCCGGACACCACCACAGAGCCGGAGCAGGACTTCACTTCAGACACCACCCCACACGGTGAGCGCGAGATGCCTCTGTTCTTTCTCTCTCCGTCTGAGACGGAGGAGTCCATACCAGCACACACACACAGACAGAAAAAGCCGCACTCGAGACATCGATGAGGTTGTTTCTTTCACTTGACTGTAGAGACACACAATCCCCCATCGGCCCCTCGCACCTCTGTTGTCCCACCTTCTGTATGTATGGATATTGTTGTGCTCGCCCTCCCCTCCTCTGAGCAGCCTGGTGTGGCAGCAACAGCTAAAAAGAGCAAGCGAACAAGCTTTCTGGTCAAGAGTCACCCTTTAATTATTTACATGCCTGGACATTTTTCTGCTTTTAGGCTCCATTGTAACTGTGATGGAAATACCCTGATGTGACATACCTGCATTTGAGCAGCCATCCAAGAGAAACTCACGACCACCAAAGTAGACGAGCCAGACACCATGAAGAGCTTTATTTTTTATGTACAAACAGGGTTTTTTTTTTCTCCTTGAGGATTCAGCTGAGGTCAGGCAGACACTGCAGGAGGAGGAGGCGTCTTTTTATTGTACGGGAGAGACTTGGACTGGTGACAGACTTACACACCATCTGTGTGTGTGAAGTCAAATTATTTCCAGGACAGGAGTGAAGCAAAAGCTGTCCTTTTGGTGTGTGCACAATGTTTTCCAAGTGTTGAAAGCTGTGATCAGTCAGAAAGTTTTTTTTATGAGATGCCAGTCAAAACTCAAGTAGATTGCAGCATAACACCCCACATTGACCCCACAGTGGTGATTCCCTAGTTTCATAAATCTTAAGTTACCTCTAAAACGTCAGGAGCGGCTATTTTCCTTTTCACGTCCAGTTTATTTATTGTTTTATACTTTCCATCATTATCCAAACATGAGGGTGCAAAACATTTTTGGAAATGAGACCTCATGAGATTCGCAAGCAACGTCACCTCACACAGAGCTGCTCGCTACTTTGCCCTTATTAACGAAACAATTCAGCCTGAACTTCTCCTAGTTTGGGCCCCCGCTGAACCCACCTGGGAAGCCCCCCCCTGTCCCTCAGCTCTTCGGATGCTCCCCTCTTAACTCCAGCTCTTTAAACCTCCAAAACCTCTCCAAACAGTCAGCTTTATTTTAAGATGCTGCTCGACTGTTTACTAATCGTCCTCGTAAAGTCCCTGCTAGTGAAACAGGACTCCTCCTTTGACCACCCTGCTCTTTTCCATCAATTATTCATGCGACATGATTATAAAGAAATACACTAATTACTCTCAGATGTCGATGATTGATTTGGAATAAAGTCATTGTTGTGTCGTCGTGACAACGAGGCTCTTTTGAAACATTTGAAGAGTTTCAGCATTAAAGCCCAGAAGGGTGAGGGAGCTGTGGAGAGTCGGGGGAGGATTAGCTCATCAGCGCTAACGTACGGTCAACACGAATGCAACAGATGTGGCTGCAGCGCGCTATATGCCTCGTCTATTACATAATGTAATCACTATGGTTTGTAGGTGTTATGTAATTGCTCCATTGTCTCCCTCTGGGTATCTGGGAGCCCCGTGTGGAAGTCTGCGAGCAGCATGCGATCTATCGAGGCTGCGTCAGTTCCACATGATCCACACGCTGCCCGTCGTGCTCCTGCTCCATTCAATGTACACATTGTCCAGTAGTGTGGGGGGGGGAGCGTGGGGGGGCGGCGTGCTGAAAAGTGCTGGGAATTGCGCGTGAAAATGCAACATAACTGGGCCGCAGTCCAAAATACTTCTCCCAGAAAGTGCACATGCAGCACGCCGTGAAACGCCGCATTCTTCTCAGCGAGATTTGCCCGTAACATTCAGGAACTTTCTTGAATTTCTTTGGGCGACGCGTTCGAACAGCTGACCCGACCTTCCTATTGTCGGCGCTGCCGCGCAGGTTTCTAGAAAAAGTTGTTTCTTTTGTCGCGCCCCGACGTGTCTTACAAAACAGCAGGCAGCTTTTTGTATACAGACGCTGGTTGTTGTTCAGGCAGATCTCGTGTTTTTTTTTGTTGTTGTTCCAGCCGTGGCAGCGAAAGGTCACCAGGAAGACCATAGGATTGCCTGCGACCAGTCGCCCATGCACACGCTGGAAACATATACAAATCGGTCAGCTATTGTGGTGAACGGGAGGCGTTTGGAGGGATGAATAACTTGGCCTGTGACCGAGCACCTCCCGCCCTCCTCCCCTGCATCGCTGTGCGCCCGTGTGCCTGGTGACTCTTTGACGTGTAGAAAGCGTTTTAACATTTAGGCTCTTAATAATTCATGGGGAATTCACAGCAAAAACCCTGAATGTTTCAGCGCTTCATACCATCACCTCGTGTCTGCTGTCATCTCAGCGAACCGCTTATTGACCCTCTCGAGTTAAACTGTGATTTCTGCACTCTGGGTGCCTGTTGCTGCACTTTCCATTTGTTTTTTTTCTTTTCTTTTACCCCTTCATGAAATATTAACATGGACAGTTATTATGGAGTGGGAAGTTACAAGCTGGTGCTGAAACAGGCTGAGGTGATCTTACAGTCTTTGGACTCTTAGAGAGTTCAGTCAATGACCATGAAATGTATATTTGGAATATAAAGAAGCAATCAGACCTCTGCGATTCTCCTCATTGAACGGTGATAATTTACTCTGAATGAATTCATTTGACATTTTGTAGATCTGTGTGAAAACAGTTCGAATGAATTGTGAACTACTCTTCTGTCGTTATTCCCAGCAAGTTAAAGCACAAATCAAATCAAATGTAAAATGGATTCATTGAGAAACAAAACTTTGGTTATGGACGTGCGACTCTGCACAAAGCCAGACGAGCAGTTTTTTTTCCCCTTTGCAGGTGTGACGATGTCATTTATCTTTTCATGTAGCTATTGCAAAATAAACTAAAAGTGAGTCATTCTCTGATTCTAACCATTTGATTGTGAGTCAGTTTCAGGTTTGGAAATTGCAGCGAAAGATGTTGTTGCATCATCATCAGCAGTAATCAGAGAAATAATCAGTTTAATGAGAAAAAATATTCCCCCCAGTTTGGAAATAGTTCATCTGACCATGTGTCTAAAATCCACATTTTATGTCTCCATTATGACACAATGTCCTAATTTAGTGATTTCTGTTGGAATTCTGGAGCATTTGTGGCTAATCCATCTTAAAGACGGAGCTCTATTTAAATCAGGATTCCAGGTGGAATTTAGCGAACAAACACAACAAACCAAAACCTTTTCCCAACAACTAAAGCACCTTTTTTTTTTTCCTCATTATGCTTTTTTTTATCCGCGTGTCATGTGACAGGTGACAGCCAGTCTGACGACATGCCAATCATCGCCGTGATGGTGGCCCTGTCCTCCCTGCTGGTCATCATCTTTATCATCATCATCCTCTACATGCTCAGGTCAGTGAAACACAGTTTGGCTTCTTCGGGGTCCCAAGCTGCTCGGGGGCCTGAGATGCAGCTGTTGCCATGGCAACGGCTGATTGGCATTCAGCTGTGTGTTTGTGTGTGCGTGAGCGAGTTCGTGTGCGTGTGCGTGTTTGTGCGTATGTGCAAGACCCACGTGTTGGTGTTTGTATAAATATGCACTTTGATCTCTGTTGATTGGCAGGTTTAAGAAGTACAAGCAGGCAGGCAGCCATTCCAACTCCTTCAGACTCACCAACGGCAGATCAGATGATACAGGTAAAACATCCGTGTGCATCATCATGCGTAATCTGTTTGCGCTTTTTGTCTGCAGATGCGGCAGCTTTTTTGGTGCATTTAATAGAACTCAGAATGTCAAATTTGCGGTGGCAGCTTAGCCAAACTTGTTCCTCCGAGTTTTTTCTGATAAGGCCTGATTGGTCATGCTTCCCTAACTGATAACATTTCACTGGCTGATTGTTGGCAGGCTCTTTTGTTCACCGTGATTACCTAATCAACAGCGCTGCAGTTTGCTGCCTGGTGTCACTGCGTTGATGCACACTGCCCTCTGCTGGGCCGTCACTGTAAAGACAGAAGACAGTGTTGCATGATGTAAAGTTGTTCCACTCACATGTTCTCACCATGTATCCCATGTTCTTTATCTCTACCTGTCCGACCCCTCCCATTCCTTCCCCCCCACCGTCTCCTCGCTGTTACCTCCTCCCTTCCTGCTCGCCGGCGCAGAACTCCAG
The DNA here is from genome assembly GCA_032274725.1 of Malacoctenus triangulatus. Taxonomy (NCBI): domain Eukaryota; kingdom Metazoa; phylum Chordata; class Actinopteri; order Blenniiformes; family Labrisomidae; genus Malacoctenus; species Malacoctenus triangulatus. Next base: position 4,745,267 of record JAUESE010000080.1, read on the forward strand.
AGCGTGCCACTATTGGCCCGTTCACCCAGCACAAACAGGAAGTACCCTCCTCTTCCTGTCGACAAACTCGAGGAAGAAATGAACCGTCGCATGGCTGATGACAACAAGCTTTTCAGGGAGGAGTTCAATGTATGTTCAGACTGACACCCAGTCTGTTAAAACACTGTGCAGAGATCATATCCTCAATTCACATTGCTGTCAAATTACTCAAGGGGGGCTGTTCACACTCTGCACGAACTGGAAATTTGGTTCTTTTAAACCAAGTTCATGGAATAAATCGATGCTATTTCATTGCCATGGAAACAAAGAACTGGAGAGTCTCAGAGCAGGCTCGTCTAATCACATAAAGCTACAAGTGTTTGTTTAAATAAATGACTAAGTTCTTTTTAAATGTTTGTGGATGAGTGACAAGCCAACAAAGATGTGTTAAATACTTGAAAATAATAGTTTTTCGAAAAGTACTAGATAGGGATCTGAGATTCAAAGCTAATTTATTGCACTTTTTTACTGCAGTAGTCGTTTACATCGTCGTATAAAAGGTCAAAATGAAGCTTTTGGCTGTTGTATAACGTTTCATGGGAAAAAAAGCAGAACTCATTGTACTCGTACCTATGCTTAGGCAAAGGTTAAAGTGAAGTAATCAAAACAAATGGCATTGATATTGTAAGTTAAGTTCCTCCAACTGGGATGTGGCGATACAGCTGATAAAATAAAGCGAGGAAACGGTGGTTCCAGTTGAGTTGGTGTCGAGCCAAGTGAGCAGTAAATAAATCAGGTCAAAACTTTGGCAAAAAATGCAAACATCCTTTGAAACATCTGCACAGTTATGCTGCAGCTCACTGACGCAGAATGAGCCTGTGGAGATCGGTGTGAGAAACGTTTAACAGATAAATTGAAGCCAACGGGAAATCTTCTGTGGAGGAACACATGTGCATAGATGAGAGACAGATACGCATCTGCCAGCTCTTCCTCCCTGTTATCTCAATGCATTTCTTCCTTTGTTTAGGCACTGCCGGTCTGCCCCATTCAGGCGTCGTGCGACGCTGCGTCCAAGGAAGAGAATAAAGAAAAGAACCGATATGTCAACATCCTGCCCTGTAAGAGCCGACCGAACGCACATCAACATGCTGACTTTTCCCAAAGCTGTTCTGATAAAGTTTCAGCCTCTCCCTAACTTGTGTCCTCGTCTCGCTCTGTCAGATGATCATTCCAGGGTGCATCTTTCATCGTTGGAAGGAGTTCCTGACTCGGACTTCATCAACGCCTCCTTTATAAATGTCGGTATATTTACATCCTCATGCACGCACTCTTTGCTGGATTTGTTTTTCGACTCGTCCTAACGTCTCCTGGTCATGACTTGTTCCTTCTGCAGGGTTACCAAGAGAAGAATAAGTTTATTGCAGCTCAAGGTAAAGTGGCTGCCGGCTTCAGAGCAGAAACAAACTGGGCCCTTGTCCACTAAAAGGCCTCATTATCAATCTTCTTTATTACTGTGTCTCTCAGGGCCAAAGGAGGAGACGGTAAATGACTTCTGGCGGATGATCTGGGAGCAGAACACAGCCACCATCGTCATGGTTACAAATCTGAAGGAGAGGAAAGAGGTAGAGGAGGCAGACACTGTTAAATACCGTCTTTTACAGAAGTTATTTTACATGTTTAAGAGCATTGTTGATGTTCATTCTTTACTTCCTGTATATATACTAGAATTGTTTGGTAAAAAAATCCCTATTTGAGACTTTTGTGTAAGTTTAATGTGTCAGCCGAATCAAGCATCATGACCTGAAATCTAAACTTGGCTCAAGTATTCACTGAGCTCATTCCTTTCACACATATACATTAAAACTTTGATGATATTACCTGATATTCATTTTTTTATGCTCTGCATGACCTGCTTTAAAAATGTGTGTTTGTGTTTGTGCAGTGTAAGTGTGCCCAGTACTGGCCGGACCAGGGCTGTTGGACGTACGGGAACATCCGCGTGTCTGTGGAGGACACGATGGTTCTGGTGGACTACACCATCCGCAAGTTTTGCATCCAGCAGGTTTGACCAGCGTCTTATCATAGATGTTACCACATTGTGTCCTCCCAGTGATAGTGAAAGTAATCCGGGGTAAATCTCCATCGTCATCTGGTCTTGTTTGTGTCTTAGGTTGGAGATGTCTCGGGGAAGAAGCCTCAAAGGCTCATCACCCAGTTCCACTTCACCAGCTGGCCGGACTTCGGGGTGCCCTTCACCCCGATCGGCATGCTCAAGTTCCTAAAGAAAGTCAAGGCATGCAACCCGCAGTACGCTGGGGCCATTGTTGTGCACTGCAGGTACTTGTCCGGCCGTTTCGTCTCATCGACTCTTTGTGTCTGTATAAATTTCTACTCGTGTGTGGGCCGCACTCGACTCATACAGCGATGTTTCTGTGTATCAGTGCGGGCGTAGGCAGGACAGGCACCTTCATAGTGATCGACGCCATGTTGGACATGATGATGGCGGAGAGGAAGGTGGACGTGTTTGGCTTCGTCACCAGGATAAGAGCCCAGCGCAGTCAGATGGTTCAGACGGACGTAGGTCCCAGGACACGTTGATGATACACACACAGCTGCCGTTCCATGTTATTCACCCAGCAGTCTGATTGTGAAGAACCATGTTCTCTAGTGACATGTCTCCCTTCCTCCCACAGATGCAGTATGTCTTCATCTTCCAGGCGTTGTTAGAACACTACTTGTACGGAGACACAGAGCTGGAGGTGACCTCTCTGGAGTCCCACTTGGCTAAGCTTTATGCCCCCTCACCTGGAGCTGGCTGCAGTGGTCTGGAGGCTGAATTTAAGGTCTGTTTGTTGGTTCCTATCTGAGATGCGACTCACTGTGTGTCCTCTCGTAGCCTTTGTTATCTGCACAGTCTCCTGAAGTTACGAAATAATAATTTTACCTACATACATTTTATTTAGAACTACATTTTTAACTCCTCATCTCTTGATTTCCAGAAACTGACATCCATCAAGATCCAGAATGATAAGATGAGAACAGGTAACCTGCCTGTCAACATGAAGAAGAACAGAGTCCTGCAGATCATTCCATGTAAGTGGCACATTCAGGGGTTTGATTTCTCTCTGTAAAGTGGTGACTGCTTGGATGCAGATACCGACTCCATCTGTCACCTCAGAAGTTCTTTCCATTCAAGTGCAACTACTTCTCTCTATTTCCAACAGATGAATTCAACAGAGTGATCATTCCAGTCAAACGTGGAGAGGAGAACACTGACTATGTCAATGCCTCTTTCATTGATGTGAGTGTAACTGCGGCCGGGTCAGAGTGGATCATTTCATTGTACTCACGCAAGCTATTGATCACATTTATTGAAAGTCTGCCTTCCTCCCTCCCTTCTCTGTTTATTTTGTGTCATTCGATCTCCCCCGCTGTGCTCACGGACCCCTCCCCCCCTCCCCCCTTCCCCCCCACAGGGCTACCGACAGAAGGACGCGTACATGGCGAGCCAGGGGCCCCTGCAGCACACCATAGAGGACTTCTGGAGGATGATCTGGGAGTGGAGGAGCTGCTCCATCGTCATGCTCACTGAGCTGGAGGAGAGAGGGCAGGTGTGTGTGTGTGTGTGTGTGTGTGTGTGTGTGTGTGTGTGTGTGTGTGTGTGTGTGTGTGTGTGTGTGTGT
>JAUESE010000080.1:4823219-4837431 GCA_032274725.1 Malacoctenus triangulatus
GGTTAACCCCCCCCCCCCCCCCCCCAACACTCCCTGCTGGTTTCTCCATTTAAAACAGGCTTGATGCCCCTTGTAATACGCAGCCTTAGTGATGGACTCCCAACCAATCGGACGGAGGGAGAGCCAGGAAAGCTGGAGGTGAAAACACGACACGTGTTGTCACTTTGAGAGTTAAATTAATCAGTGGAGCTGCTGCACTGGATGACACAAAGGCTTGGAAGGATATGACCTTCTGTTGGCACTTCTGCCTGAAAGTGGTCGTACAGGAGGCAGAGCTGATAATCCACTCATAAATTTCAGTAAAGGTCAGTGGACAACCTGGCAAATAAGATTGGCTGGGAGACTAAAATGAACTGAAACCACGTGAGAATGCTTATGTTTGGTTTGGTAAAGTTGTCTGATGTGGTGTAAGAAGTCCACATGTCTCAACTTGCTCCCCCCCCCCTCCTTATTTCCAGCAAGACACGCGGACGTCATCGTCTCTGCCGAAGCTCGACCTGCACGTGATCCCCGTGTGGCAGAAGGGCATCACGGGGAAAGGAGTGGTCATCACCGTCCTGGATGACGGGCTGGAGTGGAACCACACAGACATCTACGCCAACTACGTAAGATACCGTTTCCATGGAGACAGCCTCCGTCGTCTGAGCCTGCGGTTGCCCCGGCAACACTGCCAGTGACACCTCACGAGGCGATTCGTGGAGGACATAAAATAATTCGTCTAAACTTAATGATCTGTTTACATGGAGGTTCTTAATTTTTGATTGACAAACATAAAATAGGCTTTTTTTAGAGGGGGAGGGGGGGTAGCTTCAGTTATTTTTCTATTGCTCCAGTTGCAGCTTGACAGTCTGGAAGGAGGAAGGAGATAATTACAAGCCAATAACAGCCAAGCAAGCACGACTAGACAGCAGCTCTTGGGGGTTTTGTTTCAGGTCATCGTGTGGAGGGGGCGCTCTGAAAGCCTTTTAAAGCCCCCATCTGTGGTGCAGTCTGAAAGAGGGCCGCTGCACTCAGAGCCCAGGAGAAAGAGCGGACGACGGAGGGAGGGAAGGAAGGAAGGAGAAGAGTAATGTATGCCAACAAGGCGGATGCAAACAACTCCCACTGTAATTAAGTTGGCGCTGATTAATCAGTGACGATCATTCAGTCGAGACCCTGAACGATCAAGGCGTATGAGTGGCGTGCGTCTGCATGATTTAACAAGCTTCTAATCTAATTGGATGATTAAATGGTTCACGCCACAAACAGTCTGAGAGAGGACAAAATGATCATTTCTTAGCAGAGAATAAAAGAGTGGTTGTGTTTCCCTGTACTGCCTGGTGCAGGGAGACTGGTGAAAGGAATGACGAAAACCAGACGCGACAACACCAAAGCGTGGACAGATAAACGCTGCAGTTTGTCAACTCACGACGCGGCCTGCAGGCAGCCGCAGCGTCTTGTAGATGTCTCAGTCTCTTTTCAACACATTGCTGTCGACAGGCACTCCTCCTTCCTCAGAATCATTTACTGTGGGGGGGGGTTCTCTCTCTGACCGCTCGGTCGTATCACTCATCACTTAACACCAGCCATACGTGTCACCATGACAACAGGTCAGCCCGTGACAAATCTGGTCGAAAGCCTTCGTCACTGACGTCCCCACAGGAACAAGACATAACCGGCTGTTGTTTTGTCTCCTCCAGGACCCAGCAGCCAGCTACGACTTCAACGACAACGACCCCGACCCGTTCCCCAGATACGACTCCACCAACGAGAACAAGTGAGTCATTGTAGACCGTCACCGTCACGCTACCTGGAAGGCTTCATCACCTGCTGTCAACCCTTTGACAGCAGGTGATGAAGCCCGCATCGCCCCCTTTGCCATGTTTCTGCTCTAATGTCATTTTGTCAGATACTGTATTTACCAAAATAAGATGACATTTGTAGAATAAAAAAAGAGATAGACATGGACACAGTGTAGTGAGAATGTTGCCAATGAACAAAAGTCATTGAATTGTATTTTCTGGAAAACATTTGTATTAATTATTTCCTCCTCCGTTCAGGCATGGCACCAGGTGTGCTGGGGAGATTGCAATGCAAGCAGACAACAACAAATGTGGAGTTGGAGTGGCGTATAACTCTAAAGTTGGAGGTAAAAGCAATCATTTGTTTTTGTGTTGACTAATTCAAGTCACATGGTGTCTTCATCTGGGTGAATCAGGAGTTGCCCTCTTGGTTAATATCACTACAGAGTTTAAGAGAAAAAAAAAAAGCCCTTCATCAAAATTAAATATCAAAGTGACATAAAAAAAACAACAACAGGATGGACAAAAAACACAATAAAACACAGAGTCTGTATTCATTTCAGGTTTGAAAGGCAAGAAAATATTCCTGACAGAGGCCAGATTTTGAGAGCAGATGGTTGCATAACGTCACTCTCCAAAATTACTCTGTTTCAATCCACCTGAACGAGGTTTTTCATTGTGGAGCTACAACGTCTAAAGGCTTTCGTTACCATGACAGCTGCTCCTGATGTGTCCAAAATTTTACCTGCCTTTAAATTTTGTGGGTGTAAATCTTGGACCATTAAACTGTTGATTTTTGTTTATGTGACTCCTTCACGTGGTTAACTTATATGCATCCCCTCCCAGGGATTCGTATGCTGGACGGCATCGTGACGGACGCCATTGAGGCGAGCTCCATCGGGTTCAATCCTGACCACGTGGACATCTACAGTGCCAGCTGGGGTCCCAACGATGACGGCAAGACAGTGGAGGGTCCCGGCCGCCTGGCCCAGAAGGCCTTCGAGTACGGTATTCAGAAGGTAAAGCACGGCGGAGACGGCCTCAACCCGGGAGGAAGTTCCTAATCAGAGCTATTATCTACAGAGGTGATGGGAATCACAGAGGACAGGATCAATAGAGACGACGCAGTTAGCTGCTGAGATTGAAGCATTTAATGACAAAATGCCATAAGGGTTAGTCCTTAGCAATGAGTTGACTTCATTGAATGTCACTTCTTGTCAAATCCTGAACCCCCTTAATAGAAGCAATGTTGGATTTTCACACCTCTGTTGCAGCGTCTGTGCTGTCTGACGTGAGGTGTTCTCTCTCCTCTGTGATCCCGGCTGCAGGGCCGCGCTGGGAAAGGCTCCATCTTTGTTTGGGCATCAGGAAACGGTGGGCGCCAGGGCGACAACTGCGACTGTGACGGGTACACGGACAGCATCTACACCATCTCAATCAGCAGCGCCTCCCAGCAGGGCCTGTCCCCCTGGTACGCTGAGAAGTGCTCGTCCACGCTGGCTACGGCATACAGCAGCGGAGACTACACCGACCAGAGGATCGTAAGTGGCTCCGCCTGCACAATTCACGTGGTGTCATCGGGGAGGGGGTGCTTCAGATCCTGTTGAATGAAAGGATTGACAATACAGATGTAGAGCAGACTGTGGCCCCCCTCTGATAGTTGATTGGCCAAAACATTTCTTTGAGACAAATGCTGGTGGACAAGTAAACACTCAAAGGCCTTCAAAGTAACCTCTATTACTTCCTGTGCATTTTGTCATGTTTTCATTTCAAGAGAAAAAGTTGGGTTTCTGAGTCTTTGCAAATCCTGAACAAGGTGCGTCTCTTTCCTGCTTCCAGACGAGCGCTGATCTTCACAATGAATGCACTCAGACTCACACTGGGACTTCAGCGTCTGCCCCACTGGCTGCTGGGATATTTGCTCTGGCTCTGGAACAAAAGTATGCACTCTTGCTCACTGATCCTCAGTCAGCACCACCGTCTGAACTTCTCATTATTTCACGAGGCTTGATGCCTCATAAAGTCCTAATTGCTCTGCCTCCTCTCGTATTTGCTTGCCCCCCCCCCTCAGTCCGGATCTGACCTGGAGAGACCTTCAGCACATCGTAGTCTGGACCTCAGAGTTCGATCCTCTGGCCAATAACCCGGGCTGGAAGAGAAACGGAGCCGGGCTGATGGTCAACAGTCGCTTCGGCTTCGGCCTTCTCAACGCCAAAGCCCTGGTGGACCTCGCCGACCCAGCGACCTGGAAGCACGTGCCAGAAAAGAAGCAGTGCATCGTGAGGGACGACTCGTTCCAGCCGAGGTATGAGAAGGTCGCTTTCTTTGGTGGGACGTGAGCCTGGACTGTTAGAGTCTTTGCAACATGTTCACATTTGGATAAAGTATCTCATTTTAAAGATTGAGAAGGAGATTTATTTGCTTTGTGTCCCAAAATAAAACAAGCGAACCATCTGTGCTGAAGACGCATCTGTTGCTTTGTGAATGGAGTCACGAAAACAAGTCTCAGGCTTGTTGGAGTGAGAAAGGGAGGGGGGGGGCTGTTTGAGGGGTCAACCGTTCCAATTTAGCATCAGTCGTGAATTATGGGTAATGTGATAAAAACTCATTTCTAAACTGAGACGAATCTTCTGCTGTTATGTTTAGTTAGCACCTTTTTTTTGGGGGGGGGGGGGCTCCTCAAGTGTCTGTCTTACAATTTGCTTTGGATTACGGGACTCAGTTGCACTGACACACAGTTTTCCCATTACCTTGCTACATCCTTGTTTAATCCCGAGGATTTTCAATCCCCCCCTGGAGATTTATGCCAGCTTGAACACGGAAATCCTTTCATTCATGACTGGGAGGGACGGGGATTAGCTATTTCAGTAAATGAATGACCACATTATACATGCTCGTGTTCGCCATTCAGCAAACTATAGGCCAACAGTGATTTCTGGCGCCGACAGGTAGCAGCAGGAGATACTTTTGTCACAGCCACCTGCAATAATTAGATCTTGCTTGGCACTGTTGTTAAGCGGAGCTGTTTGTGTCTCATCCACTGCTATTTTGATGCATCCCACAGGGAGCTGAAAGCAGCAGGGGAGATCACTATAGAGATTCCAACCAAAGCCTGCGCGGGGCAGGAGAACGCCGTCCGATCACTGGAGCACGTGCAGGTGGAAGCCAGCATCGAATACACCCGCAGAGGAGATCTGCACATCACACTCACCTCCCCAGCTGGTAAGAGACATGCACACAAATGTGAGTGATGAAGCGGAAAGAAGAAGAACAAAGCTATTTATAAAATGTCCCTTCTTTTGGATTTTCCTTCAGGCACCAGCACAGTGCTGCTGGCTGAAAGAGAGCGGGACACATCTGCTAATGGCTTCAGAAACTGGGACTTCATGTCTGTCCACACGTGGGGGGAAGACCCTGCTGGTACATGGACCCTGAAGATCACAGACACTGTGAGTTCAGCACAGATTTTTGCTTTTGCTTTTGTTTCTGCTTTTCATAAAACAAAAAAGACGAGTCAGAACCTGTTTCGTCCTCCCCAGTCGGGCCGTATGGAGAACGAGGGCCGCATTTTGAACTGGAAGTTGATTCTTCACGGGACGGCAGAGAAACCCGAACACATGAAGAAACCACGAGTGTACATCCCGTACAACGCAGTGCAGAACGACCGCCGTGGCGTGGAACACATGGATGACATGATGGAGGTGGGTACAAGTCAAAGCCTTTAACGTTGAGAACAGTGTTTTTTTTCTCAATAAAGGTGCAGGTCATCTGCTGGAAGTAATGCACCACTGGACATTTGTTGATGTATGAATTATTAGCTTTCACTTTAAAAAGCAAAGCTGGAGTAAATTGCATGTAATTGAGGAACTACCATTATGTTTTTTAGATTTCCATCAATTACATTGATTACAGTTAAAGCAACTTCCAAAGCATTATTTCTTGACAAAAGTAAAAGTTAGGACAGAAAGACAGACTTTCATTTATTGAGACTTCAAAAGGTGGTGTGTCGTGGGATCGTTTTACTGTGAAAAATGTGACAAAAAGGTTAAAAAATACCGGTTTAGACACTGGAAGAAAGCATGCAAATCAACACTAAGTGCTCCATCCAATCATGTGTCCCTTCTGTTTTCGGTGATACAGGAGCCCACAGAAGCTCACCCGTCCAAGAAAACTGACACTGCACGAGCCTCCTCCCCCTCCAACCCAGACAAGGGTCCCGAAAAGTCCACAGATTCGCCCTTCTCCCCCTCTCTGGCTTTGCTCCGTCTCCTGCAAACAGCCTTCAACAGGCAGACCCCGGCCTTGCAGCAGCCTCAGGCTGCAGCCAGGGCCTCCACAGCCTGGAGGAAGCAGCAGCAGCAGCAGCAGGCCAAGAGCCTCTTCCCCTCTGCTACAAGACTCCCCCCTCAGAAGCTGTACCAGGCCCTGGATATGATCAACAAGTACCGGGGCCCGGAGGACAGTGTCTACAGTGACTACAGCGACGGCTTCTACAGCACCAAGCCCTACAGGCACAGAGACGACCGGCTGCTGCAGGCCCTGTTTGAGATGCTGGATGACGTTAGCAAGTGAAAGCCCGGAGGAGCGGAGAGGAGGTTCAGAGGGGAGAGATGACGTGTGGCGTTGGTTTGGGAGCAGTTTAAACAAGGCGAGGAGAGGAGAGGAGAGGAGAGGAGAGGAGAGGAGGCAGAGAGATGGAGGAAAACAGGAGGAGTGGAGACATGTGTCCAATCACTTCTGTTTCCCCCCAAAATGCTGCATAACTAAACCATTTATCTTTATTGGCCAATTACCGTCAATCAGTTCCTTCATTCCTTTGTTCAGCCATGACACAACCCAACTGTGATTCTAGATGTGAGCCTATTCAGAGCTACACTCCATATCTCCTGTTGTAAACATTTGAAGGCATTTGAATCAGTAGAAACTGTGCTGGGGGGACGACGACGGTGGCCTTGTCTCTCTTCTCTTAACTGCCTGCTCAAGCATGCCACCATTAGGATATAAGTTTTGTAATAGTATCTATATATTATCTATATATTCTACAGAGACAATGATTGTAATATGATTTTAAAGACACTTGATATATCTAAAATCTTCACGTTCCAGTTCCAAAATCCCATTTCTATTTTGACATTTGTTATATTTTTACATCACACCAGGACACTTTATTCAACTTTGAGGACAAACGTAACCCTAAAATATGACAGGATGTCTTTTGGCACCTTCAAATTGAAACTAAATTACAGTTATTTGCAAATTTGAAAAGTCTTGAAAATGATTTTATTCTCAGGGTGTTGACCAAGCTTAAAGGTACAGTGCTGAAGATTTGCTGCTGTCACATGATAAAGGTTTTTCCTTCATAAATCTGCTAAATTTTACACACTTCACCTTTAAGAGAGTAGCACATTTGTCATCTGGACTCTTCAAAGTGTTATGAGAAATATACGTAGCAGGGAACATCATTTACTTTTGGAGTATAGAGATGAAATTCGACTAATTTGGTAATCAAAGAAACTTGAACAATAAATCAAACGAGAAACAACAAATTACTGAAAGAAAGCCAGGAGGTCTCTCAGCTAAACCTAATAAAACTACAAATTAATCTTCCTGTGCAATTTGTTTGATTTTGTATGAGTACAATGCTGCATTAAATGAAATATTTTTGTAAGGATCCCTTGTAGCTTCTAAGAGATAATATACACAGTATCAAACCCTTTAACGGTTTATTTTCTTGTGGCACTGTTTGCTCAGTCAAAGCAAAGTCAGTGAAGTTTTCATGAAGGAGCACTGCCAAAATCTCTCCGTCGAGATGCTTCTGTGTTTTTAATGATTTCTGCAAAAAGGCTTCAAGGATGTAACTCTGTCATTCTTAAAATTTGCATTGTTCTGTATATCATGGACAGGATTGTGCATTGTTTTGCAAAGACACTCCTCTGGTATTATTTCTCTTGGTGTTAACAGACCTACTCAGAAGCTCTGCAGAACATCGGCTCTGCACCAGAACCTTCAAGCACATTCATGTCAGGCGCCTTAATATATGCAGTAATAAACGTGTATACTCATATCCATGTGGTGTAGATCAATTAACAGATGCTAGTGTAAGTCTTTATGACATGAATTGTTGCGAAACCTCTCTGCAGAGTCTTTGTTCTGCCTGCCCCACGTCTCTGCCAACAAGCTGACAGGAGAAAAAAAAAGACAGCGTGTGGAAAACTTGCTTTACATGCACCCTGTAATTTATCCATTCTTAAGTGACGCCTGTGCTGTTTTCTTTATGTTTATGTTTTTGACTGATACCTCAGTCCAAAGTTGTTTACACAAACCAATTTTATGTTGCGATTTCTGTATGGATGTACAAAAAAAAAATTATGAGATTTATCGTAATAAACTGCAAAGTGACCTCCCGAGTCGGTCTGAATCTCTCACAGTTAGCTTCAGCTGTGGCTTTACAACACTGAATCCATTCTACACTATGAACAGCGAGTGCATGTTTTCTCCAGGTACTCCGGTTTCTTCCGACAGACCAAATAGATACATCTTAGGGAGACAATGAATGAATGAAGTTATGAATGTACAAATCCGTCTAGATAAATGAACATTTGTGAATGTTTCACGGATTTATAGTATTGTACTTTTCAGTAAAACTGTGAGTTGTAAGTATGTGAGCTTTTCCTTATTAATACTTTAAATGTAGGGGCACAGATTGACTGGACATTATTGGGTTTTAAAGTGAAAAACACCAGATAAATTTCAAGAATTTTTTTTTTTTTATTCTTCTAAACCTCGATTAATTTCCTAGCATTCTTACAACAGATGTAACCTCATTCACTTCACAACCTCATCTCTTTTTTTTTCAATGTTCTGAACCTCTTTTTATGGCACTTCCTGTTGAATGCCTCCACCTTGTGCACAGAAAAGGTACAACAGACTACAGACAGGAACTGAGGTCCTGCGCTGAGACGTCTGTCGGCTTCCTGTTTATTTTCATGCTCCCAGCCTCATGAATCACTCAACGTGTTTGAAGAGATTTGTCTCTGAGCAGGGAATGAAAACGTGGAATAAATCTCAAGTTACTTTGCCTCTCATGGATCGACCAGAGTTCATACTCACACCGTGCATAAAGGGAGTTATGTAAATCAACTCTCTTCTTAACAACTGTACCTTTTTATTGTTTTGTGTTTCCAGCCATGTTCTTTTCTCTGCTCCTCACCGTCTCTTGTACTCCCCTAGTCCCCACACATATGGCTACTTTGGTTTTCTTCCAAAAATGAACGCTGCAGAAGCCTGAGAGGGAATGCAAGAGGGGGGAGTGGGAAAGAGGACCTGCGAAGAAGAGGGAGTGGAAAATAATAAAAGAGCAATGAGAGGAAAGGGGAAAAGAGGCAAAGTAGAAAAAAAAACATGTAATCGCTGGCGAGCAAAAACCAAGTGTGCAGCATAAAGCACAGGGAGGAAAATACAGTGTCCTCAGAGAAAAGTTTGAGTGTTGTTCCTGCCGGAGTTGGTGTCATGGCTCTGTTCCCTTTCTGCAAGGCGTCCACAGGTCAGTACCATCTCCACAGCCTCTGATCCACCTCTTCCACTCCATTCCTTTCCCCTCATTGTCATTGATCTGTTCCTGCTGTTCTTGTACATGCTACAGCTGAACCGCTTTAGAGGCGAGGAGTTACAGATCGAGCCACCCAAAATGAAATGTAAACACTGAAGCTCTGCGGGGATTTATTCAGGGCTGAGTGACCTGATCCTCAGAATGTGTCCAGGAAGGCAGGAAAAAGTCAGTGATCGCTTCAAGAAGTTTTTGCTCGTGGCTGCAACGTGTGATCATGGCTGCGTCTCCATGACGTCCCTCAGTTTGGTTTGCCTTCTAGTACACTTGCATCACTATAAATAGTGTGTTTTTAGTTATTAGATACCTTACTTGCGGTAGCCTTTTAACAGATTGAGGAAACAACTGAATAGAAAAAGTGAACATTGTTGAATGCAGACGTTTTATGAAACAGATCCTCCTTATAATGTGTAAATGAACATTATTGGTAGCAGTGTTTTTATATGAATTATGTCTTGTTCTAAATTATTTGTTCTTTTATGTTGTGTGTCAAAAGCTTTTGTGTTCAGATATTAAAACAGTATATCATGAAACGGTGAATTTAACATTTTTAGGTTGTGTCAGTGTGTGTTTGTGTTTTTCCTCCAAACAGGACCAGTGAGAATGACCAGAATACAGTTCGTCCTGTGCTGTGGTCTCCTGTCTCTCATCATATGTAAGTAGTAAATAGAATGTGTTCCACTTCATACATGAACATGTGGAAAATTGTGAAGTGAAACCCAGCCTGGTTTCAGTGGGTTTTTCCACATCTAGTCCTGTTTACAGATATGTTTCCTCATGTTACTTTTGTCAACACAGGATGACATGACACATCTTCACATGAAACAGGAAGTGAGGTGAAACTTGATGAGTGTGTGTGATGGTCACTGTTGAATGTGACAAAAGAAAAGTGTATCACTATTAAAACAAGCTGTGGTGTTTCTTCATCAGACTTACTTCACAGCCGTAAAGCTGCTGTCACTCTCAGGCCAGCTCATCCTCTCCTTCACGCTTTTGGAAAAGACAGTGGAGGAGCGGTGACGAACGTGATGGTGGCTGAGCAAGAAGAGGTGAAAACCCCTATGATGACACCTTGGGGTGCCCCTTTGGTGTGGGGTGACAGCCACAACTCGGCATGGCGCAGGGCAAAACTTTCACCCAAGGGCATCCGGACGGGCCTGCTGGTCCTGGTGGTGGGAACTTATGCCCGGTTTGTCCGGCGCTTCCTCTCCTCAGCTGAGACTCACTTCCTCCCGGGTAAACCGGTCACCTACTATATCCTCACTGATAATCCTAGTTCTCTGGATCCCCCCGTGGAGCTGGGGCCTGAACGCCTCCTGGCGGTGGTCCCTGTAGCGGAGATGCCCGGATGGGAAAGACTGTCGTATCGTCGGATGGCCCTGCTTGCCGATGCCATCAAAGACCCAATCGGCAGCGAGGCTGAGTATATTTTCTGCGCTGACGTTGACCAGGAGTTTTTGGCCCCCGTGGAAGAAGAAATCTTTGGGGACCTGGTGGCTACGCTGCACCCTGAACTCTACGGGATGCCAAGAATTTCTTTCCCTTATGAAGTGGAGGAAGCCTCGTCAGCTTTTGTGGGGGAGGATGAAGGAGACTACTACTACACGTCTGAGCTGTATGGCGGGGTTGTGTCTGAGGTGTACAAACTGGCTCGTGCCTGTTCGTTGCTTATTCTTCAGGACCAGGCCAATGGGGTGTCAGCCAGGGGTATGGAGGAGAGCTACCTGAACCGCTACCTGATCGACCACAGGCCCACCTGCGTGCTGTCACCTGAGTACAGCTGGTGGGATTCAGCCCTGGCTGCTCATGTCCCTGAGCAGAGGCTGGTGTCGTTGGGGCGGCAATGCGAGGCTTTTGATAATCAGCAGAGGGAGCAAAACCAATGCTGAACCACTGCTGAAGGAAGGACAGGAGCTCCCATGCTGGACTGACGCGTACAAACATGGATGTAGATCTTATTACCTCCTAAAGGACATGAACCTTGGGTCAAACAGTGGTGATTACCCCGTGTTAAGAAAGTTAACATAAAGCAACTGAAATACAAGATGGGACAGAAGTATCAGGATTCCCCCAGTCTAAACAAAGGAGTTATTCCTCCAAATATTTCATTGGAGGAAAGTATATAATTGAAAAGTTTATAAAACAGATTTGTTTAAAGGCAGTACTGCAAATTCTATTTTCAAAACTAATGAACATCATCTGCCCCACATTGCTTAATCCCTGCTGACATGACTGACAGCAGCACTGTTGACTTAAGAGATTTTTCTCAGCTTGTACATTCCAGGGGAATCAACACATTGACCCTTAAGCAGGTTACATTTCATTTACTTCCTTATCCCCAAGTTTTATGCATTTCCTCTGTAGATCCTGCAGCTGTACTGACCGCCCAGCAACTGTGAGTCATCACCATTGTATCAAATTTTACACCAAACTTTGATATGTTGTCGTTTAAAAAAAATGTCATCTGATAATGGACCCCAAACCTTCACACCCTCTAATGATGACATGGTATCTCCGCCCTTCAGCACATGTTCAGTCAATGTGTGTAAACACAGAAACTTCATTAAAGCCTCCTGCCTGTTTGCCTCTAAACGCAGCCTCCATTCACGGAGACACAAACTGCCCAATCTGAACCTCATTAAAGAGCCTTTGTGTGCCCGCTATCTCTTCTGACGCAGACAAGAAAGAAATTGACCTGTCTCTTTAAGCGCAGCGCCGTGCTCTCCATTAATGTCATCCCAGGAGATACTGCTCCATAGGCTTTGTGTTCAGTGGCGATAAGAGTCAACAGTCTAAGAGCCCACTTTCCCCACAGTGGCCAATCATTAACGAGAAGGGCTGCTGTTTTTCAGAGACCAGCTGGGTGAGAATAGATCCAGTGGGATGTGGTCCCTCCAGGTCACGTGTGTACATACGTCTGAGCTGAAGAAAACCGTTTCAGAACTGGTTTTGCATGAGTTTTTCTGTTATTTTTCTTATTGATGACTCAAAGTTTAAAAAAATAGTGGAGTCAAACCACCTGCGGGTGGCTGCAATGTTGTCTGTGAGTCAGCCTCCGTCTCTCCCACACACACACAAACACACAGCTCCCACGTTCACACTCTGCTCTCTCTTCCATGTGTGTGCTGTGTTTTAATGGGAGGGTTAAACAACAGCAGATGGTTTTTTTCCCACTGCCAACAGAATCAGTCCTCGCGGCCAGATCGCCACGTGGAGCGAAGTCAGAGGTGAATTTCCAATGATACTGAGAAAGTAATTTTTCTGCTGTTTCCGTGTATTGGAAATCATCACCTCATTCTGTTTACAAAGGCCTCCAGAGACAGGAGAGAAGTCTGGCCATTTACAAGAATAAATGAGAACAGATTTTGAGACAGTTTCTTGAACTTCTGCCCCATACAACAGCATGTTTTTCACTTATAATGGGAAATTCATTCATTATAAGCACAATAGGACTTCCAATCATAGATGTTCCTCAACAAATGAATCCATTTTCACTGGGTTTTTGATTATGACTTACTGCTTTAAGTGTGCAAACTTTAGACAGACGCCTAAAATAATCTGTTGAGCTGAACTCTCTAAGCCAGACCATTTTAAGTAGTCTTAGTTGTTATTTGATGTTATCAGACAGTGGGTGTCACTGGCTGTCAGAGAGTAAACAGGGCTCGCGTGTCTGGCTGCAGAGTGGCTGCAGAAATGTTATTCTTTTTTGCAGCCACTTCAACGAACCAACATAAATGCAGAGAAACATTTCTGAAAGACTTTCAAACATCTTTGTGAGACAGCTTTTAGTTGAATGTCACTGTGGCCAAAATAAAGGCTTCTTTACTTCGGTTTTCATGATTCTGTAGGTGTGATCCATTCTGAGAGAACCTTTTCATGCATACTGCAAAGCAGTTTAAAGAATTACTGTTTTAATCTGGGTCATGTGGTTCACTTCTGTCTAAGGAGTCTGCTGCCAGCAGCAGCAGGACCTAAAGGAAAGAAAAAAGACCCTGCACAGAGCAAACGCACTGATAGAAGCCTCTTTTTAATCAATGTGAGTGTTCCTGTGTCAAACACAGGAAGAGGTCAAGCAGTCTGGGGTGTGAAGGTCCCTGATCTGGCTGATTTTGCGGTAGTTTCAGATAACTGTGACGTCCTCTCCACTGCTGGATCGCAGCAGTACCAAAGAATGAGGTTATTCTGGCTGCAAACCCATCTAGTTAACCAAGAAACAGTGTCTATATTAGGAAAACTACGATGTTCACGGTGTGCAATTTTGTAGTTACCTGCTCTTCCTCATGCCGAGAGGCAGTGCTGAGTCAGCAGCTCACCTGTCCTACTTGTGCCTGAGCTCGAGTCGGAAGCTTCACCAGCTGGACAGAATCCAAACCAGGATTTCGCTATGAGGCAAAAGTGCTTCAGCTAATGAGCAACTGTGTCAGTACCAAGGCTGCTTATTAGTGTCAATTACAGTTTACTTATGGATGGTTGCAAAGCTCGAAGCTTTATTACAGTGGTATGGTGCAACACAGTTTTTAATACACGTAGCAGGATAAATGTTAAGATTAGGCCTAAATAGTGAAAATGTAAATTTTTATTGTTTCTCAATTTTGTTTCAACATGTTGAAACCAAGGCTAATGGTGGGGAAGCAACATTTGACTCATCATTTGTTCCTGAGAAACTTCAGTGGAAGTTCATTCGCCTGATTGAGTCATTTTCTGAATAAGAAGTGATCAGGTGCACTCCCAAAAGGTTCAGTTAAACATTCAGAGAATTTAGACCTGCTTTGAAGAGTCGCTGTCAAAGAGTTCAGGTCATTCTGCTGAAGAGATCTGGGTGTGG